>VZRL01000503.1:1346434-1673681 GCA_013397895.1 Origma solitaria
TAACCAAAAAAAAAAAAAAAAAAAAAAAAGGCAGAAGAGCCTCATGTAACAGGTTGGACATGACTACACTTCGAATTTATCCATCTCTCTCCTGACCTCAGAGCACAGACAAAAATCTGTCCTCACTTGTTAGACTCTTCTCCATCCAGAGGATTAAAGACAACATTTTTCAAAGTGAACAACATTATTAAAATGTTGGGTTTTTTTTTTTGAGTGTGGTTTCAGATCTTCTGCATTTTCCACACAGAGACCTTTATCACAGTGTTACCCAAAAATTCATCTTGTCAGTGATCACAGCCGTGAGGAAAACTGAATTTTTCCCCTTCCTTTCCCCCACTTTGAAACCTGTCTTTATTTATGCTGTTACAATTGAAACGCAATTTTTCCCTCCTGACCCTGCTAGCATGAACATCCTTCTTACAGACTCCATCTATACCTTTAAGAGAAGGTATGATAATAACTTAATTATTCCTAGAATATGTTCATCTCTTCCAACTACTCTTCCCTTAACATATAAATTTTTTATAAACTCAAGGCAAGATCATTACCTGAATATGTGACTAGAGCAGTTATTGGGTTTAATTCATAATTACAGAGTTTCCATTATTCTCTGTCAGAGACTTTTGGTTAATGGAAGGGGAAAAACCCCACACCAACAGAACAATTAACATGCTTATTAAATGACTTTTTAATTTTGGGCCACCTTGCACATTAGCACATTTCTCTAACATTTAAACTGTACAGGATGAATAAGCCTTTAGTCTGATAATAATTTAACTCAAGAATTGTACCTACTAAGTTACAAATTGTGTCACAGATGCTACGCTTTATACAGTTTATCCTATAGACGCTTTTTAAAAAACCCAGTATTAAGTATTCAAAGAGTATAAAAAACCATGTAAAATGAGTGGCCTTTCTCAACTGTTAAAGAACACTATATGAGCAGCCTAAAATTAAGACTGTGCTTTTTATAATAGCCATATTTTTCATACTTCAGGGACAGAAAATAGTTCTGCTCTTTTTTCCCCGTCCTTCCCAAATGTATATGCTCTGTAAACTGCCTTCTGGCTGATATATTTAACTAATTTTTATTTCACATCAGAATTTATTTATTGCCATGGTAATGAAATGAAAATTCTTAGTAGAGAGGGCACTGTGAAGGCTACTCAAACCTTGTCATCCTTATAATTCTCTAGAAAGCAAATGGAAATTATTCTTGTATTGTCATAGCCAAATGTGGGGTACATCACACCCTGAATATGTCACAAAAATCTACATTAATACCTCAGTAGAGAATGTAGGGTTTCAAATGTACAAATTTTATCTCTATAGCATGATTAATGGCCTCATCCCCATAAGATTTTAATTACATTATTATTTCAAATGCATTATATTAGTTTCTAGAAATTTTTATTGCACTCATGAACATCAAAATTGAGCATAATTTATATTACAATTTAACTTAAATCATCAATGCACAAATTATATGCAATCCAAGGGCTTTTTTTTTAAATTTTAATTTTAGACAACCTTTTTGTTCATAGTGGTTTAAAATGTATAAAAAGGTACTAAAGAGGCCAGATTTATACTTTGGAATACTTTCCCACAACTCTCTTCTTTGTAATCTGTATATGCAGCTGTGAAACATAATCAACACCATTCTGATAACTGACATTTTTTTGCTTTGTGAAATCAAAATATGAACACATTGCTCTTCGCGTCAAATTACTCTTCAAAAGTTCCTTTGATTTACTAAGTACAGCAGTCTCCTAAGAAAGCAATCTTACACAGAAATTCTAATTTGAACCGAAATGTCAACTCTAAGTATTCACATCCCATGTCTTCTGCCTTATTTGCTTCATCTTTTACGAGAGATTGTGCTTAAAATGGCAACATTATTAAAATTGTAAGCTTTTTGCGGATTTTCTCTATTGAGCTGCCTATGTGCAGATAGTCATAGACAAATGTTTCTGAGTATTTTCACAAGAATCACAAAATATCCTGGAAGGGACCCAAAAAAAGATCAAAGTCCAGCAAGTATAAATCCAGGTCAGAAAAGTAAGAATTCAAGAGGAATCCTCCATTTTCCCACAGCTGTAAGGGTAAAATGGAAAGTGCTAGAGGTCTGCAGTTAATGCAGTTGCTTTGAACAATGGCAGATGATGCTAATTATCACAATGGGATCTTCAAACCAAGGTGTTTCAGGAGAAACTACAAATAATAATCAGAAACCAAGTTCTGATTTCAAGTGATCCTTACACATGCAGAACGAATAGAAAAAAGAAATATCTGCAATCAAACCTACTTCTTCTAAAGTGCCTATAATCCTGGGTTAGTAGATTATGTAATCATATTTCATTTCAAAAAGTTTATTTTGGTTTGAAACAGGGTCTTTCAAAAAAAAAAAAGAATAAATGGAAAAGTTAAAGGAAGTAATAATTTCTTTAAAATAATTTTCGTCTATTTCCGTCATAGAATATATACGTTATATTGTAGTATGCTCTCTGCAGCCTCAGGACTTTGAGACACAGAAATATTTGAAAACTATTTTCTACTTTCACAAAAATAGCCTGTAATTTACTGTGCAGTTTTTTGTTTTTCAGTAGCACCTTGCTCCTGTAAAGCTGCCTGGACAAATTTAGCAGCAGTTACAACACTGGAACATTTTGGGACACATCTTTCCTCTAGGATAAACATCTAAAATGCCAGTGTGAGGCAGGTACCAGAAGCTGTTACCCTGCTGCCAAAAGGAAAAACAGTCATGAGAGTTCCCTGGTAAATAAAAAAGCAGAATATATGAGTGGGATTGTGAATTACTGAACCAGGTCCATGCAGCCATCTCACAAGCAATGAGCCTCAATAATGATTTGTCCTTTACCATTTTTTGAGCATTGCAGATTAAAATCTTATTAGTATGATAGTCAGAGCTGTAGAGACACTTATACAATGGCACAGCTGCATTTTTGTTCAGAACTTCATTTATATCTCTCTGGATAAAGGGTAGCTTCAACTTTTACTTTCTTAGGTTGAAAAATATGGGTGCATGTTTTGGGTTTTCTATTAGCCTTTGCCCCAAAAGCTCTATTCTTTTTCTGCTTGATTATACAAAAATTTCAAAGAATTTCTTCAAGCTTCCAATTTTTCCACATCTCTTTTACTGTGAATTGTTTAACCATGCCAGAAGAAAAAGGTTTTGATTGAGGCTTTGTTCTGGTAAACTCCCCAAGTCTGAAGGGACTCTTTCAGCCTCACACGTAGGGCATTAGTTAAGCAATTTACACCAGTGTCAGTAAGTGTGACACACCTACAGCTCTCCACATCAACTTGATTTTATTACCACATCAATACAGCTAAATCATCACTCTAGATGGAGCTATGAACTGGAAAGAAAGATCACTAGAAATGCAATAAAGCCTCTAATAACAAGATGTACAATGTTTAAAAAGGGCTATTTAAGCTTAAAAAAAGAATAAAATCAGATTGCCAATGTCAGCTATTGCAAAATGCTAGAACTGAAACAGAAGTTACTTTACACCATTTGCTTGAGGAGAATTTATCTTTGAAAGATAGATGAGATTTTTACCCAAATTGATGGATTTTATGCCTTTTGCTGTTTCACAGAAGTTTTTCTATTAACCATTAAGATAAAATGCAAACAGCTCTACACACATCTGAATCTTCTCCTAAGTCCAAACCAAACCCAGAGATAGTGCACTAGAACAAAAAGAATCTTGCCTTCAAGAAAGTATGCAGTAAAAATTTCCACACATATATGAAAAAGTGAAGTAAGAGATGTGAGATAATTTGCAAAAGCAGGTCAGTGGTAGAATCTGGGAATAGTGTTTCAGTCTCTTGGCTTTCATGCAATTCTCTGTTAGGGACCAAGGTGACCTTGCAAAGAGAGAACTAAGACTTTCAATTATAACGATCTTGCATGAACTGATGAATATGCTCAATTATACTGCTAAGAAATATTTTTTGTCTACCAAGAGGTAAAAGTGGGGGTTTGTTCCCTCATCTGGGAAACATTAACTTTCAGAACTGCATGACTTCTGTTCTTCTCAGGTTTTATTTGGGATGATCTAAAGGCAGAATCTGGCTTTCCCTACCATGTGTTCCTGTGGATTAGCCAGCCTGATGCATCTGCCCTTGTCCTTCAGGTGCTCAGAAAACTACACAGAAGACAGAAATGTCTCAGTATACAGAGGGATGTTTTCTGCATTTTTGCAAGATGGAAAAAGTGTTCCTTCATTGTCCTTTACCTTAAGGTCTATAAGCATATGATCACATCTTCCTTGACAAATCAGGAAAATACATTTATTCCACCTGTGATGAGATCAGCAACAAGCAAGGCAATAAATACTTTCAAAAGTAATTCTACGTTCTCTGATGCTTAGTATCAATGTGAGGCCACATTGCTGTTCACCTTGGTGGGGTTCATACTGACAGACCATAATAGAAAATAGCAACATTTTCACTGTGATCTCTGATCTAAACACTACGCAGCTATTTAAAGTTAAAAAGAGAATTTATTAGCCTGTGAGATGGAGAAATGAAAGCTGAAAGACTAATAAAGACCTAACTAGATCATATTCACAGAAATGACAGACTTTTTCGTGATGTTTATATAATGAAATGCTATTATGCCAGAATGGGTTGTTTGTACAGCTTATCCTACAGACAGCACATCTGGGCTGGGGCCATCAGTGCTGCTTTTTGTACACAGTTGAAGGATTAGGTAACTAATATAAAATCTTCTTCCTTCTTTCTTTCTTTGTTGTTGTTTTTTTTTTTTTTCCCTGATAGTAATTTAAGATAAACCAAACTAAAAAAAACCTGGTAGCTCCAGAAAATAATTTTAAATAAAAACTCCATGTTTGTATATTTGTGCATTTCACTCTTATGAAAAGTTGTCTTTATGGATATGTGTTCAAATGCATGATGCAAAGGAGAGGATTTTCAGAAATAGGTGCACCTATACATAAAGGTCATTTAACATAAAACAGAATGGAAATGCTTATCCTGTTAAGCATTCTCTGTGATCTCAGCACTAAATTACCCTAAGGACTGCAAGCATCAGCAGTATTGCAATGTTGTGCAAGTATTTTTCTGTCAGTGTAGGAAGTTTAACAAAGTAATATTCATTTTCTAAAGTTTTCCAAACATTCATATCCCAAAAGGTGGATAAAGAGAAAATGTCAACAACTAAATGCTACCTCTTAGGACAAAAATTAAAAAAGGAAGATGTTTTTCACAAATCTGGGCTCCATTCACACAGTAAAAAAAAATCTCACCTCAACAAATGACATCAACTACAGAGAGAAACCAAGGAGAAACATAGCTAACAAGGAACACTGAATAATTCAAGACATCTTTCATATACCACCGCAAGGTTCACGAAACAGCAAGGGGAATGCCTAAATTACTGACATGTTTTCCCCTTCAGGGAGCAGTGAAAGTTAACTTTCACCATTAGTGCAGTAGAACATCCCTTTAATAAATTTATTTTAGTAGCACTTAATACAAGTCCTTAGATACAAACAAGAACAGAGTAAAAAGGCAAGGTGGGGAAATGGGCTCGTAGCTCAAAAAGACAACTGGAGCAAGGCAGCCCTCAGCCAGAGAGAAGCTTTGTTCACAAGGCTATTAGGAAATTTCACCTCTTCCCAGTGATCTAGAGATGGTAAATACTGTTAAAACTACAATCTAAATATCAAATTATTCTTTTTCTCTCTCTAGATTACTTAATGCAAAGGCAACTATGTAAGGCATTATACATTTCTAAGTATAAAGTATTTAGGAGGCTTCAATGGAGTGGGAGGCAAAAAAACCCCCAGAATTTTCTGCTTACCCATCTTCCCCACCTTTCAGGTCTAACACAAACAATCACTAAAATATAACTAAGTCTTCCCCACTCTGAGAAACAAGAGATAAGCATGGTCAGGAAGGAAAACTTCAGCACCACAGAAATATTATGTTATGTTATAACTTAAGGATCACTCTCCCTGGTTCTGCAGCATGGGCTGGACACCATGGTAAATATTTCCAATCCCAACAGATGTAGCTGTGCTCAGAGAATGATACTGCAATGATCTGGGGAGTTCTTATGAGACCAGGCACAAACAAGAATCAAGGAAAATAGAAGTTGTACTCAGAAATTCATATTCCCTCAATAATGGTAGTAAACTGTCAGACATATTTTTTTCTTCCTTAAGTTCTGTTCCGATTGCAAAAACAAAATAAACAAACCACTCACCAACTATTTCCAGTTGGTGTTCCCCAGTTGTAGGACACTGATTCCATCATTAAATTCTCTGGCCACCACTTTACCATCTGTAAGCAGGGTCGCACTTAAAAGTCAAATTAGAAACCAAGGACTGCACTGACAAATTTTGAATCACAGCCTCTCTCCTGAATGACATTCTGACAGGAAAGTGAAAATGAGGAAAGGCTAAAATGCAGCCATATGACAATGCAACTTCTCGAGTGATATGACACTGCAGTGCTCCAAACTCATTTCACAAGGCAGCAGTTAGCAAATGTGGCAGTGATTTTCCTCTGTGCCAGCTCAGGAGGGAGGCATACAGTCCTGCATTATGTCATTAGGACACAAAATTTCCAGTAATAGCTGAAGTTTCGCTTCAGGCTCAGTGGTTGGAACAAAAAAGTCTGGCAACAGGCCAGTAGAGGCGACAGAATATCACAGTCAACAGTGCCATTTCATTACCTGGACAGTTTACTGCATGTTCATTACCCTAAATATAAGAACAGTCTGGAAAATACAGGCTGTCATGACTGACTCTACTGTGAACCACACAAAATTAAGCTGTTGGTCTAGAGGCCATAATGGAAGTACTTCATATAAATCTTCTCAATGCTTTTTTTTCTTTTTTTGCTTCCCACTCTAACTGTGGCAAGGAAAAGAACAGAAAAGTGTAAAGTAAACCAATCCATAGAGTAACAAATATTCCAGAGTATTGAGTATGCTGGGTTTTTAATGGGGTTTTTCTTTCAGCTTTTATATCTTCCACATAACCATAGTATGGACAGATTTAGAGATATAATTCCATATGCTAACTCCCTTTATTATAGTCTGAATAATTTATTATGTTTATACTTAAGGGGAAAAAATTGCAAAAATTATATTTCCTTTTATTCAGCATTCATTCTCCCTTTTCAATTTCCATATTTACTCCATTACCATGCATAAAATTTTGTTTTAACTATTAAAAAGCCCAGCCTTATGCACAAAGTCTAATCTCCATTCTCTATGCCCACATAATTCTCAGAAAAGCCTTTGTGATCTTAAAGTCTACAGTGTGTACTTTGAGCTCTCTTGTCAGCTATTACCACTACAGAGGTCTTGAAATAAGAACCTGGTTTGCAGTGGGACTAATTCACAACTGAAACAGAATTAAGGATTTTCCTTTACAATAGTACAGCTCTCTGTACAACTGAGCATTTAAGAGTTCAGGATCCAATATTGACTTAAAGTCTGTATGCATTAAAGCATTACTTTCAATTAATGAACACATGATATTAAAATTTATACATGTTTTAAAATAATTAATTCAATTTTACATTTGAAGTGCTCTGCACCAGATACCTTATGGAAGTCATCTATATGAAAAGTAGTTCGTGATCATGGAACACCTACTACTTGACCTTTTTAACAAAGATTAATGAGAACAGCAGTATCTGGAGATATAGCAGGCAAGCCAGTAATTGCTACAATAGCACCTAAAAAGGAGCAGGTTTCATTCAGCTCACCAAGGAACTGTTGGTATAATGGTCTGTACTGAAGACAAAATTTTTCTACCCAAAAGTCAGAAGTAACTTTATTCACATAAGATGAAGTAAATTCTTCACATGCTGATTTTTTTTTCTTTAAATTAATTGCTAAAAGAAACAGTAGTGTATCTAAAAAATTCCATTAGCAAAAATCTCCTGGAAAATCACAGAATTAGAGAATGGGCTGGTGTTGAAAGGGACGTTAAAAATCATCTAATTCCAGGCCCCCTGCCATGGGCAGGGACACTTTCCACTAGACCAGGCTTCTCAAAGCCCTTTCCAACTTGGCCTTGAACACTTCCAGGGATGAGGCATCCACAACTTCAAGAACTAGGAAAAGTCCAAAGAGTAAAGCCCTGGTTCCAGACATGCTAACACAAGCTAGACACAATCATAAATGGATATAAAATTGGTTTTGTAGATATTTTATGATTTCATAAAAAGAAAAGGGAATTCCAAACCACTTAATTTACTATAAACAAAATCACTAGTTGGTAACAGTCATAAATATTTAGGTAAAAACAGATCTGCTCCATACAAAAATTTAGCATTTCTGCTGTTGCTTATTCTGACATTTATACTGAGCTGACAAGATAAGCCATTGATTAGCTGAAAACTACATGTTAGTCTTGTCGAGATTGGAATGCATAACTTTTCTTTTTTTAAAAATCATAATGAAAATAAATCCTGATTTTGATACTGCATTTGTACTGCTCAGGAAGTCTTACAGATGGTCATTAAGTAAGTATAACCTAACTTTTCACAGGAATATTTAAATGTGCTATTTTTAGTAAAGGTCAGCTGCTTAGTTCTAATTAGCTCTTGCAATGCTTCTACAGATCTAAAATCCCTTTATTGTTAAGTACCAAGTGTGCATCGTTCTTTTTATCACAGTCACATGCTGATGACATTTCCAGATATGGAAAAAGGAAACATGGTACAATAAAGGATATGAGGAATGAGATCATCTTGGGACATGATTAGTTTTATATAAAAACAAGGTTAAGAACATACTTTTGTTGACTACCTCTATTATATATTGTTAAAAAACTACTACAATAGCTATTAAAACTTATCTGTAGTGACTATGCAATGCCATTTTTTTTTCTCCTTTAATTTAACTGTTGAGTAAAAGAAGAAGGGGAACAAACCCTGTCAATATGCCATTTCTATTATGCAAGTTAAAAACTAGCAACCTCTCACATAGACATCCCAGAATTTGTAGTCCTATTTTATCTTCTCCTAGGTCATAGGCATCCTAGAATTTCTAGTGCTATTTTATCTTCTCCCAGCACCCAAAAAAAAAAAAAAAACAAAACAAAAAAACAACAACAACCAACCAAAAATAAAAATTCCAAAAGCTTTGACAAAAGTGGAATATAGGAATTAATATTAATCACTTGTTTTGTTATTAGCAAGCTTGCTGTTGGTGCTGGCTTCTGTGATATGCATATAAGGTCTCCAAGGAACTGCAGTATATTATCTACAGAGGAAATGAGTCTTAAACAGCCATGTGCCTGCCTGCAAATGATTAAGGTATATCACACCTGTGAATGAGCAGCCAAATTCTGACTGATACAATTAAAATCAATAGTTTAGTCATATAAAACCCTCTAGGATGTGGAATAAATTCTGCATTAAATGCAGATTTCTAGCTTACCACTAATTATTATTCCTATTTCGGAACTGCTGAAGAAGCACTGAATGTCATGGCTGAGCTTTATGACCTTATTCAATCTGAAATACATTATTCTCTGAATTCATCTGCTGTGGGTAGCAGAAGAAATACAGCATCATATTCAGGATGCCCATACACACTTTAGTGTTAAGACATTTTCTAGTGGCATTTTAACTTTCTGCTAACCAATTTATAGGTTTTCCTTCTTCAGTTTAGGAAATGATATTGAGACGACAGACATAGGTTTGTCCCCCAGAAGATCCAGTTTGCAAGATTATTCCCATTATTCATCACAAAGATCTACTACCACATGCATGCTAGGACTTGTCATATATGTGCTCAGAAGTATCATGTGCTTTTATAGAAGGCTTCAGAAATGAAACCTTCATGAAAGGTGGAAGTTTGCTCAGCAAGGATTATGCCAAATTCTGCAGAGGAGCACAGTGTTCCATACAGAGTCTCATCTTGGTGAGGGAGGAAGAGAAAAGCGGTGAAGAAGGAGTAGATGGGTACAGGAGTAGGACCTAGACAGATTTCATCTCATTTAATTGCCTATGTTAGGAGCCCTGCCAACTTTGTCTCCCCATATGGTGAATGAAGCATTTCCAGGGAGCAATTCCACGTATGTAAACGTAAATCACACCCGAGTGTAACCTCCTTCACTGACTGGGGCAGCTCCTGCCTTATGCTGCTGCCCATGGCTAAAAACGAAACTCTGCAGATATTACCAAAGCAGTGTACAGGTAGGAAACAGATTTTTGTTGTGACCAAATAGTTAAATCTAACTAGCTAAATAAAATACATCTATTTATACCATGAAGGTGTTTTAATGCTAATACATATTCCATCTGTAATCCCTCAGAGCAGCAGGTGCGGAGTCATCCACCAGAGCATGAGGACCCACAGCACAAAAGGTGCACACAAAAAGACAGTTCCTAGCTGTGAAGAGCTGGCAGCCTAGATGGCATCTCAGGAGGGGAAGAGGAAATGGAAGAGGAGAGCCTGGAGAGGAAGCTGGAAAAATCCAAAGATGTCCTCTATCACCAATTACCTCTCCAGTGCACATCAAGCTTACAATTACAAATTTTGAGCTTGTGTTCTGTGCCAAAATCACACACAGGGAGATATGGGTATATTGCAAGTTTTTTATTATACATATGATATAGGGATGCCTATGGATAGAGTAATTTAGCACAACTAATATTGCCAAATACCCCTAGTGTCTATCTCTCACTCACTGCAAAATCACAGATTAAGTCGTTTAGCAGGTGTATGGATTTGACATTTCATATTTATCAGCACATATGCATTGCATGTTTACAACTATTTTCTAGATTAAATTCACTGAGGTTTGTTTACTAAACTCAGTAAGTATGGTAAGGCTCATACTAAGTGTTTCAGGGGTTTGTTTTTGTTTTTTATGAGAATTCCACAAGGAAATTGAATTAATAATAAACTGGAATGAAAAAAAGAACCTGAATGAGATTTTAGTATTTATATATATATTCCTTTTAAGTGTAAGTTTTCTTGTTAGCAATCTGCATTACAATATTTACCTATTAAATAGTAATACCCTACCAAACAAATTTCAATTTGGATTTTTTAATTAAGATCTATGCTGAGTCCCATTTATTTCAGTTCTTGTTATCTAGGAGATGGGAAAATTCATATTTAAAAGAAGTCTTAAACCTTTATGTAAAATTTTTATCGCTCAGGACAGAAACCATCCTAAATTATTAATTGCCTATTATCTGCTCTGCAAAGAGAAATTTTAAATGGTGACAATGCAAATAAAATAATGAGTGATGAATGATCCATGTCATAGATTTATTTTTATCTCTGTACAGCAATATATGAAAAATATACCTACACATCAAAGGTACTATCCAATGGTAACTATCTTTAACATATTTGAAGTATTATACTATCAATTTAAACAGACTTAGGTTTTGCTCACAATTTAACTGTCTAAGACCATTAATCTATATACTTATTATTTAGTGTTACTCTTATTAGTAATTATGGAAAACAACTTCATGCCAAGTCTTCCTTATTGAATCTTGATTAATCACAATAAGACAGCACTATTCATCTTATCATATTTTAGTGTGTTTCAAGACGACGTAAAAATCCTTCCATTATATAGAGACCCAAAACTTCTACTATTTCTAATATGAACAATGGCTTTAAGAACAAACAAAGACACAAAACCAAAAAACCCAGAAATAATCTAGGTACACTAGCAAGACAAAAACACAGGAAGCTTGGGACAACTCAGTGAATCTCTAATTCAGTGAAATATTAATTTGTACCATGAAGGAAGACACACGATAGGAAAGTAAGATGCATAAAGGTTCTTAGTTTCCCAAAGCACTACTAGAACAAGGTTGTCCAGTGTTTATACTGCTGACTGTCATCACACAAGAACTCAAAAAAAAAAGTTGCATCCCCTCATTCCATTTTCTATTCACATCAGAGTACAGCTCCTACATCTGACTTAACCTGATGTGCTCCAGCAGGGATTAAATCTTTTGGCTTTTATTTTTTGCAATTCAAAGTATCTTAGACATCAAAGGATCTTTCTTTCTGGAAAGTCAATACTTCAGCATTGCAGAATAATACCCTAAAAAGCAGACACTCAAGATATTTACTCAGTTTTGAAAATACCAGCCAAGGCTATTAATTTTACAATGTTATTGCGCCAGTCCCACAAAATTAGAATTGGATAACTCAGTGGGATGATAAACTATTATTGCAAATCTCTTCTCCCTGGTATCCAGTGACAAGATGTCGGGGAATGGTACAAAGCTGCACCAGGAAGGGCTCAGACTGGACATGAGGAAGCATTTCTTTACTGAAAGGGTGTGCAAACACCAGAACAGGCTTCCTAGAGAGGTGGTCAATGACTCAAACCAGTCAGTGCTTAAGGGGCAACACCCTTAACAACATGTTTTAATTTTTGGTCAGGCCTGAGTTTGTCAGGCAGTAGGACTTGATGATCTATGCAGGTCCCTTGCAACTGAAAAAGTCTAGTCTATTCTTTTCTTAAATAGCGTTATATCATTCTGTAAGAAAATATCAATAGGCAGTCAACATCCTATATTTTCTGGAAAACAACTCAGAAACCTATTTTATCAGTGCTGGAACACAAAAATTCTGCAGGCTTCTCTTTTCAGGATATGGCCTATATGCTCATGTTACCTAGCTGTCAAAAGTTTTCCTTTAGAAATACCTTCATTTTATGTTGTGCACAGAAGAGGAAGTCTTGTCAGCAGACAGGCACTGCTGAAGCCTGGGAGTTTCAGGTTAGCAGCACACCAGATCGGGTCCAACTCTTTTGTCCTCACTAACTGACTCCATCCAGACCCACATAAGTGTACACTGCTCACCTGCTTTACTTGCATGGCATCCTGCTACCCAAAACAGCTGGCTCCAGAGTAACCCCATCTGTCAACAGACATTTTTTCCAAAAATGTGGTTTGTTTCAAGCCAAAATGAAACACTAGTTTTGCGAATCACAAAAATTCTCACAGCAACTAGGGTATGATACCCTTGACGATGTGCCCAACAAAGCAGCAGCCTGAAGAAATTACTCGTGAAATATTAGAGAAATATCAATAAAATGTAATCAAAACAATTACCAGGATATATTTTAATGGAAACATAGTTTTTTGAAGATATTTTCAGATGAGACTATGGAAGTAGTTGAGACACATGGAAAAGTAAAAATTGCTGTAACTTTGCTTACCAAGCACTTTGCTAATGTGTTAAATGGTCAATGGTCAAAAGCATATCTGCTTTTTTTAAATCACAATCTCTAGTCACAAATTGGCTGTAAAATAACTGACCAACAAAGATCGTTCCCCAAGCTAGAAACCTCTTGTGCCCAAGGACGGCCAGAATCTATTGCCAGAAGTAGGCACGAGAATATATTAGCAATGGTCTTTTTTGTCCTTTAATAGCCCAGCCTAAGTGAGGAGCGACCCCCAGCATTTCAGCAAACTGGGTGCATCTTTTTGGCATAGGCTCAGCTCAAAGCTTATATTCTGGACTCATAACAAGATCATTGAGCCTCTCTAATACATTTGTTCCATTAAATGATAAGCAAAAGTAGTCCAAAGCACTTAAATCTACTCAGAAAATCAATGAGAAAGGGGAACAATCACAAGGTTATGTAACTACTAAAAATTATCTTTCACTCACTGGGGTTTCTGATTCTGTCATAGATGATGAAATACTATTTAATCATGTTATTTTGTTATCCATAACTCAAGAAAATTACTTATCATTACTTACAACTTTACAAAAGTGCGTGTTTTTCCTTAGGATTACAAGTTTTTCTTGTTTTTCTTGTCATATTTTAAAAATCTGGGAGAAAAAGTATGAATGAATAAATAAAAAGGTTTAACGAATGTCATATTCTAAAAAAAAAAATAAAGGAAGCAATTTAAGACAAGAATGGACAGGTCTTTTATTTAAAATTGCATGTGCCAGCTCCAAAATCCAGTATCCTACTGTGCATTCTCAGCATCTCACTTTCCTCTTTGACACATCCAACATGGCTCTTCCCAGGTTGGGAGTTTCAAACCTTTCATTTTGCTGATCTTACTTTTGCTCAGGTTACTAACAAGCTCCTAACATCATAAATATGAGGCTGTTTACACAGAATCTTTATTCTCAGAAATGTTTTCATGCATTTCTGTCCTACCTTACAGATTTCCAGTTTCCCTTAGTGACTGCCTGTATTTGCCACTCCTGTGGTTTGTTCATGCTCCAACGTTCTTGCTCTTTCTCTGTCTTTTCTGTATAATCTCCCCTGGTTATATTTTGCCCTTTCCTATTCTTTGAGCTGACATCTCTAGCAAACTTCTCATGTCTTCTTAGTTGCTAATCTATTTAATTGCATTTAGCTGGCATGACTCCAAAGCTAAACTCATTTTTCCTGCTCCTAACTTCTGTCTTTCACTTTATCCCTTTTAATTCAGCTCTCACAGAAGCCAGAAATGTTATCTGTATACAGAGCACTTCACCATGCAGCCCTCTTTGCGCTGTCTAAAGATGCTTCCAAAACAAGGGAAAATATCTGGCCAGTTGGCAGCCATACATTATCCCCCTGACCACAATGATTTCTCATACTGAAGAAGGAAAAGTTAAAAACCAAACTCCACATCCAAAGAAGCAATCAATCAAGTGAGTTTGATTCTGCTTTCTCATCTTTCCTATTTTGTCAGTGTCTCATTCAAATCCAGCTCTTCATCATCTTTGACATGCGAAATTTTTAGAAAAAAAAAATTGTCAGTGAATTAATTTTCTCACCCTGATTACTGGAAACATCTCATCTTTCAAATGACCAATTCAAAGTCCTCAGACTCAGCAGCCTGATGGAAACTGTTGCACTCACTACAAAGCCAGAAGTCATCCAATTCAGCCATTTACATGGAATAGTATATTCCAGTTGGAGATAACTAAAACAGCTGTAAAATGTGGTCTGAAAGATTCCTGGTAAAGTCATAATCTGACCTAGAAATTGGGATAATTGGTTGAAAAATATTATAAAATCTGTGGTGGTGTTTTTTGGTTTTCTTTTTGAAAGGGGGGTGGCACAGTGTTTTAATTAGGGCCAATCAAGTGTCAAAAAGGAGAATTTCATTGGCAGGAATGGAAGGAAAGAGGGATGAACAAACTTCAGCCAGGCATCTTCATGGTCTGGATCCTAAGACATTGAATTTTATAAGAAGTTGTTTGGCCTTCAGCATAATGACTAAAGCAGAAAAGATAAATAATTGGGGAACTATACCCCTCATTCTGTTGCAACCCAAAATCAACAATATATTTTCTTTTTAACAATACTGAATTGTCTTGATTTTAACCTGTCTCCAGGAAAAAAAAAGGCAAAAAAAAAGCTAATTAATTAATTTTCCCATAATCAAAACAGCATTTTTCCTCATTAACTCATCAACAGAGAAAAAATACTCCTTCACTCAGTTGTCAGTATCAGAGTCTGAATTCAAAAAGAAAACTAGGAAACTCTCATCATGTGGTCTTACCAGCCAAATTTATATGAGGATAATGAAAGGAAGGAAGGTGTCAGGGGAGTAAAAGAAACTTTTAAAAGATGCATGGGAATGTCACTACCAAGCACAAGATAATGGAGAACTTGCTGAAAGCTGGGATGGAAAATATTAAACTGCCCTCCCACCTGGGAAAAGGGAAGGGAATGTACTGTTGCCAAATTTTGCAAATTGCTCTAAAGTTACAAATATGAAGGCAAGGCTCTTAGTGAAAGGTTTTGGCAAAGAGACAATCCTGAGCAAAGGCAGGTAGGACAGTTAAAACTGAGTTACTGCTAAACCATGTGTTCCAGATCTTATATTTCCCTCTTCCTTGATGTCTTATAATCTCTCTTACGAGAACTTAAGAGAAAATTACAGAATGACATGAGACTTTTTTCTTGGAATTCTTCACCTCCTGTTTCCAGAAGATTTTTCCTTGAATGAGATATAATCATTCTTAGCAGTAATGAAAAGAAGAAAAAAAAAATTCCACATCTGAGAAGACACCAGGTAGAGCTGTGATTAAAGATTGACATTTTTACCTAGTATGCAAGATTAAATTTTCCATTTTTATAGATTCCCTCAAGAACGACTTGTTCAGATATAGATGAGTTGGCATCATTCTGTCAGTTCTCAGCAAAAGGTTCTGGAGACTGGACCTGAAAATGAGCACCACACACAAGCCAAATCTATGACTACCTTTTTCTTGAGATCTGCTTGGAAGAATACCATGGAATAAAGCCCTGGATAGAGCAAGGGTCCAGGAGAGCTGGTTATTGTTCAAAGATCATGTCTCTCCCAAGCTCAAGAATGAGCTATCCCAACAAGAGGAGGTTGAGTGAGATAGCAGTGAGCCTGCTTGGATGAAAAAGGATCTCCCAACAAAACTCAGCTATAAAAAAAAAGAAGCCTGCAAGGGGTGAAAGCAGGGATAAAGGACCTGGGGGGAATACAGAGACACTGAGTATGCAGGGATATGGTTCGGAAAGCCAAAGGCCACCTGGAGCTAAATCTGGCAAGGGCCATGAAAGGCAATGAGAAAGGTTTCTATGGGAAGTTCAGCAGCAGGAGGTAGAGAAAATGTGGGGCCACTTCTGAATAGGGCAGGGCACCTGGTGTTAGAGGACATGGCAATGGCTGACACAGTCAATGCCTTTTTCACCTCACTCTTTACTGTTCAGATTGGCCTTGGGACATCCTGGGTCACTGAGAACAGAAGAAAGCTCTGGAGCAAGCATGGCATCCTCAGTGGAGGAGGAAAGCCAAAGTCTTTTCTCAGTAGGTTTTGCTAACAGGACAAGAGGCAATGGGCACAAACTAAGATACAGGAAATTCACCTTAAACACAAGAAAGCTTTTTTACTCTGAAGGTTGCCCAGCCAGGTTGTGAAGTCGCTATCCTTGGAGATATTAAAAACCTGTCTGGATACAGTCCTCAGCAACCTGCTTTGAGCACAGGGTTGGATTAGATGGTCTCCAGGCATCCCTTCCAACCTCATGCATATTGCTATTTTGCAATTTCTCTCTTTTTTTTTTTCTCCTGTTTTTCTGCATGCATTCACCTTTTTTAAAGGAAAAATAATTAAATCTCAAAACTTCCAGAAATAATTTTCTTTCTCTCTCTGTTTTAGCGTTGCATTATCCATTTAACTTTACATTAACAAGCCCTTGTCAACTCTCTTTCTGTAAATCAAGACGCACCATTTTTATATATGTACGGTATGATAGAAGAAATTTTAAATCTAATATTCATACTCACAGTGTAGGCAAATCCTAGTCCATATATATCCTTCAGATAAAGAAATGCCTTATTGCCCAATGAATAATATTTGGTAGGCATCACCATAGCAGAACTCCTCAGAATAACCTAGGAGGGTTTGCAACATTTGTTGGAGGCAGTTCATTTCAGTACAGGCTTTGGTTAACTTTAATTTAAGGCTTTTTCTGAAGCGAAATCCTTGAAAATGATAATGAAAAGAAAGTGAAGAAGATCCAGAGGGACCACCATATTATATTCCAAGCACCAACATAGCAGCCACATTTAAAATGCTCCAAATGGTACGAAAATACTTTCTACTATTATGGAGATTGTCACAGATGCATATTTAAGGACAAGAAGGACTCCTGGGAGAATTTTATGTGGCGGCATGTAAAATTTAGGTCATAGTCACCCGTTCCATACTTCCTAAAGCATCACATTTCTGTAGCTTCAGCAAGAAAATACTCTTTAGAAAAAATCTAGCCTGTATTTCCACTAAAAGTAACCATGAAAAACAGTAGACTCATTAAAAGCTTTCATAAAAAGATAAATGTTTAAGCATATTTGACTAGGACTTTTCCTTGATTTGACCTTGGCTAAATTGAAAGCACATAGAAAAATTTACCGTCAATGCTAGATGTGAGCTATACTAATATCTGGCTAACTGCCTCTGCTGTGAAAGCTCTTTCTATTTCAGTAAAATTTTATGCACAAAAGCATTTTCTAGAAACTGATGTAGTGTGTTCAATACATTTTTAGACCCAAGCTTAATTACAAAAGCTTTTTCATAATAACAAATATTTTCCCAAGCAGAGACTATATTTAATAAATATGCTTATTATTTTCCTTAATGAAAGCAATGTTTAAAATTTGTAGGTAATCCCATTACACTGTACTTCAATTATACAGCCCAGCTCTCCTACCCTCCTGCTGATAGAAGACTTCCTCATCTTAGTTTCCAATTATATACATTAAGTCCTTCCAAAACTACCTTCATTATTACACACAGCATGTATAGCTCTATCAGAGAAAAAGCTGTAATTGGGAAAGTGCAAAATGCATTTTCGAGCCAAGATAATCACCAGAAAAGTTAATTATCTCAATTAAAATAATTTTCTCTCCACTCAACAAATATGACCTATTTGTACAAAGAAACACAGCAGGACAGGTACTGATCCTTGATAAACCATGGTGTTTCTACTCAAGTTATTCTAGCCAGAAAATCTGTGAAAGAACCGAATTTTGACTTTATACTTCATAGAAGAATGGCCAAAAGAACCACTGGATGACCAGTAGAACAGGAGAATTCTCAAAAAAAAAACCAACCCATAGCACTTTCTATATATATCCAAAATTAAACATAAGTGTTTCTGTTCTTGGACTAAACTTGTTTCCTAAAAGCAGAAAAGGACAACTGACACAAGAAGACTACTGACAGAAGAGGTCCTGGAAAAATATAAATTAAAAATGCTAGGTACAAAAAGTAAAATCTGCACCCTTATTGTCAACATCTCTTTGCAAAGAATTTCATCTCAACTTCAGGTGGCAGCCAGATGAAGTGTTGACTCTAATTACAGGGTCTCAAGTCAGAGCGTTAAGTGTTGAAGATATTGCAGCGTCCAGCAAAACCAGAGCTGCTCACCCTGACCAGCATCAGCACACAAGGAGGCTCCCAGGTCCTGTAATTGCACCAGCCCAGCTTTCAGTCCCTCGGTATGTAGAAACAGGAGCAAGATGGGAGGCATCTGTCCCTATTATCTGCTTCTGATAATTAATTTTCCTTCTTCTACCCACAGTACTTTACTTTGACATTATATTTGATCTACCTCAACCTCTTCAACTAGTCTTTAGAATGTGCAGTTTTCACTAGCCTGCTCATTCCCATGTTTTCACATCTAGTCATGACAGCACAGCTATTCATGACCTTAATTTTGCTGTGAAGAATTTTTCCCATCCCACCTCACAATGCCTTGCCTAGACCATTTGATTTTTGAACATTGCCTAACGTATTTATCTGTAGGCATCAGAAACAGAAGCAATATTCTAGAGAGTACCACACTACTTCTACAATGCCACCATAAACTTACTTTAATCTGAGTATTTAGGTAGTTCTTTGCTTATGCCAAACTCTTATTTCTTTATCCTACAAATTCCCGGCAATTTGCTGTATAAAATTGTTACTGAAAATTTGATGTGACAAGAAAAGTCAAGTCCATGTACACTGCAGTTTGGACAACATTTTCACATTTCACAAGGAACTGTTACTTGGTCTGGAAGTTCCAATCTCTTCTTTTACCCTGATTTGGTTTTTTATCATTTTGTGATTTTGTCAGGGAATTCGGATCACTGCCAAAGATGTTTACCTCAATTTTGTTTCCAGTCCTCAATTAGATTCCTCCTAAATAGTGAATTAGATTATTAATCAGTAAAAATCTAAATCTTCATTATTAATTTACTAGAAACAATACAGCACCTTGTAAAACATTTATGCAGCAGTAAACGGAGAACCACTTTGCAGAGATCATGACATGCTTAATTTACTACACAACTAAATATTTAATTACAAATGGCAGCAAAGCTGAAGGTGTTCTCCTGAAATTAAACAATCTTTTAAACAGTAATAGTCTTAACCTTATTGTGGGCAGTAATGGTAAAATTCTAAAACAAGTGGTAGGAAACTTGCTCCTTTTTGTGGGGTTACCAGTTAAGTGAAGAGCCATGTATTTGGCTATCCAGTCTGCTATTTACTGATAGGTCTGCTCCCTCCTGTAGTTTCAACTGAAATAATTTTTAAATGGCATATTAAATTAATTGAAAACGCAATGCACTTTGAGGCACTACATTTGCAATGTAATAGTCTTGCTCCAATGCTTTCCTTGCTAACATCTCTAATTAGAGTAAAGGCATTTTAACTTCCTTGTGAATATCTGGTGATTCTTTGTTTCATATTCAATTTCCAAAACATCCGAGGTAGAATTTTTTAAACTAATTTGCATTTTTATATCCAGATTTATATTAAAAAACCCAAGAACTTTTTCATATTTCCAGTTAAGGAATTTGCACACAGAGCTTTTGCAAAGCCTCAAAATGAATATATCCTTCCCAGTGTTGAACCTGAACAACAAATGTTGATGTGCATCATATCTAATTAAGCTGAGCTTTCAAAACACATATTCAATAAATGTAGCTGATTGTTTCAGAATTTGCTAAATGTGCAACAAGAAGGAGAATGACTTCTCTTTTTTTCTCCTTCATTTTTAAACTGTTCTTTTCTATTGTCTCTGTAACTCACCCAACTCAGCTTTCAGACGAGGAAGGAAAGGGATGGTTTTTACCCTTATGTACAGTGATGGATGCAAAGAGTGGAGAAAGCAAAGCAAGATAGGCTGGAGAAAAGAACAATACCAGCATGTCCCATTTCAGGAGGCAGGTCCATTCAATAGAATATTACACAAAATGAAGCAATTATCAGGCTATTAGTGTATAGTCTGGGAAACCAAGGGTAGCAACAGGATTACTGTCACCTATTCTTGAACATCTCTTTAAAAACAGCAAATCGGTACTTCTTAACCATCAAGTTGTTTTTATCAACAATATAGAATCTCCTGACCTTTTGCTATTTACTGAACACACACATGCATGTACCTTTTCCGGGTTAAGTAATGGTAGCTCATCCCTTATAAGAGTATATGATAGTCTTGTCAAAAATAATTCAGTTAAAAATCTTTTAAAAAGTTGCCAGCTAAGAAAACCACAGCTACGTAGACATAAGTCATCAGCTAACAGGAAAAGAATATTATGTCTAGAGTATGAGTAAAACACATTTTTCTAGATCTTATGTCTTTAGACTAAATATCTCATAGATCCACAAAACTGCATGCTATAGCTCTTCAAGCCTCTAAACAGAATAAAGAGGTATATACTTGGTAGCACACCTCTCATTACACTGCAGCATCCTAATGATGTGACCTTCCATCCCAAAGTAACTCTCCAGGTAAACTTTTTAGAAGTAAGGTGTGCAGTATCACCGGTATTAATCAATCCATGTTCAGTTTAAACATCGCTGCATGAAACATGGAGGCCCTTAATGGAAGACAGGCTGAAGTAAATTGAAAAAAATCTTAGTCTGGGATTGAAATAAAGTTTTCATAAAAAGTTTGTCCTTCAAATCCAATCTCAGTTTAACAATGACAAAGTCATTGCAATGCTGCTCTTCACTAAAGGCATGTGATAGCCTTGGAGTAGTTAACACTCGATGAGATCAGCTAATTGGCTAACTAATAGGACAGCTGAACACAATGAGGAACTCAGCATAGTGCTGCTATCATCACTGGTTGTCTCAGAAGAGCTAAAAGTGGTGCCAGCTGTGTACCTACACACAGTTTCTGTCTCTGAACAGACTTGCAGAGGAGGGAGGGTGGGTGGTGGGAGTGGTGGAAACGTGAGGAACCTTGTTCGGCTGCTTACCTCTAAGCTGCTGTGAAAAAGAGAGCTTCAAACTTCAGAAGATGTCATGAGTGCTTCACGTGGTATTGGGGCCTTCTTCCTGGTGATAAACCCTCTCAGACTGCACATACTAGCTAATCCCTTGATTCTTTGCAATTGCTCATCTGAAACTGTTAACATACAGAAGAGTTCTATATATATAACCAAGATTTCCCTGGTACACACCAACATTTTAAGTAGTGTAGGGCAGAGCATTTTTTTTCACCATAAAAAAAAGTGCCTCATTTAAAATAAACTGTCTCGAGAATCACATGATATGACAATAATTCTAAATTTTACTAAAGCTTTTTACACACACTGGAAGGCAGGCTGCCTTCCAGTGCGAGCAAGTTACATATGTACCAGGTCTAATGGCCCATACAAGATATTAAAAACACATAAAGAATAATTTGATAATCTACCTTAGGAACAGTGTGAGAATTTTCATCTCAGTTTCCTCCAGAGACACTAATGCCAAAGGACAAGATTGTTTCTTGTCAGTGTTTCAAACTCATCTCTATTTGCAAACACAGCAAGTGATGCCAAATGCAGTTCAGAACGCAAATCAAACAACTATTTATTATGCGCTGTTTTGAATTGCATATGCAGGACAGAGAGGCAAGTAATGACAAAAAAAAAAATCACGCTTGCACATCACACAAGCCATTTCCATAGTATATTATGGAAATAAAACTATTCCAATAAAATAATGAGTGCCTTATGAGTTAAACACATCCACAATGCTACACAATGGGATTTAACAGAACTTGGTATACAATGCAAATAAAATATGAATGCAGTAGTTACAGAAATAAGAAAAAAAAGAGGGGAAAATGATAAATTATTTATTGAATGAAAGCAGAAAATAGAAAATGAGAGAAACTTTGTTTTGAAAAAACAGGTTAGCTTGTAACCAATGATAATAAGCGCACTTATTCATTAGAGGCAGGTCCAATCTTATTCTATTTGAGTCCCAGCTGAGCACTCAGAGAAGCAATTAATGCAGCCATCGGTGTGGCTGTTTTTTTCTGAATGTTCCTATCCATCTTGGTTTTGTCTTGAAGGAAACAAGATGAAAAATAACTGGAAAAGTTACTTAGCCTCTTTCCAAGATGATCACAACACTGGCTAAAACAGCAAAGGAAAGAACCTGTTGTCAGCACCATACCACAGACACCTGCGGGTGGTACCTGACAGGCAAATGCCCAGAGCAGTGCAGGGGGGAAAGGGAGAGGCATCACCACTGTACAGCAGCCAGCAGAGGTTAGTGCCCTCAGATTAGACTGGAGAGAAGGTATTCTGTTCTTTACAAAGACCTCACCTATAGCTGGTCAACAGATTATTCTTTAATAAAAAAAAAAATAAATTAAAAACCCAACTAATTTAATGAGAATGGCCCCTAATTGCTCATTAATTTCTACAGATAGGTGCTGGGCCTGGCCAGGTGCAAGAGCAAAATCTCTCACAGATGAAAAAAATAAAACACGTTAAAAAAAAAAATTAAGAATCTCAAAGAATTAACTTCAATTGTTTACTGTTCATCAGTATTTTATTTTAAAACATCATTCATGCTTTTTTCTTCAAGGTTAGTTGAACTTATTTATTATTTATACCATGATTGTTAGGTGGCAGTGAGTTAAAATAAATCCCTGCTTAGGCAGCTTATCCCTCCTGTTATATATTAATCTTAGTACATGTGGGATTATAATAAAATGCAAAGAAACAAAAGGAAAAAAATCCAACTTGAGTAGCTGTATGTTTCTGGATTAAATCACAATATGAGAAAATGTCTTAGAATTCCAACTGAGCTGTGTTAAAGCAAAAGACACAGCGAGCTCTGAATATAGGAAGGCTTGCATATTTTCCTTCACACAGTTATGTGTGAAAAGATAAGATCTCTCCATAAAACTGTAAAATAGAGCACTTAGAAAGTCCATTTGAAAAGATTCCTCCAGGGGGCTGAGATAACTCCAGCATCTGTTCGAACATGTAATTCTGCAAATAAGTGGCACACTTTTGTCATCCCATTGAACCTGGACAGCAAGGGCCCTTGATTGCCCAAACACAAATAAAACTATCCACTGCCCTTACAGCATGTGGCAGCTACATGAGATGTCCCTTAGAGAAGCAGTTATTTCACCTTTAGCCAAGGCAATAACCAGACCTGCAAGTTTTATCACTTCATCACAACCCCGGTGGACTGTAAATGATTTGCTAAGGTCTGGTTTGAAAGAGAGCACTTCTTAAGGTATACATTGAAGGAAAAAGAGAGTTTTTCTTCTTTGGAATTATATATATACATATATATATATAATGTAAGGGAAAATGGTTTTATCTGCTATTATGATTTATGATTAAATCACAGAGTTTCTATTCTATGTTGAAAAGAATTACTGTTTCAAGTGAAATTCTTATCTCTTTCAGCTTAGATTGCTGGGTAGCTACTTGTTATCAAAGCAAAAATGAAACAAGAACACATATCCTAGAACTGCCCATCCTGTAATTAGCTATGCTAAAATATAGATATGAGAACAATCTTGATTCAAATATCATCTTGATATGAAGGCTTGGTTGTTGCTATTGCCAGGACACTAGTGAAAAAATTATTAAATATGCCTCCATTTACACACAATTATTTTGTTTGTTTCACATCCCAGTTTTATTAACTTCTAAGGCAAATTTTTCTGGGTCTTTTGCAAATATTTCATTGTAGGCTGACAGTCAAGGATACTTGATTTACCCAAAACAACTCTAAAGGCAGGCACACAATGAAAAACTGTTGGTTTATGTTCTACTTACCTAGTCTGCACTACAATACTTTCAGAACTACTCACACGTAATTACACTGCTCAGTTTGTGAATGTGACTTATGGGTCATTATTTTTATTTACAATTGATAGTCCAAAACCTACAATCTATTTTATCATTACATATACACCTATTTTTTAAAGTTAAATTCCTTTTGTCTTGAATCATTAAACTAACATGTGAATTAAACTCAAATGATAAATTAAATCTTATGACAAAAAACTTAAATATTTCAAATACAAGACATAGTCCTTAGAACTGATAACACTTTAAGAGTAATTTGATTTCTAAAAACTAGAAATAGAATTCTAACAATGTTTCTCTGTTACAGAATAGTGAAAATCAACTCATTTAAATACTTCATGTAGGCCCTGTTGTTTTGCTCCCTAAAACAATCTACAAGGAGAAACCTCTATTTAAAGCGACTGTTATCTTTAGATTTAAAATCTCACCCACATAACTAATTCTACAGTGTTTAAAATTTGGGTCCCATATTTGAAATATGTTCCATGTCTGAACTAGCATGAAAACCAGTACTGAACTTCCTCTTTTTATATTAAATTATATGGTGATTTTGGCAAGTCTTTTTCCACTTTTGATACTAACCCTTGAAACTCAAATTCTATTGATACCATGAAGTATTATCAGAAGCGTTTTTCACACTTTAGCTCATTCTCTCTGATCAACATGATTAATTGCTCAGCTACTTTTCTGTACCTCTTCCAACCATTTAGAGTACTTATTTATATAGCATAACCACATGTAGTTAACATCTATGATTTCTGCTTGATTGTGGTTTAATGAGAAAAATTCAAGACATCAATCTTTGCCTTAAGTTATTTTAGTTCCAAGGTTCAAATGATCACATTTACTCTCATAACAATAATCTTTTCATGTGACAAACTCAAAGTAGTTTAATAACTTTAATAAAAAAGGTAAGTCCAGAGCTGAATTGAAAACAGTTGAGCTGTTTTCAGGCAATATTAGCGGCAGCATTCCCTACACAGTAAATGTCTCGCTACTTGAAGGGAAGAGTAACACTAGCAATTAAGTCAAGACAACTAGACTGAGATAGAATTTGTAGATAAGAAGTGCAATATATACTGGAAAAAGTTTATGATCTCATCTAATAAAAACAAAATAAAGAAACATGCTTAAGATTTCCATGGCAAAATGAGAACATTAAGAGCAATTAATAGGCATTATCCCATTTTGCTTACAACAAGTTTTAGCCAGGATTGGTTGGGAAAAAAAAAAAAGGAAGAGTTCAACTTTCCAAATGTGAAGGTTTTCCAGACTATTTTGCTCCAGTTCTGAATTAAAATAAGGTTTTAAAATACATCATAAAAATATGACTCAAATAAAAATACTGGTGCACACCAGTCAATTTGAAAGAGCCATTTAAAACACCTATGGCTGCCATTCATCCCATTATTCCCAGATGTCTTCTTTACTCTCCAGATGAAGTTTTAACATGAAAATTCATGTCTGGTTTTTAGAAGCCTAATATTTACCAGGGAGTAATAGAATTCTAGAGTGGCTGAAGTTGGAAAGGACCTTAAAGGTCTTCCCATTCCAATCCCCCTTCCATAAGCAGGGACACCTTCCACCACACCACATTGCTCAGAGCCCCATCCAACCTGGCCTTGAACACTGAAGGTCTTAAGTCGTGTGTGGGTGTAAATGAGATCGTGCCTTTCCACAGGGTCTTACTCATCTAAGCACAAACTTAGAAACGTTTAGAAATGCTTAGAGAACATGAAAAGAAAATGCTGGGCTGGAGGGGAAGCAAGAGCTGAAAAGGCAGGGCAGGAGCAGCAGTGCTGCACTCAACAGCAGGTACTGGTTAGGGAGATAAGGGAACAAGCCCAGGAGCTACCACAGAGTTCTCAAGAAACCCATCTCCTTCCTTTGGTCTCTCAGCTCTGCTGCTTGCTGATACCCTTTCCCTTTCCCCAGGGCTCAAGGTCAGTTCTCCAGCTCCTGAGAGCCCCTAGTCCTTGCAAGGCACCAAGAACATGCAGGTCCCATTCATTCAGAGGCAATTTGCATGGTAGGGATTCCCTGCAGCAAGGATTGCCATCCTCAGGTTTGGGGAGATGAGCAGGAAGGTATGGTGAGGTGAGAGGGATGGGAACAGGAGCTGCAGCTCTGGAAAAGATGGAGAGCTCTGGATACACTGTGGGCCAAGCTCACTCACGTGGCCACAGTGAGACACGCTCATGCAAGTGCAGAGCACACACATGGGAGCACCAAGATGTCATCACAGAGCCATGGAATGGTTTGGATTTTAAGGCACCTTAAAGATCACCTAGTTCCAACCCCCCTGACCTGCACATGGACACCTTTCTTCCCCTTGCCTTTGTGAGCATCCCCTGGCATGGCACACTCTGCTTTGCACCTTGGCAACTCTGCTTCCCTAAACAGACACCTGGGAGATCCAAGTTCATGTCCTTTCTCTGCACAATTCAGGCCCAATGCTCTGAAATTTTAAGGAGCAACACTGTCAGGTTGTGCATATGTGTGTGCATACACAGCAGTCCCTGTTGCAAACCTCTTCTGTCACATCCCCTCCCCCCCCCCACCCCCGAGTTTTCTCCCTCGTCCTAAGAAAATAAATACGTTCATACAAAATTTCTGTTTCTTTGAAATAGCCCTTAAAAAATTTCTTGACTTGTGCTCATTGAAAGAAGTAAAGCATAGTAGAAAAATCTGTTATGGAGCTATAGTCTTCTGGTTCCTACTATCCAGATCTTAACTGCAAGAAAAGCTTTTTGCACACATATGCTGCAAGAAAATATTGCTGTATGTTACTACCTCCAAAAGTGCATTAAGAAAACAATGTATCATTCAAATCATGCACATGGAAAAAAACAGCTAATTATTCTTCTAGGGCAAAAAAAGGGAAACTGCTTAATAATTTGGTTATTCAACCATTATTAAAAAAAAAAAAAAAAAAGGTCAAAACCAAAACAAGGCATGCAGTTAAATGTTATTTTGAATTTACTTTTTGATAGATCTATATTCTATCTGTGTTCTCCTGGTACTGAGGTACTGTACTGAAGATGTCAGCATTGACCAGCTTCCAGTCATCAATGGTACTTATTGAAATAGCATCCTGCTAGGAATGGGTTTTTCTGCATTTGCTAGAGTTTGATTCACAGAAAAAAAAATTTAAAAATTATAAATGAACCCTGACAGTGGAATAAAAGTCCAAGAAGGAAATTTTATTTTTTGTATAAGTCAATAAGTAAACATTTTACAAGGTGTTTATTGCATACTTACTGTCTTCTGGCAAAAAAAAAATTCCCATGCAAATATGATAATAGCATGCTCAAGTAATATAAAAAAAGCTTTTCTCTAAAAACTATGAGGTATAGCTTGAAAGCTTAAATAGCATGGACCTAAGTTGTCTTAGTTATTTTCAAAGTCTTATAGGGATGAACAAGTAGCATTATAATAGATCTGTATAGCAACATTTTAAATACCTTAAGATAAAGAGGAAAAGAGAAAAAAATTATAAAGCATTCTTTCAGTTGGTGTTACAAGACTTTATAGAGAAGAAAATATTTTCTCTATATTTCATCTAATATTTCATTCTGGCAATGTTTTACGAAATTTTTCAAGGTGATTGGAATAATCTATGACTATACATGCTTTAAGCAGTACACACTAAATCTGTTTTTAAAGCTCCTGAGTGAACCCCACTGTGTCAGGAGCGGAATGTGTCCGCTCATCCTGCCTCTGTCATCTTGGAGGAAGCCTGAGAACAAGTACTCCTCTGGAGGGAGCTCCTCAGGACTAACGAAGATCCAGGCTGCAACTTTTTCTCCTCCCATAGCAATATGCAAACAGCAGGAGAGTGTATATGATGCTCTCTTTATGGAAATGTGATTGATGACAAAGAAAGTTTGACAGTCCCAGGCATAGCTCTCTGCATTTCTATTTCTCCCTTATGTATGTGATGTGAAATACATAAATCACTACTATTTAAGTAACTTCCCAATGACTTGCATATTTAAATTTCAAAATTTCCACACAGCACCATTGGGAGTATTTTGCAGGAAAAAAAAAAAAAAAAATCTCTCCCCATCCTCCCATCAAGCACAAATATATTTTTACTAATAATTTTTTCTAGGTGAAGGGCTTTTCCAGTTACAAAGGAATTCAGGCAGTTGATAGTTGCTTAGTGAATTGGTGGCTGTATTACAAAGCATAAGATATATTAAAGACATAATAAAGGAGCCCATTTAGAAAGTGTTTGACTACGTCAAAGGCAGCAAGGAAAAAAGGAAGCCATCATTACCAGACTAATGAGGTAACTTTATAACACTACATTGAAGTTTTTTTCCCCCCAATCTAAATCTGAGTTTATAAAAGAGGAATTAGTCCCATTTTGAAAATGGTTTGTCTGTTAATGTAGACAAAATTGGATTGCAGGTCCACTAACTAAATGGTTTTTATGCCTAGAAGAAAAGACAATTGCCTTGATATCCCCTAATTATCATTACTGCAAATTCTAAAACTATTCAAGTTTTGCTCAGGGAGAAAGAAGGCAGAAGACTCTTACCTATACAGGGTTCCAGAAAACAGCCAGTTAAATACAGCTCAATTTTACGAGAGAAAAATACTGAAAGATAGTACTGACCATTTTTACATACCTATATCTTTTTTAAATAAAAGGGATCCATGCTGCAGCACAGTTTTCAACAAGTACCATGAAACAGAATTCCCAAACATTATAAATGCTTAACATGTTATTATATCCTCATTGGTACCACACTAGGAAAAAAAAAATATAGAAGCAGCAAACAATCAGCGTTGTTTAAGAGCCTAATATGGTACTAGCAAAAATAATGCAGCACAGCAACAAGTTCACTGGAGTGCTCCCTTAACACAGACATACCAGATGTACAGCTGTTTATCTTGGGAAGAAAAACAATCAAAAGAGGACATAAAGACTTTTGAAAGGATCTTCTGCCCGGTATTTAATAATATGCAAAATATTGAAGGATTCTCGCATGAAATCAGGAAGAGTAATAGGTCGTTTTTCATGGTATTTAAAAAAGCTAAGCAGACACACAACAGGATGCCAGCAGGCAGCTTGCATGAGACATAAGGCTTTATATTCCCACTAGGAACGTACCTTCTCTGCTTTTGCTTTCCTGGCGTTATGCACAAACCTGCGTCCCAGCTTCTTGGCATACCAGATAGAGGCAAACATTGTAGTGATGAAGAATTCAGTCTGAATATGCAGCACACACACAAAAAAACCTAACCAACAACTTCCCCCACAACTGAGGTACAGATCTGACGCTGGTTAAGGTCTTAACTATGCTGTTGCTTTGTCAAGTCCTCTCATGCTGCCTTCTGAAAAAAAAACAAACCACCCAGTGTGGCCAGTCTGCAGGTGTATTTACATACTGCCAGCAGGAAGTCCAGGGTGAGGCATCTTTGCATCCAGCTCACATCCAGTCTGCTAAGTGCCTGTCTGCAGTTCTTTAGCACTGTCACCACAAACTACATATGTGTCAGTATGAAAGGAAGCTGCAGTAAACTACTGTAGCAGACAGCTCACCTCCTCTTCTCCTGTTCTGAAATTTAACTCCTTGGTTCTCTTTGATTTGCCAGCATGCAACAGAAGCAGCAGCAGTTCAAAAATGAGATACACAGCACTGCAGGAAAGCAAAAGGGTACGAAAGTGCCAAAAATAGAAATGTGTATTAACTGTTAAGGTGAAGGAACAGGTGTCTCATGTGTTTCAGGGCAATTAAGGTATGAAAGGAAAATTGATTTTACTTTGTTCTTGCGGTCTGGGGTCTATTCAGAGATATTTTTGCTACCCAGTTTCAGTTCGCAACAGACAGGCATCATAGCTGCTCAGTTCACTTGCTGATGTCACACATCAGCATGCTCTGCTGAAGGATTTAAGACTCAATCAAGGGCTTCTGTTTTTCTTTGATAATGCCTTCGCAAAATAGAAACCTGATGGATTTTTTTCTGAATTCCAAACTTCTGCTCTACCTAAGCGTGCTTTTCCCTCTTCCTTTAATTGCAAGCTATTCTGCATTAGGAGTTGGGAAGTGCCTTTGAACACCTATTTTTGCAGTGAAACAGCAATGCACTATTTTCCTTTTGTCACACACTTCAGCTTTAACCCCTGCACCTCTCTTCAGTTACAATGGCTAAACAATAAGCAGAAACATACTCTTTTGGCTCCAGACATATCACTAACCAGATGTTCCTCCCAATCAGATGCACTATCGAGGCTGTAAACTTACAGGGTTTATAGCTATGCATTTTATTTGATAGTTCTTATATGAAAAGTCCTGCCCAATGCCCTCCCACCTACAAGTGTGGAGATACCAACATGCAGGAGAACCACTGCTGTCCTGTGTGCAGTATTGGATTTGGGATGCACACACACAAGAATAATTTCTGCTCTGCTATTCTGTGGTAAAGAGAAAACCAACATTAATTGACGCATGACAAAGGAAATACAGGCACAGCAATTTAGTATAGGGCTCTTGGGGCCAAGGAAACAGTTTTTCTGCCCCAGGATTTTCAGAGAATGGCTGAAACTATTTCCTCCAGGGTACCTGAAATCAAAAGGGAAAATATTCCACTCCCACTTATAACTTGGATAGAACATCCAAGTTACTGTAGCTGGATGTCATTGCCCAAGCTTTGAGCCTGAAGGCACATACTGCTCAATTCCATTAAGATTATAAGGAGTTCAAAGAATTCTTCAACACATTTTCAAATGGTAAATTGGTTAACTAAATTGAAATTCTTAGATAGTGAGGGCTTTTTTCAAGGTAACTCCAAGGTGTATGTTTGGTTTTTGCTTGACATCTAAAACCTTCTGGCAACATATTTGGTAACTGGTGATACTTCTAGGAAGAGAATAGTTACTAACTACTTCCAATTCATATACTTAGTTAATTCTGGCAGCCAGGAAGTTTCAAGACCAAAAGATAGCTCTTCTATAGCAATCATACTCCAGATGAGACATTAATTTGCTTTGCCTTTCCATAACACTGCTCCAGCTCTCTGAACTCTAGGCTGATAGTAAGATTGACTCTCCAAGGTGAGACAACCTTTATTATGCCATGTAGCAGCCTCGCACCATTCTCCCTGTTTGTGGGATGACATTGTCCTCATGTCATCATGAAGGGTAGACAAGAGAAGGAAGAAAAATGGCCTGAAAAATTTAGGAAGAAATCAGAGACCTTGTTTCTCACTGGGATATCACTGTAAGGAAACATGGAAGGGGAAAAAAAAAGTGCAGAAAAGGAGAAGCAACATCATTATCCAGCTTAACCAACACTATAAATGTTAAAGGAACAGGAAAAAAAAAACTTACATACTATATGCATAAACAGTAGAACACTTCTCCCACTCTGCTCCCATGCTTTTAGGAAGAGAATAAGTGTAATCTGAAATCATTGCACTACAACCAAGAAAGGGTACATTCTCCCAAACAACTATTTATATAGTCTCATGTATATTCAGAAGCTGAGAATATCGAAGGAAACACTCATTAAACAATAAAACCTCCATTTTATGACTTTTATCATCAACATTAGCAGCTTTACTCAACTATTTATTCAGGAAAAATAGGGAGTAATAAAAAGCCACAATTCATCCCACTTAAAGGAAAAAAAATAGAATACATTGTTCATTTAAGAAATAATGACAAAGCAATAGGGAGGTAATTTTCTCCACCCACTGAAAACATTAGATCAGGAAGAATAAATCTTGCCAAATACTTAATCCTGATTCTAATCAGAAATACATTTTAACTGTTTGCATGCATTGGCAGATCCAAGCAAACCCCCAAGTGCAGCAATGGCCAGACCGTGAGCCATTTCCTTACAGCTTCATCGTGCAGCAGTCTGCCATACATTGCCAATTGCAGGTTTATTAGGGCTGTAGTGGTACCGAGGGATTTTATGATTATGAATATTTTACTGTAACCATAACGAAGGCTGCATTTTACAGAAGCGTTACAAGCCGAGCTGCTTTAGAAGAATTGGGACTTCCAGCTGCTGTCTCCTCACAGGAGTAATACGTACTTTAGCTTGCTCACTGAAGTGCTACATTACAAGGACAGAGAGATGCATGCCATTGAGCAACAATATTATCACAGACAGGAGATAATCAGGTTAAGAGCAGATTTTACAAGGAGCTTCTTGCTGCAAATGAGTGGGTGGTTTTTGGTAAACCAAACCACATCCAAACTATACGTTAAATGTCATTCTTCTGCCTCTACGAGAAGAATTGGTCTCACCACAAGTGGGCACATGGGTATAAACACAGAGCAATTACGCTGTTGAACTGTATTATTTTTATGACATGGCTCCCCAACATCGCAAGCAACGGCAAATGATGCTCGCTACCGAAACAGATGGTTGTTTCAAACACCTTGCCAACTGTTTGTATGCACGGAGTATCACCAGTATTTCTGACAGTTTGCTTCCTTTTTCCAATTTTAACGTTGCTGCTTTACTTAAGCAGCACTCGGGAAGAAGTCTGGCTTCGCTTTAGACAGAGCATTAATTTTCCCTTGTTAAGGGATAACTTCTCACAGCACACACGTGGGGTGTCAACCTCCCCCTCGCACACCTGTGGTGAAGATAGATGTTAGCTGTAGATTCTGGTTCTCTCCCATCTCCATCTGAGTATATACACACAGTAGTCATAAAACGTGATGACAGGGCCATTTAAAATACAAATACAGTTCAGTCATAAATAATGCCTTCCTTGTAAGAATGGGAAGACGGCTGGAAAGATTAGTATTCAGGGTTTGCAGAACTCTGTTTCCAGTGAAATGGACAGGAGATGGAACAAGTTAAAAATGAAATACTTAAGATATAAAACAATCATTTTACTTCAAGCTTTATTTGTTAACATTCCACTGCTGTGGGTACAGGGACAGAGCTGCTGCTGAGAATCTAAGCTTTGTTTTTATTAGCAGAAGGCAGCAACAGATATTGATTTGGCTGACTGTACAAGCAACCATTTCCCATCCCCAGCACAACTAATTATCTTACACAGCCACATGATGCCAAGACATACTATTTAATGACCAGAATACTAGGAAAGACAGGAATCTAAACGTCTGCTATTCCATCCAGAAGATATAAATTTTAGGCACTCAGACCTCACAATTCTTTAAGTAGATGGAAGACCCAAGGTTTTGTAAGGACCTGATTTTTCATTCTTCCCTCTAAACAACAGCAAATGGACTAATGTTCCCCCTCCAAATGCATTAAACAGCATATTTACAGAAAATCCACAGGCACTCTTACAAAAGTAGTAGTCACCCCAGTCAGCACCACCAAAACACATTCAGACTTCTCTTTTGGCCAGGGCAGAACATAGCCTGTTACAGATACCCTAGAGGTAAAAGATTATCATAGAACAGAATCATAGAGTTGCGGAGGTTGGAAAGATTATTGAGTCCAGCCATGTCCACAAGCACCGCATCTACATGTGTTGTAAATGCATCGAGAACGGTGACTCAACCACTTCCCTGGACAGCCTGTTCCAATGCTTGACGAGGCTTTCCATGAGGAATTTTTTCCTAGTATTCAACTAAATCTCCCCTGGTGAAACTTGAGGCCATTTTCTCTTGTCCTATTGCTTGTTACCTGGGACAAGAAAGCAACGCCCACCTCACTGCAGCCTCCTTTCAGGCAGTTATAGAGAGGAAAAAGGTCTCCCTGATCCTCCAGTTCCCCAGGCTAAACACCCCCAGCTCCCTCAGCTGCTCATCCTCAGACTTGTGCTCCAGACCCTTCCCCAGCTCTGCTGCGCTTCTCTGGACATGCTCCAGCCCCTCAGTGTCTTTCTTGCCGTGAGGGATGCAAAACTGAGCACAGGATTCAAGGTGCAGTCCCACCGTTGCAGAGTATGTCAGTTTCTACTTATGGTAGTTTCTACCAGTTAGGATGTTTCAAAACATCTGTTTTTCTACAATAAAATTCTTAAAATTCTACCTCTTGGCCCTGAGTTTTAAAGATGAAACCTGAGTTGTTTTAAAGCTAAATATTTCCCTGGAACATCTAAGTCAATAGCAAGAATAGAGTGCAATGATTCTGAGAACAGTCACTTATCCTGACAAAGAAATGTTGCAGAGAAGGGGACAGGGAGAAAAAAAGAAGATGAAGGAAGAGATGGGATAAAAATGGAAGGAAAAAAAAAAAGAAGAGAAAATGAAGTGCTGCATATTAAGGATGACAGAGGTTCATACTCTTCTCTTCCAATTTAAATTTTTCTACTCTCTTAATATTTTTTGTGCCAAACCATTTCTCTTTAGAAATGATGCTTTCAGAAACCCAGATGTGACATTACAAGTTTGCCCCAGGACTAATTTCCCCTTAAAACAGAAGATACTGCATGCAGACATCTCCTCTGTCACCTTTCCTGATGCATCGCAGAGCTGTCTCCTAGCAGAGGGCATGAAGAATTTCATCCACAATGTCACAAGACTTCAAAGCAGTAAAGAAATAAAACGCAAGCATTTTTTTCCTCTGGACCTCCTTTAAGTGAGAGGGCCCAAATATTTTATGCCTGCACTCTGCCACGCAATTATCACTGCTATTATTCTGCTCTTCTATTACTTGATGGAGTAGATAGCACTCAGCCTGCCACCTGTGGTGCAACAAGTCAAGAGAAGAGAGGATGAGGAAGTGTGCTACAAAACTGCATGAAATAGAGCTCAAACTGTGGAAATGGAAATGAAACAAACACTATGCTAGGCACCGAGGCTCAGCACATCCCTGCACATGGGAATGTATTCTAGCACTTTACAGCATAATGGCGTAAAAGACAATGTTTTAAATTTAGGCAGTTCTTTTTCCTCTTTTATTTGTTAAGTCTTGGAATGGAGAAAAACCTAATTACAATACTTAATTTTGATTTTAAAAATTGATTTTCAACTCTAGTTTCTGCTGGTGCATAGGAAACTCCAGTGAGTCACAGAAGTAATATAACAACCATTAGCAGCCTTAAAAAATAAATAAAAATTTGAAAAATGCCAGTTTATTCCTTATTTGTCCCTGGTTCAGCACAAATTGCTTTCTGCCTCACCTTTCTAATAGAAATTTTTAAATTTCTCCCTGCTATGTTGAGAAATCACAAGCAAAATGGTGTATAAAATCCTCTGATGTGCTATTACACTGCTCAGACACGTATCAAATCAAAGCACTGTGTATGTAGCACAGTTATACATTTGCATGGCAAGTACTCCCACGGGAAATAATATAAACTACAAAATTTATCCTTGGGGAGAGAAAAACAGGAGGAACCACAGACTGCAAGCAGAGCTTATGTGTGTCACCAGTGCATCTTGCAAGGCACTTGCCAAATATAATCCTGCACAAAACTGAATTCAGTGTGGAAACACTTATATTACAGCTCTGTGGGTGTGCCTCCCATCCTGCAGCATTTAGGCACATTTTTTTTCTCTCATTACTTATACATAACCCTGTGCGATGGTGGACTCTCATCTCCGTTTGGGAAAGGGATGAAGTAAGGCACAAAGTGACTTGGTAAGCAACATCCAGGGAACTGGAGAATCTGCACACCACTGGAGCCCAAAATCTCTGTGCCAGGGAGTGGCCACACAGTTTGCCATGGCCAAAGCCAGGCAGAGGTGGCATGCACTCTCACTCAGTCCTGTGCCAGTCACAGCTCTCCTGTCCCGATCCAGTCAGAAGCAGGAGGGCTGAAATTGTCCATTCACCCACCCACAAGGGCCGCTTTTTTATTAGGAACAGCAAGCCAGGCAGCCTATAAAGAGTTGTTCATCTCACTGCTAATCACAAAAGAAACCCAAAAAACCGTTGCAGGCTCAAGCATGGGAATATATATCATCCCATCTTAAACATTATTTTATTCCAGGCTGATGACAAGCTGTCTTTTCTTTCAAAGACATCCTTAAATCTCACTTTCGCTTTATCAGCCCCAAGAGCAAAATTAAAAAGTCAGTTTAAGCAGAAACACTGCAAATTATAGGCACTGAACCAGTGAATCACACGGATTCCTTTGACCCAGAATTATTTAAAAGTTCAAGGGGAATGTACCTAGCCTTTGTCCTTGTCCAAGCTCTCCAGAAAATCCTCATGCACAAGAAGCCGGGTTGCACTGAATTATGAAACATTAAGGAATCACAAGTGATGAGATCTAGCAGGGTAAGAGATCTAACATTAGCTATACGCTAATCTCATGCCAACAGCTCCTTGCAGGCAGACACACGTGTACCTGTGTGGGTTGAGCCCACTCAGCAGCACATTCCCGAGCAGCAGCAGAGTCCACGCAGCCCATGCACACCATTCTCTGTCATCTCGTGGGCTGGGTTGCCTTCAGTCCCTTTCCCAAGCCTCAGCCAGAGCAGCAGCTCCACACTCCCAGCTGGGGCGGTCTCCAGCCATATTCTGCTGATGCCGGGATCATGCTCCAGCTGAGCAACCCCTCCCCTCCAGGGCCTCCTGACTGGCTTTTAATGCTCCTCAGAGAAGAACTCACATGTGGAGAACAAATGCAACAGATAATGGCATCTGCCAGTTTTCATTTCAGTTCTTGCTCTTTATCCCTGTCCTCAGCTTTTCTAGGCTGTGATCCTCACAGCTCCTGGGAAAAGGTCCTACAGTTCAACAGTTCAGTATCACTGGGGAAGTTAAATCACTTCAGAGGCAAGTTGTTAAGAACAATGCTGAACACTTTAGATGCTGGACACAGGTTAAAAAAGCAATGTTTTCTTGCTAAAATGCAAAAGAGAAGAAATCTGAAGGAAAAGGATGTACTTAATTCCTACAAAGATGTTCTACTACTAAGTACGATGGGTAGATAACAAGTCTTTATCCAGGACTGCCTGCAATTCTTGCTTCCTAGGGCCAGAGACAAGGAAGAGGTCTTCTTGCTTTTGGACCTGACTCACCACATTTCTTTTGCGCAAGGAAAGCAAAGAGAGGAGAGTCCAAACCACAGCAGAACAGGCACCAGGTTTCCTGCCTTACTTCTGCTAAAATTCTTCTGCATGAGATTATTTACTCTTTACAAGCCAGCTGCTCACTCTTAAAATTAACAGGATAATGCTCTACCACACTGGGACAGTGTAAAGAGAAAAGCATTATCAAATGGGAATTATCGTTAGAGAAAACATTGTAGAAAGAACATCTACCCCCTCACTGGTTGATAAAGAATCATACAGAATTCCGCTGAAAAGTCTGTGAGAGGCCACATCAAACCTGATTACACACATGCTTCATTGTAATGTGACACATGAAAATGTCCATTTCAGCAATAAGTCATAAAGGATGGTGTTACATCCATTTTGACCAAAAGAGAAAGGAACTATAAGGAAATACTAGGTTAAGGACAAGAAGTTATTCTTCTAACACTTATGAGATCTTCAGAAGCAGAAAGAAATATATACAGCAAATACTAAAGTCTAAAATATAGAATTATTTGTCTAATTAATTAATTAATTATATGCTAAAAAAGGATAAGAAAAAATTAGTCACATGGTATTTTCTTAATCAATTCCATTTGAGTGCAAAGCCCAGTCCATAGCAGAAAGATGAGAAACACAGCTGTGGAGGGAAATTTTTCATTGCAAAGGATTTTGGCACTTTGAAAACCAGGGGAAGAATTGAGGCTGCATACAGCTAGCGAGATCTACTTCGACAAGAGACGGACTAGAGTTGATTAAAAAAAATCCAAAAAAATTGTGATCGTTTTTTAGGACAAGAATAGAAAATAGCATCTGTCCAAACACTTTGAAGTTTTTTAATTTAATCTAAGTGTTTCAAGAAAACAGAAACTTTTTGAGCTCTATAACCAGCAGAAAATTGTGAAAGTGTTCCTTGAAATTGTCAAAATATTTATCTTTCATTTTCATCAAAAATCAGAACATTTCAGCCTTCTCCAGGGCTGTCAATACTGCTGTCTAAATTACATTTACATTTAACTTTCCTTTGGGATCCCAGTCAACAGATATTTTTAAAATTTCTATTCTGCACAACTCATTGAAAATACTTTAATTTGATTCATACATCTAGCGGCCTCAAAGATCTGCCAAATCAAAGATCAAAGATTCTTCCACACCTCTCTGTAAATTGAATTTTGCTAAGCCAGGCACATTGGTTGTCTTCTCACATGTCACCCAGACACCATGAAGATGCTAGAATGAACTCATGTGAACTTATAGAAAAGATTGTAAGGAGAGAAAGTACCACAAAAGCAAGCAATTCCCTGCTTCTCATTGTTCAAGCATCTTGGAAAGCACCATATTTCATGCCCAGACCTCCCAGAAGTAAAATCAAAGCTGAATGAAGGACTGTTTCTCCACCACTCCCCACAGCTAAATGCAGAAAAGATTTAATAGACACAGATTTGCACAACCCTTCTCTGCCCTGCACACAGTGATGCACCAGAACAAGTATCTCCAAGGACTCCAGTTAGTTTTCTGTGGCTCTAGAGGAACCAGCTCTACATTGAACTGAACCAAAAGCTCTAAAATGCTTCCTGCTTCCAGACAAAAGAATTAAATAATGAACAATGTGCCAAAATCCCATTCCCAGCATTGGAGAGGAGCTCTGATCTTAAGAGAAACAATCTGTTCTCTCCACTTTCCCTCCTCTTTACCATTCAAAGTCTCGAAAGGTTCAGTGAAGGTAAAAGTCATGAAAGGGCACAGACTTCTAAGCAGTGCCTTATCCTAGCAGGCTCGGGCTCCCAGATGCTGCTGGCTGTCACAACCTCCCAGCCTTGTCATTAAAGACAGCAGTCAGCGAGCACCAGCTCTGATCCAGAGCAGATCCTTATCACACCAAGCCCCACATGCAACACATGAGAAAGGGAGTGTTCCCAGTTGCCTGCTACTAACCTGCCTAACACCCCCACACTCATTTTACTTAAGCACACACCACTGCTAGAGCTGTTATTTTGTTAAAATGCCCTCTGCGTGTCTGCTTCTTACATTGAAGCCCACCTTTTCAAGCACATAATAGGCATTTATGCTTCTGTAGTTCCTTAAAAATAACGGATTAAGTACTACGCACTTATGGAGAAGATACTCTGCCCACAGTAAGAGGAAGACAACAAAGAGATGGTAGATTGCAAATGCATTACACAAATGTCTGGGTAATTTGATGTGATTCAAAGATGAGATAAGCAAGCAGCACAATCTTTGAGTCTCAGATGGTCTCAGTCTGAAGAGGGCTAAAGGAAAACACCTTTTGATTTATCTCATCTATTATGTACAGTAAATCACCATTAAAGCCCAGGACAGAACATGACAACACAAATGTGCTACATGAGTGCATTACCTTGGTGTACTTCACGGCAACATCTCCACAGCAATACACAGCTATTCCTACCTAGGGGATTTTCTTCAGGCCAAGCATGTGGAAGAGCATGCTAATCCTCTGACTTTGATGGCATGCTCAGTGCACATCCCAAGCAATACGTCATGGATATATTACCATTAATATATATTACATGCTAAATCTCACACTTCTTTGCCCATGCAAAGAGATACAGAATGCCAGACAGTCCTTTAGAAGTCACCATTTCAGCAATTTCTAGGACAGGGCACACAGCGTAGGATTCAGCATCCGCAGCTGTACATTTAGGAATGTGCAATGTGCTTTGCTGAGAGAGATCTGCATTTTTAGTTACACAAGCACTGAATGTGGCACAATGGCAAGGCAAGCTACATTACAAATGCAAATTCAGAGATCGGAAAAGGAAAAAATCAATTTCAAGCAATGCTTGAAATATATGTAAACAAAGTCACTTAAGTGAAACTGGCCCAAAATTACAAGAAGGTGTTTACTCTTTGGAAGCTCAAGATAAAAATACTGTTACCAAACTAGTTACAGAGTTCTGGCCTTCAGAAAACAAGGTAATTTCCCCCAATGATTTCCTATGCATAGTGTGAGGGAGGCAGTTAAAGCTGATATAATATAATCTAATCTACATTTAAACATTTGGTCCATCTGCTTTATGTGTATTGATAGGCTCTAGTCTAGAGCAATCGATAGAGTGTTAAAATGTTATTGAATATAATTTTTTATAGCTGCTTTACTTATGTGTCCTTCTTGGGCAGGCTTTAAAATCAGGATTGTAAGTAAAATATGAAACCACTGTCATATTGTATAACATTGTTTGGAATTAAGTATTTTCCTAATGTGGATTTTGCTACTGTAAAATTTGTGGTTGATTGATATTATGCCCCATAATTTTCCCAGTAATAATTTAAAGAAATAGACAGATGTGTACGTAGGATAGAAGTTTTACTTAGGATGGTCTGTAGGATGTTTCACTTCAAACAAACCAATCCAAATAATTCCTGAGTTAAATTCCTTCTTCCGCTGATTTAAATGGGAGTTTTAACAAATGAACAAAATTTTTCTCTCTCATTTGGCTATGGTAGAGCCACTGTTCTGCTTCAGAATATTTCAGAGTTTTTGAAACTATATACAAATTTATAAAGTTTGAATATTCACTTTGAATAGGGGGCCTAATTAGGTTTCCATGTTCCAGACAGTGTTGGATACAAAACTTAAAGGTTTAGCCATTTAAAACATATCTAGCTATTGTCATCACCAGCAAATAACCTACAAATAATTCCTCAGTTGGAAAGAAAGGTCAAACTATAGACAGTCATGCACATTTGATCCATCCAACCTCATTTCTTTAAAAAGCATGAAGACTAAGTTATTTCAGAAAGCTACAAAAAGTAATATCTTTCAGCTAATTAGGCTTCTCAATACATGTGAAAGTACTTTAGAAGTACCACAGGTCAACAGAAGTAAATATTTACAACTGTAAAAGCCCTGAATTCATTTATGAATAAATACTGATTCTGGAACTTAACTCTAATGTAATTTAACCTACACAAAGGGGAGAAGCTATGCAAGAACCAGTAATTTACCCTTTGCTGAGCTGTGAGCACAGACCATGGTATGAAATAGTCGGAATGACACCATTTTGCCTCTGAGCACTCACATGGTTTTTTATGATTAAATAATTTTCCACTTCTGTGTTGTGATATATATTAGTATTATTTTTCAAAACTCAAATTTTAATTCTCACATATGACAGAACATTTCTGGAGAGAAGATTCTAGATCACATTTTTAATGTGGACTGAAGCATTATACCTATAAGATTTAAAAAGCAAAAATGCCGTTTCATGCACAACTCTAATTAGGCTGGAACTGAGCAGAGCTGCTCAGCTGGCTTGCTTAACAGCTGGTCCAAATCTCTTAGGGAGGAGCATATTTTTACAAAACATTTTATGAGGCCACACACTGAGAGCTATAGGACTTTATTATCGAGGCAGACAGGTTGATTAATAAATATCAATTTTGCTTTGGAAATCAGAAATGTAAGTGGTTTGCCTATCCAAGAAGCCTAGGCAATGTATGGATTTATGATTATTTAGGTGTGTGTGATTTAGTGATTAAAATTCCATATAAAATAAATAGTGTCATGTATAACTAGGCCAGAACTTTTATCAGCTTCTCAAATGCTTGTATTTGGCAACATTCCGAAGCGAATATACCTATCCTCAGACAAAAAGATTTGAAGAAAATGAGGGTAAAATAGCTAGGCCAGCATGTAACAGCAATCTGTCTCCAAGACACATTTACAGACAGTCTGGCAAGATAACTAGGGCAATAGGAGTGGAAAGAGAGAGGCCAAAGCCTGGGGTGTGTCAGATGTGCAGTTGTGAGTCACTTTCTTTTCTAAGTTACTGCACAAGATGGATGTCATGACCTCTCACACAGCAGTGCTGAATAAAGTGTTAGCAATACAAGGTGTCAGTCTAGACAATAACTGGAATCATTTAAGAAAAGCTCAAAAATATTTGAATTTTCCAAGAGGCACACCGTTCTGGAGGCTGCTGGTTCTGTATTCTAGACACAACAGTAATGCTTTGTAGTCTTCGAGAATGATGCAGAAGCTAGGTTTTCCAACTTTAATTATGTTTTTAAGGAAATCTATACCTGGCACTCACTCAAAAAATGCTTAATGCTGAAAACCAAAGCATTTTCTGTATGCCTACAATGTGAAAAAAATTGGAATTGTAGAATGGCTTGGGTTGGAAGGCACCTTAAAAATCATCCAGTTCCACCCCCCTGCCATGGGCAGGGACATCTTACACTAGACCAGGGTGCTCATCCAGCCTGGTCTTGAGCACAATCTCAAGCTGCTGTGACTTTGCTTTCTTCACCACCTCTTCTATTAATATTATAGATTGTTAGTATTTTCTGCTATTTTTAATGGCAGACATTAAACTGCTGATCAGCCTGAGCTGACAGCCCTGGCACTGCTATAATAGGGACAACTGTCCCCAGTCACCAACCTTCATATCCAGTCCTTTTCCTCCTCCTTAGTCATGTGTCATTAGGGTCTCAAGTAGCACACTATACAGAGCTTCATACACAGATAGGTTGTGATATATTAATTCTCTGTCAGATTCATCCACGTAAAAAAAAGCTTTCTACAGATGTACAGACCAGGCTCTCTTGTCTTTGATTACCCATCTAAATTTGTCAGTGTCCCTCTTTCCTTTCTCTTCCTTCTTTCTTATGTATTTATTCATTTTTCATTTTTAATGTCTTTCTGCTTGATAAAAACTGGACATAGTGTCATTCCTTTCAAACTGCTCTCATAAATCACAGATGGCTGGGGTTGGAAGGGGCCTCCAGTGCAATGCACCTGCTAAACAGGCTCATCTAGAGCACGGCGCATAGGATCATGTCCAGAAGGATTCTGAGTATCTCCATGTCTTCTCTGGGCAGCCTCTTCCAGTACTTTGTCACCATCAAAGCAAAAACGTTTTTGTTTGTATTCAGACGGAACTTCCTGCGTTTCAGTTTGTGCCTGTTGCTGGGCACCAATGATAACTGTCTGGCCTCATCCCCTTGACACCTGCCCTTGAGATATTTATGTGCACTGATGAGATCAAGTCTTAGTCATCTCTTCTCAAGGCTAAACAAGCCCAGCCCCCTCAGCCTTTCCTAACAGGAGGGATATTCCAGTCTCCTCATCATCTCCATAGCCCTCTGTGCTCACCTTTCTTGAACTTCATTAGATTCCTCCCAACACTTCATTACCTTGTTATGTTTATTCTCCAACTCACTCAAGCACAGATCCCCCTCAACAGCTGAAAAAAGTTCTCTGGCCTTTTTTTTTCTAAACTCCTTTGTCTATACTTCCACCCTGTAAGACTTAAGCAATAATATTTTGTGAAGTAAAAATCAGGAAACTTTCTGAAATGCAACAAAACACCTATCAACTCAGTTGTTAAAGAAAAAAAAGGTCAAGAGCATATTCATAATTCATTAAAGGTCTGTCATTCTTCAAGCACTTTTTAAGTATCTCATTCTACCTCAGAGATTTTCAGTTCATGAGAGAATGTTTTATGTCTGTGACGCAGGAATCACAGTGAGTCTGTCTTCAAAATTTCTTCACCATGACATGAAGAATTAATCTAAAAAGAGCAGATGAGGGGACATTCCTTTGCTTTGATAGTACATTTTATTTAGTGATTGCATAGAGTATATACTCCTTCTCTCCTCTCAAAAGGAAATGCTAGGAATACAGCAGAATATGTGGGAAAAAAACCCTAAACCAGGCAGAAATAAATTTAAAAATTAAATAAATTTACATATTTTCTAAACAAAGATTAAATTTTTAAACTGTTTTTATTCTAGAATTTCTTCCTGGTCAACTGCTGAGACCCTAAGACACACACAGAGACATAGATCCAGCACAGTGTAGGAAAAGAAGCTATTTCTACGAGCAGTTTGGCACCACTTCCAAACCAAGCAATGTCAGTTTAGTGTGTTATACAGGCCTTGCTACAGGCACAATTCCTGATCACTCCCTTCTGTAAAAAATCATAATTATTTGGGAAGGTCAGTACCTCCTGCTGTGCTGTTCAAGCACTATGGCAGAGCTGACACTCATGGATGATACTGGGAAAATTGCCATGACGAGAGAGCTGGTACTTGTTTTCTGTTGTGTGTTTTGCTTTCAAAAGGAGAAGCCAGAATAGCTCCTATTTGGCTCGAATTAGTGTGTGCCTGGGTATCTTTAGAGTTATTCTAACCATCTCAGCCTTTCATAGTATAGATGGAGATCTTAAGCTACAGCTGCAAAGTAATTTTCAGAAATGTTTGCAAAACCATTAGCAGTGATAAATTGCACAATTTACTCCTAGACCAAGATTCTTTCAGGTGCCGTTTCTCCCTGGATAATCAAATGATGTTTTGCTTCAAAGCAGTTCAGCTTCTTCCAGATGCTGCACCCTGCAGAATGTCCTTCCTAATTGCTAGACTGGGACCTGATGTGGACTGCACCATCCCTAAAAATCCATCAGCACCTCCAAGCTTCACTCCAAGCCCTGTCTCCTGCCAGTGCAGCATTCCTGGGGTTTCTGAGAGTTTTGTCACTGCTCACATAATCTTGGAGTAACCATCACAAAAACAGCAACACATCATGCTTACTTTTTTCCATTACCGTGGGATATGTGATACCAGACTCGGACTGAGATTTCTCACTTTTAGTGTACAAACCAGGTAAATCACACCTTGATACAACATTCGTAAGTGTCCTACACTACTGAACAGAAAATGTTCTCTTGTGGTTTTTTCATGAGTTGACAGTCAAGAATATGTAATTATATCCCTTCTGTACAATTACTGATGACAGTTAAAAGTAACATTCAGAACATTTGATTTCATAAGATTGATGGCATTCAAAGACATCTTAGTATACTTTTCTTGACTCTTCCAAAAGTTCTTTTTCCGAGAATAATGAGTTGAAAATATTTGGTTTTGTGTTCTACAGACACAGATGATCTGTTGACTTAAGAGAGGCATCAGCTCATCCCAGGGTACTTTAGATATATACAAGTATGTTTTTAAAAATCTAAGTTTACATTTGTGCTCTGTGGCCATGCACTCCAAACAACTCTGGAATTCTGTTGGACTTTCCAGTAACTATTGAAGAAAAAACCCTTTTCTTATAAAGGACCATCAAAATAAACTTCCCTTATTGCTAAAGCAAGTCATGCCTCCATTTATCTTCAGATAGTATATTTGATTTCTTCACTAGAATCTCTGGCTGCAAGTGTAATCACATATTTGAAGATGATAATTGACAATACTCAGGACAGTCTCATTTAAAGTTTGTCCTTTGTCACAATATTTAGGAATGAAAGTTCTGCAGAAAGTTCTGGTGGTTTATATATTCACCATCCTTCCTGTCCATACAGTTTGAGGAGATTTAAAAGGGTGGCACCTTATTACATGTTTTCCACCAGGGAGAGATAACCCTTGTAGAGATTAATGCACTGCCAGACGACTCTACCATCACCAAATGCATCACTTTAAAATTTCGTAAGACTTTTTTTTTTCCCCCTGCTAAGCTGAATAATGCCCACAAAACTTTCTCTTGCAAGCTGCAAGGAAGGCATTGTAAAACATGCCAATCCCAAACATATTTCCAATATTAGCATTCATTTCACATATGTTCTCTGAATAAGTACAGTTAGTGCAGAATCAACACTTCTGATTAAATTTTTCTGCTATGTTAGACTTCATGATGTTAAAGGACATATTCAGGATATCTTAGTGAAGGCTATTTATGTCATTTTAATTCCTGACATTTTTCAATAAAAGTACCTAAAAAAGACAAATAGTTAAGTTGCCACTGTGCTTGGTTAGCTCACACCCTGATTTTAGTATTTAGATGAAAACTTGACCTGAAATATGCAAAAGACAGGAATTTATTATGCATAAATGCATAATAGAGGTTATGTATTAATTGCAGAAATCAGAGAGAGATTTGACAGGAAAAAAATGTGTCAATCTGATCCCAATTCTGTGAAGAGAACTGAAAGCAAACGTCCAAATCCAAACATTTTTCTCTGATACAGTAATCTCAGTGAAAGAGTTTCTGAGTCTTTAATTTATATCTAAAATACCTGTAGCTAGACAGGATACAGAAAATTGAGAAAATTTACTGAACTAATCTTTTAGGTCAGCCTAGATAAAAACTAAAATTATTTCCTCATTTACCTCCTCACTTTAGAGATCAAAATCATGCTTCTGGCTTGCTGATATAATTATTTGCTTGCATGCCTGCCAGGCAGCGTGGTACATATCCATCTTCCCTACATGCTACATGCCAGCGACTGCTCCGCTTGGGGTAGGCAGTTGGGAAGCAATCTGTTAAAGTCCACAGCATGACTCAAACCCATTCTCCTCTCCTCCTAGCACTTTCTCATTGTAGAGCTGCCTTAAAGAGTAATCTCTCTCCATCAGCACATCTCCTTACTAGGGCCTGGCCAATGGATCTTACGGCACACATGCGAGTTTTTAAATTATGCTTTCTTGGCCTAGAAGGTTTTTTTATGGGCTCGCAGAATAGCATGCAAATGAAAAACTACTTGGTTCTACCTCAGCTAACTATATATTTTCCAATAATTTGGATGACCATTACCCAGCTACTTTTCTGGGGAAGCTGAAGTGCTGGGTATTTCATCAATCTGCTAAAATGACCCTAATTTAAATCCTCATTCACAGCAGAAAATATTTAATATTGCAATGCATCACATGCTTCCCTTGCTGGTGTCAGTACAGAAAGAATTTTTTGATATCTTTTTCTTCTTGAGACCTACATTTGTTGTCCAGAGAAGCTGCAGATACCCCATCCCTGGAAGGTCAAGGCCAGGTTGGATGGGGCTCTGACCAAGAAGTGGAAGGGGTCCCTGCCCATGGCAGGGGGGTGGAACTGAATGATACTTAAGGTCACTTCCCTTTGTAGATGTATTTCAAAAGTGCCTGCCCTGCAAGCTACCCAGACTTCTGAGCCAGGCTCTCTGACAATATGTGATTCCTATTGCTAGGACGAGCTCCCACCAACATCTGGAAACACAACTCCTTCAGCACCCATCCATCACGTCTGAAATCCTGCTGTCCTATTAAATCATCTCCGATGTATTGCAAAAAAGTTTAGTTTGGAACAGAAAGATCTATTATGCACAATGCTGATTATTAGGGATGAGGCAGAATTGCTAAGGCATGAAAGGGACTCAGGAAACTGGGTTGATCTGCTGGCTCAGCCACGAAATTGTGCAACTGAGCTCTTCCTTTCTCCACTCTGTGCCTTTGTTTCACCAAATCAGAAGACAATGGCAATGCTGATCCCTATTGAGCCTTTCAAAGTGTGCAGATTGAAACTGCTTTATGGGTCAATAGAATTACAGGAAGGTAAGACTTTATAGTATTCATTACATCTAAAAGACAGAATGCATAAATGCATAGTAATTTGTTTAAATTTCCAAGAATATATACAAAATTATTTGTAAACCTCCTCCCCCTTTTCAGCCTTTCTTATTTTAGGATAAATAAACCAAGAGAGACCCATTCATTCATCACAAAAGTTTCTCTCTGGACTACTCCCAGTTGATTAATTTTAAATTAGTATTTGAAATTAAGAAAGAAATGTAGAGCACAGATGAAGCTAGCATGAGTTTTACACTTGTGATTCCAGAATTAAGACTTTAAAACAAAAGAATGTCATTTCAGAACAGTGCAGAACTGCAGAACAGCTCTGTAAATAACACAGCAACAGAACAGATTTCTTACCAACACCAGCAGCAAAGCTTAGAAAAGCCAAGTTTCATTGCAGCTATTGGGGGCACTTCTGCACAAATTCCTGTGCTGGGATTACAAAACCCCACATAAACATTAAATAACATAAAAATGATGAGTTTCTCAAATTGCAAGTACATGTTGATTATAAAACTGACACTGAAAAGCCAGGAAATACTTTCCAGAGAAGGAGGTAGCAGAACATCCATTTTTACTGAACCTCATTAATTAGCTTTTTATGATCAAAAAGTTCTTCTCAGGCAGTCAAAAAATATAAAAAGGTTTTAGCATGAAAAAAAATAATTAAGAGGATTACTTAGCACATGTGAAAGAACTATCTTCTAGTCACAAGCTTCTTTTTTATCTTACTATGCTTTAATTCCTATACTTTATCCTATACTATTTTCTTCTCCCAGAGCTACACTTTTATGTCCTAAACTAGATTCAGAATTTGGAGGCTTCTAGGATCATGCTCTAGGCCTACTCTGTAATTTAACATAATTTGTTATAACTGCTGGAATTATTTAAAAGGTTTCAAGGGATAATTTTGTAGAATAAAATATAACTGCAGAGATTTCTTGCTGACGGAGGGCCTAAAGGAGTTCAGATTTGTCTTCATATTCAGCTATCGAGTGCTGGTCGCTTATCTATACAATATATCAAATTTTATATCAACTTTCCTTTCTCTGATTACTATCATTTTTATCTATGAAATCCACCACTATTCAGCACAATGGAGATATAATTGCAGAATAGCTGCCGAGTATCTTCTCTGCAGATTTGCTAACATGTAGGATATGCACCAAAACAGAGAATGCAATGGAGCAACTTAGAGAATGAAAGGGTTGGCTCCTTCTGTTACCATACTAAATGGTCAACACTGGTTTTCTTCTCTGTGTCAGGAACATTGCAGGGACATTTCTCTTATGCTACTTATTTCTGTGTATTTATGTTGCTTAATTAATTCTTTCAAAAGAAGCACTTTCTTTCCTCTCATCTTTATTGTTTCTTTGTCCACAAATAATGTCAGCTCCATACATTGAGGAAAAAGAGGTGACAACTCTTTAAGGAAGATGAAAGTAAGAAAATACAAAATGCTGCCTAAAATGGGTTCTAAACACCCTTAGGTGTGGTGAAATCTATTTAGTGGCTGAACAGATAGTCTGTCCTTGGTGAGACTCAGAACAAAGCAAAGGAAGACAGGTAGTGAAGAAAACTTTTAATTTGGACAAGTGAAGATAGAAAGCAGTAATATATTAATTTCTAGCTCCTTTTGTGCAAGGGGGAGAGCAAAAATCAAGAGTGTGCAAGGTTAGCATCCACATGGTGGGTAACGGCTCTGTGTTTGTATTTTTTGACACTACATCAGAATACCTGGAGGACAAAGAACTTTCTGAAAAAGGCTGATGGACAATAAATCATAGAATCCTAGAATGATTTAGGTTGGAAGGGACCTTAAAAATCATCTGGTTCCAACCCTGCTGCCATGGGCAGGGACACCTTCCCTGGTCGGGGAAGATCAGGTTGCTCAGAACCCCATCCAGCTTGGCCTTGAACACTTCCAGGGATGGGGTGTCCACAACTTCTCTGGGCAACCTGTGCCACTGCCTCATCACCCTAAGAGTAAAGAATGTATGTTTTATAAATAATAATAATCTAAATAATAATCTAATCCTATTTTCTTTCAGTTTAAAGTCACAGGCCTTTACCCTATCACTCCATGCCTGTATAAAAGATTGTTCTCTAGCTTTTTTGTAGGCTCCCTTCAGGTACTAAAAGGCCACAATAAGGTCACCCTGGACACTTTCCTTCTCCAGGCTGAAAAATACCAATTTTTCCATCCTTTCAAAAATGAGACTTCCCTCAAGAGCATCGTGGGAAAAGTGCATCTACTCAAATAAACACAGAAAAAACAGCTACAAGAGGTAAGAGACACCACAATTATAAGAAAATCAGTAGCAGAACGACTAGTATGGTCAAAAGAAGGTGAACACGCCATGCTATTTACCCAAGAAATACAGAAAACATCCAAACTGGAGTGGGAAGAAGAGAACAGGGATCATTGGCACTATTCTGCAGCCACGAACTGGACATTGAGTAGTTTCAGCATTCAACAAACCAAGTCCTTTAGGAGCACATTGCAGAATTAAATTCCTTGCATGCTTCTTAAATTATGAGTAGGACCAATGATAGCATAAATTCTGGACAGTATCACATACAAGAAGAATAACCTAGAGAATATGATACATCAGATTATTCTCTGAATAAGAAAAAGTTTAGCCTGTGCTTTACTATGTAACAAAACCACAAAGCTTCACTATTCGCAGTGCATCAGCACCAATAATAAATAGGAATAGGTAAATAATTTCAAACAATGTATTAGATTTATGTTTCATTTCTAATAAATTACATGGGAGACAAAAGAGAAAACCCTGAGAATTCTCAAGTGCATATTGAATCATTGGTCATTTCACCCTCAAAAAATTTGAATTTCAACAAGAATTTTTAATTGAACTCCCTGGATTTTAGCTTATGATTTAATCTACCAAGTTGCTAAGGCAACCAACGATTATAGCTGCTGGGCAAAATTCACAGAATTGTTAATCGATCTTAATCTGGATACGCTGCATCAGTAGTTCTTTCACAGGGGAAACAGACAAGGCTAAGAAAAAAATTTGGGTTTATTACTTAATTTACAACATACTAGAATTGCGAATATGCTTTCCATAATAAACCTCCCTATTAGGATTACCATCTTTTAAGCCAAATTGTTCCAACAGAGTGAAATCTTTTGCTGAGGTTTGTATATCACCCAGCAGTGTGTGTCTCAGAGACATCTAATCAATGAGCTTTTTAATGTGCTCAACTCTCCCTCTGCTCTCAAAGGGGAAGAATGGATTTACCCTAATCAAAAGTTACAGTCATTATTCTAATATGATTGTGTTGGAGGATAACCTTTGTATGGTGCTACTTTCATATCTGTGCACTATTTGTCCGGCCCACTGTATAAAGTGCCATGGCCAGCCAGGGCGTGGTTGAGAACTTTTGCAGTTCTGTTCTTTATCCTGTTTTCAACACGAGCATTAACAAATCATTTAAGATCTCTATGTGTGTTCCAGGCTCTTATTTCCTATTTTCCTATCTTCCAGCAAGTGATGCAATTAGACTTAGATGCTACAGACGGGTGTTGTGAGATCGACTAACTTTGAAATTTATTTCTAAAATATTCTTAATATCAAGTGTTGTGGTTAGCTAATATATAGCATATTAATTTTAATGACCAACAGCAGTTAGCCAGGAAATTTATACTCTGTTTTATGGTCCCATTAAATGTCCATAAATTTATGCATCCACATGTAGCTAACTTAGCATTTATGAGAGTGCTTTCATTCTGGTTTAATCTAATTCACTTTTACAGTGAGCAACTAAACTCTTCCGAACATACTCTGTTAGTAGGCTGTTCCTGGCAAATTTCTTGGAAAAGCTCTAGTTATAGTACACTAAGTTGATATTTTGCACAACAATCAATTTAGTTATTCAATACATTTATTTATTCATTATTACTTGAATTAATACTTATAATTGGGGGGCTGGTATTCACATAATTTTGCTAGAGTATCTCTTGTTCACTTTAATTTCCTCAATAAATGTAACTTAGAATACCCAATCTGCAAAAATAAAACACGGACTAGCACCTATGAAAAAGTAACCCCCAAAAAACAGCACAGATGAAGGAGTCAAAGGAGCAGTGTAAGTTTCAAATAAATGCCTGTGCAATACCTTTGGGACTCTACTAAGTTGAATAAGAAGGTTGCAGGTGTGCAACTGAAGAAGGATATTCTTTGGCAGCTGATACAGAGAGCACAGTATAGGAATTAAAGTAATTTCTTGGTGGCAAAGAGCCCTATCACAACATTCAGCGATATGACAGGTCCTTAACCTTTTTGACATTTAATTATCAATTAATATTGTTTGTGGAAATAAGGGTGTGATCCTCCCCTATACCACCTGAAACCAGAAGCTCTTATTCTACAATGGCACACGAATGTAACTCACTGAGGAGCCATGCCCCCATGACTCTAGTGCATGAAATACCAATTAAGATAATACCCAAAAGAAAGGAAAAGAAAATTGTGAGGTTGTGTTTCAGCTGGAGCTGTACAACTAACTTCCTTTTTTTGCATCATACTATTTATCCAAAATATACACTTTTTCCAGTTTAGGTCCTGAAATCAGAACTGTACTAGATCATAGAATCATAGCATCATTAAGATTGAAAAAGATCTCTAAATTCATTGAGTTCAACTACCGAGATAAAGGGTTTTGATGGAAAGAGTAAAGAAGGACAGAAGTAAAACTGGTAGTACGAAATTGTTACAACAAAACTTTTTTATTCTTTCTGGTTTTCTCATTTTTTTGCCTCTTCTCTCCTTTCATCTTCACAACAATTTATTCATCGTCTCCCCAGTGTTTGTTATAAATTCCTCATTTGTTCCAGGCTTTCATTTTATCTATTGTTAATCTGTTTATTTTTTAAATAGATTTCTCCCCCTTCTGCATCTTTAGTTACCCATTGCCTTCCTTTCTACCTTACAATAGTTACGGTGTTAAAATATGTTTTCTAAACATGTCTCTGGAGAAGCTGGCCTGTTTTGGCTAATGGAAGCACATACTGCACTATAATGATGAGAAAAAATGGATTATTTTGAAAGGCTGCAGCTAAAAAACATATATAGCCCCAGTGTTAGGTTTATGGTTGGACTTGATGATCTTAAAGATCTCATCCAACCCAAATAATTCTATGATTTTACGACATTTTTTAAAGTAAGATTTTTAGACTTCTTTGCAAGCATATTATATAATACATACATACATAGATTCACACATATATAAATATGGCTGTCAATTGGTTTTCAGCCTTCCTAAGGAATTTAGAATGATAGAAAACTTTGAACAAAAGAAGGGATTTCTGTCTGAAAGATGGAAATCAAATTGTGCAGTCATCTGAAATTATGAAACATTAGAAGTTATATGCAATGTCATGCACATAACATTGAGAATAATGCCTAAGAAGTCGCAGCTGAAACACTATTAAGTGCCTCATTCTTTCTCCAAATCATTCATATACAATAAATCTTTAAAAAGACCCTTAAGTGTAATCCTCCCCAGCTTTTCCATCAGGACAACCCAGTTTTAAACCTTTTTTGCCTCCCATCTATACAAAATGAAAGGTAGCTAAAGAAAACGTACTATGTGCAATAAATGCTTTTTCATCTAAAACACATCAGCACAGTTCCCTTTGAAATTCTACTTTATACCAGGTGCCTAATTAAAAAGGAACACTGTTTCTACAATTTTGACAATATTCCAAGTAAAGAACAATAACATGGCTTTTAGGCAGAAATCACCATTGATTTAATCAGGACTTCTGCCAAAATATAGATATGCCCCATAACAGTCATGCATGCACACAGTTACAACAAAGCATAATATTAAACACTTTGGGGTTTGCTGCTTTCATCAGTTGTTATTTGACCATCTTTGTGGGGTTTTTTCCATATTCTAAAATGACTTGCTCACACTTAACAGGAGTAGTATTTTGCCTGTCTGATTTTCCCTTGCTGACATTAATTCAAAAAGTCATGAAGTTCAGGAATGTATAACTATTATCATATATATGGGATTTAAAAAAACAAGCAAAAAACCAAGCTATTTAGAAAGGTAAAGTCTATAAGAGATGACTCAGGCAAATAGTTTATGAATGACATTTTATAGGGTACTTGTCAGAGAACGATCTCTGCATCCTCTCTAATTAACTACACAGCATGTTACAATTGTAAAAATAAAAGTTTTATCATTTCTTTTGACTCTAAATATAGCAAGCTTTGATATCTACAGTACTGTAGGTAGAACCATTCACAGAAGATTCGACCTGAGAAAGCCATTTGGATCTGATTAAATCCTGGGTTTTTTTAATTTGCTGGGGGGTGAGTGGGGGTAGCGAGGGACAGCCTGCACAGCACAGCAGAGGTGCACAGAACAATGGATTGGTGATTCCAGGATTTGGATCCAAGCTACAGTGGAGTACACCATATGTGACACCCGTTATGGACTTTTACAGAGCTTCTCCACTGCCTGAATGTGCATCAGCCTGACCTCAGAGCTGGCTGGCAGCACACCAGACACCTCAGCTGCAAAACTTACAGACTGAAAAATTGAGACATAAAAATTTAAAACTATATATATTCAACTGCATTCCCAAAAAAGCAGTTAATTATATTGCCCGGTTATTTATGTGGATATTGAAGGCAAGAGACTTGATCCACTCACACTGGACTTGTAGAAAGGCAGAAATGGCACTTCTCATCTCCCCTTTCCAAGCCATACTATGTTTAGCCCTTGGACTATGGTTCTGGAAGGACACATGATGACTTACCCCTAAAAGTCCTCATTGACTGGGAACACAAAACATTTCCAAAACCAAGTTTAAACACAGTGACAAGGTAAGTGACTCTCTTGTTTTTCTTGAGGGGTCTCTCATGAACGTATATCAAATAACCCAACATATTCTGCCAAGAGCAGAATGGGAATGCAGTATATATGTGGTAAAACTTCATATTTTGCCAGACATAGATGATTCACTGCATACCCTGAAAGAGTTTCCTGTTCTAGAATTCACAGCCCTCCCATGTGGAAATTGTCTGTAGCTAAGGTGTGAAGGTAACTTCTATTCTTTATCTTCATAAATCAAAAGAGAGATTCAAAAACTGAAAGTACTGCAGGGTATGTTCTGAGAAAATCTCTGCATATTTTGTAACATATTCCCCATAAACTGTGCAAATAATGGATTATTCACTCAGAACAAAGATAGAAATCAGGTCAGCTAGACCTGAAGTATTTCATTCAATCCAATACAAAAGTTTTTGTCTGGAAGAGGGAACATTACTTCTTTTGCTACATTTAGCTTTGGATATTTTGTTCCATTTTGGAATGCCAGTTTAAAATTATGAGTCCAAAATTATTTTGTGGCTTTTAAATAAAATGTTTGGACTTTTTCAAAACAAACTTAACATTAAAAATGTCAAAACTCTGTCAATTCTGATATTTTTTCTTCATTAGTCAGATGAAATTATTTGTTGACTTTCACTTGAATGTTTTAAGGTAAGACTAAAGTAGCTTTCTGTGGTAAGTTTGCTATTAAAAATGTCACCATCTGTACTCATGTTAAATACTCCATGTTTAGATTCTTAGTTTTAAGCTAAGCCAACAATAAATATGCACCTCTGATTTGACTTTTTTTTGTCACTCAAAAGTATTGTTTTGTTTCAGCCGTGTTACTTAAAACCAAGGTAAAGAAACTCGTTCTTCCCCTTAGTTAAACATGATAGAATTCCTTAAATATTTCAGAAAGATCACAGAATGTTTATTAGTTTCATCAGTCTGCTTCTAGAACAGGCATCCAACTGTACAGCAAAACCCTCAAGAAGGTATCATTATCTTGTAGGATCAACTTTTTTTGTTTGGTTGCCTTTCTTGAGATTAAAGCAATAGGAAAAACCTTATCATTTTATTTGGTCTATAGCAGGAACTCTGGAGCAAGTGAACTTGTGCATTAACTTGTGCAATCCCTAAGGTGACATCCAAAAATTTGTCCTTCCATTTATTTAGGGTTTTGAAGTTTAGACTGTACTTGGAAAAAGTATTATCACCAGCTTTTCTAAATGAAATTAGTAGAAAACAAGACTAGTTTCACTAAAATATGTTTTGTTTGTCTCAATACCTGATCTCATCAGTCAAGGATGCAGAAAGGTGATAGAAATGTTCCAAATGCAATTCTTTCTCAATGATATTTGGTAGAAAAACGTTAAAGTTTTGTTAAGAGTGTGATAAAAATAGAATGTGATAAAAATACATCATAAAATTCACAAGTGAAGTTTCAAGTGATGCACACCATATCACTTTATTTTGATTATATGTCCAATGAGCATGTATCTCTGATATAAAAACATACCATAAAATAGCAGTGGAGTCTTTTTATGGTATAACATACTCTCATAGTTTCAGTTTCCATAAGACCTTTGAGTCTAGGAATGAAAAATAAATAAAAGAAAGTCTTGGTTACTTTGTAATAACTCACAGAGTGCTAGTTTACCTCTTAGGAAGGAATTTCAAACATTGCAGCTGTTTTTTTTCTCCCTTTTGCAGGTTCCAGAAATTACCCCTGAGCTAGCAGATTTCTGGAGCATCCAATCTGTTCAACCTTGAAAAGGTGTGGCAGGTTATTATGTTCTATTAAACACAGACCAGTTTTATCAGGAAGAGATCTATGGGACAACAACAGCTTAACTGAGAAACTTACTAATTTATAATTTCTTATCCATCTGCACAGTTCCATATGATCCATATGTTCTGGCTTTTTAATCTTCTCTCTACAAGGTCCTGATTTTTCAGGTTCTCTCATGAGTATTTCCAGATTCCAAAGAAATAGACCCATAAGCAGCAGAATAAGCAAGACCTCCCTCCTCCTATGGCTCTGAGCTGTATTGTTAATTCTGATGGTTAATAAGGTGTTGGTTCCAATAGAAGTTTTTGCTGCGATGAAATTTCACATTTGCTCTTTCACTCCCCCACCTCTTAGTCATAATACTTAATCTGTATTAATTCTCGGGTATTTAAACCAGAGGAGTTAATTCTGTATCTTTCCTCTATTTGGTTACCTTTTTTAATGGAAGTCATAGCACTTTCTCTTCAGCTACTGACCCCTTTCAGATTTGATTGAAAGTGGCAAAAAGGGGAAGAAAATCAGGAAAATGGACAAAAATTAGTATCATGGCCTAACACCATGTTTTGTTCATAAAACATTTTTCTTTTCCCATTGCAACTGGTGTTTCCTTTTCTTCTTTATTGATTTCTAAAAGCAATAGAGCTTCTTATGGTATAAAAATGTTTTCAGTATTTCAGCTCTTGATTTTTGTCATTCATTTGTAAAAATTCTGCTTAGTGAATTCAGTCACTTAAAGATTTGGCTACAAAGGTGTAAGCCATTCTTGAAACATTCAATTAGTATTTATGAGTGATTCATATTTCTGTCTCCACTGTAGATATGTGTATCTCTCAAAATTGCATTTTATCATCTGCCGATTCTTCCAGTTCTGTTTAATTCATCTAAAATGCCTTACAACTTGGTCTTCTTTCCACTGCCCAAAGTAGAGGAATCCCACCTGCAAATTACCCTGTGTCTGTCTAGCTAATGACCATATTTATATTTCTATAGCCCTGTCTTTGACACATTTCAAAATGTGCACAGACTTTCCCTGGTCCATGTTGTCTTGGGATAACCTTAGCCATAAGCCTTCTGCCATATTTCAGATGATCCATTCATTTCCCTCAGTTGCTGTGATCACTGACACTCTAACCTTACCTGGTATTTTATTTTCAGAAGTGTTTTCTTACCTTAGCATGTTGGAGTGATGGGACTTAGTGAAAGTTATTTAGTAAGTAAAAATAAATTATCTCAGCCTCTTTTCCACTTACTACCAATTTATCGACACTATCAGAGATTTCATTAAGCTAAAAGAAATCCATTTTTCCTTTACAGAAACTATTCCTGTTTGTTACAATCCCATTACATTTATCTCATTAAAAGTACCTGGCACAGATTTTCTGATGTGCAATTCCCAAGATCTTCCCTAGAGTTTCTGAAAAGATAGATAAATATTTCCTGCCATCCAGTTCTCTGAATGGAACAGCTGTGACACTGCACATTTTTATTAACTACCTATTTATTAGGTAGTTAATATTTATTTATTTACCTATTTATTATTATCTACTTCAATTTAATTAACACTACTTGTAAGAGAGTAACATTTTTGTCTACTTTTTTTCTTTTTCAAATATACAATACCACCACCAACTCATGAAAATCTAGAATCAAACTACACCAACTGCAAGTTCTTTGCTCTTGTGATCAGGTGTTGTCCCTGAAGCAGATCCACAGTTCTGGCAGCTCTGAGGAAAATGGTTAGAACTGCTCCCAAATCTGCAAAAGAGTGGTGGGCACGGATGTAACAAAAACAATGAGGACAAGTGGGTGGTAGATTCCTACTCTATGGCCTTAACACTTCAGAAAAATAGATGGCACTGGAGTAGGAAAACCCAGGCTCTACATGGTCTAGCACTTCACCTACACAAGTTAGTCTGAGCAATGTCAGCAAAGCAAAACACCCTTGTCCAATGCCCTGACCACTTTCTCTGTCCTTTGCAAAAAGAGTGTGAAGTGGGAGCTGCAGGGTAGATGCAGTACGTAGAAAGGCTAAATTTGGGATGGGATTAAAAGCATGAACACCATTATTTCCTGTCTTCCCCATCTTTTTAATTTTGCCTCAGGTGATCGTTCTTGCCCCAGACTGCTGGAGATGCAGCTGCCTGGGTAGCCACTGTGTCCCTCAGCTAATGAATCTGCTTCCCCCCAGTCACAGAGATGGCAAAGCAGTCATTCAGACCACGTGTCTTAGAGGGAAAGGGGAGCTGGGAAAGCCACTGCCTGCTCGACGAAACAGGCAGCTCTGGGAGAAGAGAAAGCACTTACAGAGTATAAGGACATTTTGCAAATCAGTATCTTGACATTCCACAAAGTGATGACCGAATGGTTCATGTGTTTGTATATCAAATGGTTAACTTATTTCTTCTTAAGATCTTATCACAGGTTCAAATGCCACTGCAGCCCCAAGACATTGCCAGAGAACAGAATTATAGTACACCATGATGCCCTCCACCAGCACTCCTAGAAGGTATAGAGCACCAGAGTACTAAACCTATTACTAAATAATAATTACAATACTCAAATAAAATCATGGAAAATTTATATTTGACAGTCTACGTATTATAGATCTTCAGTATCACACCCAGTAGAACAGAAAGACTTTGTGAGGTAGAGATGGGTGACCCTGAGAACAAAGGGTCCTCATAACAAGATGTGCCACATCTTGTTATATTATATCTCAAGCCTCTTAATAAAGCCTTCACCCTGCCATAATTAAGAAAACTCATTTACACTAACCATTATGATGAAAATTATGTTGAAAAACCCATCTAATTGAAAGTATAGTAACGCTCATCAACTCAGTTAAACACGTGTAGAATTAAATCAAGGACATTAATTGATTAACACAGCAAGTAAACGGTGGTATGTTAGCTGGGGGGTTAATTTCTACATTGTGCAATCATGGCAGATTCTTACTGACTCTGTTCTCAGAACCATTTTTCTTAAACACCAAGACTGTTTGTTTTTTCCCCAAAATGTGTACACTTGTCCATGTGTTTCTCACTCAGTGAGGTGCAAAGCATCCGTGCAGTGCTAACGGGAAAAAGCCAATAAATGCAACAAGATAGCACTGGCCTATAATTCAGCCTCGAGACATGAACATCTCTAGCTAAAGAAATTACAAAGGAATTATATACTAGTTAAAAAGTAGATATAATTTGATTTTAATAGATAGATTATTAGATAAGATTTGAATATACACAGGGATTCCCATTAATTTCTGCTCATTTGCATTGGTTTTAGCCTGGGCAGCTCTGTGGTATCACAACATTAAAGCTTTTCCTTGTCTATGTGATGCTTAGGACAATGGGGCCCTGCACTGCTATCATAGCCCCTGGGTAATACTATAACCTAAATTATCATCATCATCATCATTCAGATTGAATTAAGAGGCTTGGAAAGAATCTGCATCTAGGGAGGAATCCGCAGACCAGTCTAGCTTAGATCATTACTGAGAGCTATAATGAGAAGGGCAGTGCACATCTGCTTTGATGTATTCAGGGGCTGGAAGGACTTGAACTAACCTGGTCAATGATCTTGATGTTGCAAAGATAAGACAATCTGAGATATGCTACAGCAGGATGCTACAGAATGGATGAATTTCATCCTCTCCCACACCTCTCATTTTATTATCAGATGAGATTCTCAAAAAGAATTTAAAAGAGTTTGTGACTTACAGTTCTTTGAAAATCAAAGGGAGATGTATTCCTGCCTAAATTAGGCTGAAACCTACTTTTCCCAAAAGCCTGAATATAAAAGAATCCAGCTTTTCAAGATTATATATAAACACCACTGTCACCCCTGGGTTTAACAGTGTTTGGGAAAATTCTGTACTTATCCACCCACACATGATCTAACTGAAGTCTGCAGAACGTTCACCCACAGAGGGATATGACCCACCGTGTTTGCATCCAGAATGGTGGAGCAATACTAACAAACCCAAAATTTCAGTCAGAGTCGTCCAGCAAAAATCATTTGGGGGCTGCTATTTTTGTTCAGGTTTCTTCCCCTGTAATCCCCAGAGGCAATGCAATGTGCAGCTTCTTTGAATATTAAATTATTGAAGTTCAGAAGAATTTAATTAGTATCTCACCTACTTACCATCTTGCAACAATGCCTCTCCTACAATTATGGTACTACATTAGAAGCAATTTCAGCTTAATTGAATAACTCTAATAAAACCTGGGTTCCAATTGCCAGAATTATCTATATTAAGATAGCTATAACTCACTTAAAAACCAGAAAACATGAGATGATCTGTATGCATGCAGGTTTATATATTCAACCTTAATATTCACCCTTAATATTACCATAGTCACCCTAGTATTACCATACTGTCAAAAGAAATATGTTTAAACAACATTGCAGACATGTCAGTTGTCTGGGTATAAGCAGCTGAAAAATCACAAAGTCAAATCAGGCTGTAAGGTAGCAAAATGTAGGCTCCAAAATATTTCCAAATATTTTAACAGTTTGCGCCTCTTTCTCCCCAGCTGCACATGCCTATGTGCACTTCAGCCACTGGCTGCCAGACTCCCTTTTCACAGTTCCTCACATTCAAGTTATTTGTAAAATATGTTTTCTTACAAAGCCTCATACTGGAAGCAAGAAAGGAAAAAAATTGCAGGAACAGTGAGAGCGAGAGAGGAAAAGAGCAATGGGATGAAGCCCAAATTGTATTTTCCTCAGCCTGTTTCTCTACGCTGCTGCATTTCATGTAGCTCCAAGCTGGCTCAGATCCCCTTTGGTTTGAGATAATGACCTGGCATAGAAGTCAGCTGCTGAGTCATCCTGCTTCAGCAAGAAAGTATGAGAAAAAAAGCCTGGTGATAAAGTCAGTATATGAAAGGTAGAAAGCCATAGATGTGTGTTTCTGATGGCATTACCATCCAGTTGAGTACAGGGAGTTTCTAAGTCTCTGCTCTGAAAAATAAACCTGTATGGGCAGACACAGAACCACTAAGGCTGGAAAAGACCTCTAAGATCATCAAGTCCAACCATTAACCCAATACCATCAGGTCCACCACAAGACAATGTCCCTTCACACCACAGCTCCATGTTTATTGAACAGTGCCATGGGGACGTCCATGGAGTAGAGTGATTCCAACACTTTCCTAGGCAGCCCATTCCAGTGCTTGACCACCCTTCCAGTGGCAAAGTTTTTCTAATATCCAGACATTAGGAAATACCCATCCAGCTTCTCTTCAAGTTACATTGTAAGAAGAGTTTGATGCTGCAGTCTCCAAATGAGGAAGATACAGCCCCTAAACAAAGGCACACACAGTCCTAGGCATAAGTGTGGAAATTCCCAGTGCATCAAAGTGATGAAGGGGAATAGGGGAAGCAAACTACGTTTTTCAAAGTAATTCCAACGCTTCATCTTTTAGTACCTATAGTAGACTGACTTGTTGATGCTCTACGACTTTGCTCAAGACTGTTTTTCTTCTGTTTAGAAACATCACTGGAATAGGCTCCCCAAGGAAGTGCACACTGCACCAAGTTTTCCAGAGTTCAAGATGTGCTTGGACAACGCTCTCAGGCACACGTGTGATTCTACGGATCGTCCTGTGCAAGGCCAGAAGTTGGACGTGATGATCCTTGTGGTTCCTCCCAACACAGGATATTCCATGATTCAGTGATAAATACTAATGTGATCCTCTGCCTGGTTGATTGTTGCCTTTTTTGAGAGATGCAGCTCTATCTTTTCATTAGTCTTTGAGGTGCAAGTGTATAGTAGTCCTTATGGCCTACTTTGCACTCCAAAATAGAGACAGGATTAAAATTCCCTACCCCAGCATCTTTAGGAGAGAGTAGGTAAATAGTGTGTTCAGAAATGGAAACCTGTCTTAGGTATTTTAACCTGAGCTTGCCTGAGCCAGATTTCAGACATTCCCCAACAACATTACAGGTATCAGTAAAGTACAAGCAGTAGAGAAATGCCCTCGTGTTGACTTTACCCACTCACATTTGCCTTAAGTAAATATCAACATCTCCAGAATACTGAAAAAAATAATGCCTTTTCTAAAAAGAAATAAAATTATGAAGATAGCAGTTAGGAAAATAACCCAGTTTCAGCTGAAACCTCTAATTCAGTTCAGATCTGCTCAATCTGCAGATTTGCTGCAAAATAGTGAAGGAAACAAACTGCCCAACAACTGCCAAAGAGGAAACAGCAGCAATTTCAATGTGAAACCATCTGCAGAGGTGGTCTTCAGAAGCTGGTTGATGACTTTAATACTCCCAGAGTGTAAAGTTGTTAACTTTGTGCTATTTTGGCTAATTCCCAGTAATTAATATAACTCATTATACTCTCATCACTGAAATTCTATTTCCCTGCTTGGCATTTGCTCATCCACTTCATCAAAGGCACAATTTGTGACACTGACTTCAAAGTAAAATTTTGTTTATTTGCTGTAAAAACACCATTACTCTTTTTAGCCTTTCCAATGTCATGTAATCAATTATAATAATTTTATTAAGTCTATTAACAGGTTTAATGATTTTTTAATTCAGAAGCAAAAAACTTCAACCACTCTGGGGTGATTAAATCCAATGCAGCAATTCCAGCAGATGCTTATTAAAACTGTAGTGGGAGGAAGGCTTTGAAAAAATCAGCTATGTACACTTTCTATGAGAATGTGGTCATTTTCTGCAGAAAACACTTTGACCTAAAAAGCTGACTTCTAGCTCTTACATATGTAAAAGTCTCATTATGATCATATTTGGAAGATAACAGATGCAATTTGGTGTGCTTGAGTTTGTCAGTTGAAAATATTAATTGCGTTTTCTGTGGCTCAGTTTCTGTAAGTATTGGCAGAATAAAAGCTGCCCAGAGTGCTGCTGTTTCAGTGGGCAACTGAGATCCACTATATTTGACAATATCCCACTGCATTTCACATTGCCTTTGTTCAGGGGGAAGAGAACCCACCTTTCAGGTGGAAGAAAAATAAGAAAACCTGTTCTTAAAGACCATGTATGACAAAGGGGAGACAGGGAGCGCTGCGTCTCCTGCTCTCTAAAGCAGTCAAGAAGCAAAATAATCAATAAGAGCACAATTGTCTCGTACAGGAGGGCATCAATCGTTACACGTTCACAGCTCCCTGGTACAAGCTTGTACTTCATGGGTGGCTTGCAAGATTAATCAGACCCATGTGTAAGGGTAGGAATGCAAATAAGAGAAAGGTAAGAGAAGGAGAAATAGAGGAATGGACCCTGAAGGTAAGTCAGGGAAAAGGAACAGGGAAAAGCAACATGGATTAAATGTGGAAAAAAGAAACAATATCATGCCAAAGACGATACTGTGAAAAATCAAGTTAGTAAACAATGCAGATCTTATAAAAGTCACCTGAGTCATCAAGACTGCTGACTATTTGTTGACATTTTCCCTAATTGCATAAGCTTCAGTAGCAATATTTAAAGATTATTAAAAATAACATGATTTTATGAAATAGAGAGATTGAAGGGAACCAAATAACAAAAAGCATTTCCCATTTAAAAATCTTTTTGAGAGAGATCTTCTCTTTTGAGAAGTCTCAATTAGGCGTTGATACCATGATCACAGAATCACAGAACCATAGAACTGTTTGGGCTGTAATGGACAATAAAGACCATTTAGTTCCAAGGCCCCTGCCATGGGCAGGGAAATGATATCACAAAAAAATAAGGTTATGAAGATGTCATACAATAATAATCTCAAAACCTCTTATTTAGACTAGATTCTTGAAAAGACCTGGAAAATAATAGCCAGTTCAGAAAGGTCTGTTACTCCTTTAAATGTCAAAATTCTGCTGTTTTTTTCACAACTCCACAGTCCACAAAACTACATTACAAAGAGATGAAATAAGAGCTACAAGAAATGGGAGTTTTAAAATGTTGGAAATAGCATGTGTATTAGCTTAAGCACTTCTTAGTCATGCTGCCAAGATATTCTTTCTTAATGGCTGACTAAAGAGATTCTGTCCTCTTCATCCTGGAGACTTCAGCCATCCAGAGCTCCTGGAACTGCAAACTTCTGCTCTCTTTTGCACTTAGGAACTGACAAAAGCCAGAACATTTTTGATGTGTCACATCATCAGATGTATGAACACATATATCTTCTATTGAGTGAGTGAATTATCAGTACATTCCTCAGTGAAAAGGTATTATGGCACTTTAGTGTTTCATTTAAAATGTAGAGTACATTGCCAAGTGTCAGCAGCAGCTGAAGTCTGACAGAAGGGCATTTCAGCTACCGAGCTTAGGGAAACAACTGGTGTTAAACCTGTCTGACATATCTGAGAAAAATCCCTCCTGTTACAGTCTGACTAATAACACCAAGATGCTTTATTGCACTTTTCAGCAGTAGGTCACAAAACACTTTGGAAAGGTGGCAAACATCATTACAGAGACTTTATAAATATACTGATATTCTGGTAATTCTAGACTCAGAGAAAAGAACTGGCAGAACATACAAATCCTATGGTTGTAGCATCTAGTAGTTATTCCATGGATTTACTGCATATATTTAGTGTATTTCAGATGGAAAAAATCCCACCTTTATAATAGTCCATCTCTCTGTTTGTTTTATATTCTATGAGTATTTCACATGGCTAGCACATCAAGAAAAAACAGTACAGAACATTACAGGAATAACTAGTACTATGCATAGCATTAGAGAAAAACACCGAGAAAAAAGGACTTTTTTGAATTTCTTATTTACTTGATTATATGTGAGAAACATAGTCAGGAATATCTGCAATGTCATTACACCCTCCCCCCCCCCAAAAAAAAAAAAAAAAAAAAAAAAAAAAAAAAAAAAAAGAACAAAAAAAAAAGAAAAAAAAAAATTTAGGTGTTAATTTCTCTCTTTATTTTTCCTTATAAAATACAGGCAGAAAAACAAACTTTTAGATTATTAGTTTCAGAATTGGCTATGAAAGTCATAATGGATCTTTATTTTGAAAATGCTAGAAGGAGGTAANAAAAAAAAGAAAAAAAGGAAAAAAAAGGCTCGGCTCAGAAACAAGGGAACAAGACTATTGTTAAAAAGAAACCTGCTATTCGAAAAGAATAAAAGATAAAACAGCTCATTAATACTAATAGATGGAGCACCTAGTAGAGGAAGAACACAGAAAGTCTCCTGAAACAGCAATTCAGATGAACATTTGAAAAGCCCTTCAATACCTAGGAGGCCCAAGTAAAGTAAACAGGGTCCATAGCCTGAAAATATTTTTAAATTCCTTTGAAAATTCCTGTCTTCCTTCTTCAGGCAAGTCTAACAACATATAGTGCGCTAGTAGATCCTGTCAGAACTTGCTCTGCTTGTGTCCATCAGAGGACAACATTTATTTTGCCAAAAAATAAAAGATTGCAATGCCTGAGGTTTACTTTAAGTTGCTGAGATTTCTCCAATTAAATCACCCACTGACAGAAGCAATTTTATTTGGTTTCTTTTTCATTCTGTCAGAAGCTAGAAAGATAACAAGATACTGTCTGCAACTACATAAATCATGTAGAAAGCCATCAATCAGAAAGTCAAGGCAAAACATCAAGCACACAGAACAATGGACTTAGCTATGATGACAAAACCAAAAAAAGTATTCTTCACTAATAACTGTTCTTCACTGTAACATTCAATTTTTGCACCATTTTAGGAATTTCTTTAGAGTAAGACAGGACTCAGAAATGAAAGACATTCCTGCCCACATGGAAATGAGACACAAAATATTACTCAAAATGCTAATTTATAAGCTGCTTATTTTGCCTTGAAACATAATGAAATAAAATCAAAATTCAGAGCTACTTTTCCACTTCCTTAAGAGCAGGAACAGGCACAGGCACATTTGTGAGCTTCCTTTGTCTCTTCCTAATCCGATTGCATTTTTATATTAAAAAACATAGATCACAGATGCAGATGTATGATATATGCTTATCTGCTGTTACAGTAGGAGATAAGAGAAAAACAGTACATGATTAAACATGTAACAAGTGTTGTATCTTAATGAAGCAACCTACTGAATATTCAGTGGAATCCATGAACGAACTGACTGCAGCATGGGGCTTTGCCAGTGACTGCATACTGAAAAGGAGAAAGGGGGAAAAAAGGACAAAACAAAACCAACTCCTCAATACAAAAGCTAGGAAGCTACCAGGGCAGAGATCAAAAGTATTCTTATAAGATCATTGCTACTGGGCTGAGCCAGCCTGGGGATAAAAAAATGCTTTATGCAGATTAGCTGTACTTATGAAAAGCAGTCAGTGTAAGCAAAGAAAAGGATACAAGATTAAATTTTAGATGGCTTGCTAATAAATCCATGCATACATTAATATGTCCTCTATATAACCCCAATTAATTTTGTAACTGCCAGAGAAAACTTCAGACTGCTGTTCCTGACATGTAACAAAGCTCAGCCTCTCTCAGTTATCCACAGCTTTTAAAGAGCCTCTAAAATGCAGCGTCTTTGCTCGGGAAGAACAGCCTGTGCTGTGGCACTGCCTCAACCCTTTGTCACACCTCAACCACAGAAATTAAAGCAAATTCAACCTTATGTTTTGCTCTTCCCTATCTGAACTTCATCTCTGTCATAGGGCTCTTCCGCAGTAACAGGAATTAAGGGATCTCAGCAGCTCCAGAAAAATAAATGCAGTTTCTTACCACAGATAGATTATCCCCCCAAAACACCAGGAACTACACTGACACAGGAGTATAAGGCATGGTAATGCTGAAAGCTATAGCAACCACTTTTCTCTATGTAAACCTGCTTCCCTGGAAGCTAGAAATATTTACATTACCTGAGCAGAGTACTTCCCTGCAATTGCTCAAACCTGGTCTAGTGGAAGGTGTCCCTGCCTAGGGCAGGGCTTGGAACTAGATAATCTGTAAAGTCCCTTCCAACCCAAACCATTCCGTGATTCTTTGTTTTAAAACGGCTACACAGGTCTGTGGAGTGTATTCCCTTATACATTTTTCCAGCTCTGGGCAGCAACATCTCAAGTTTATTTACAGGTCACACGATCCACTGCAACATCAGAACAGTCTTGGAGTATGCTATTTTCACAGTACCTGTGACCAGTGCATGCCTTTGCTTTTTATATAGAGTTCAATACCAAAACAATATAGTCCCAAAGTTTGTTGAATTGAGAAATGAGACTGTTGCATCTGAAAAAAAATTGCTATATAATATTTTGACCTTATTTATCCAAATTGTCTTTAGAACTCAATTTTTATTGAAGTCAATGTTAATTCATGAAATAAATAGCTCTTGCCTAATCTACATTTTTAGACACCAAAAATTACTCTTTATGACAGTTTCCAGGAAGCTCAGGGTAATACATTTTTCACAGAATCATTAATCATCCAGGCTCATCCTCAGAGCCTGGATGCCCATTTTTGTTAATTTGTCAGACAAGCATAGCAACCACTGTACTGAGTTCTGACTCACACCTGGACAGGAAAGTCTTCAGAGGTGGGGAAAAACTATTTCATTACAGACAGAAAAGAAAGAGTGACAGATTCCAGAAGCCTTCAGAGGAATGACCTTCCTGTACTCAGGGGAATAAAAAGAAGAATGATAGACATTCAAGGGATACTACATACTCGCTAGAAGACTGGAATTGGGAAAGAAGATGTCTGTCTTGGAGCAGAAACAAATATTCTTTCCCACACCAGATACAGAGAATCTCAAAGAATCTTCTGGTCACTCGAGATGTTCACCAGGACTCTGTATTGGGTCCAGTCCTGTTTAATACCTTTACTGATGACCTGAATGAGGAGATCAAGTGTAAATTTGCAGATGAGACCAAGTCGGGTGAGAATGTTGATTTGCTAAAGGGTAGGAAGGCTTTGAAGGGGAAACTGGTCAGGCTGGATTGATGGGCTGAGACCAATGACATGAAGTTTTAGAAGGCCCTGCCCTTGGGTCACAACAACCCCAGGAAGTGCTACAGGCTGCGGACAGAGTGGCTGAAAATCTGCCCACCAGAAAAGGACCTGAGGTTGCTGGTCAACAGCAGCTGAACATGAGCCAGGGTGTGCCCAGGTGGCCAAGAAGGCCAATGGCATCCTGGCCTGGATCAGCAATAGTGTGGCAGCAGGAGCAGGGCAGGGACTGTCCCCCTGTGCTCAGCACTGCTGAGGCCACACCTCAAATCCTGTGTGCAGTTCTGGGACCCTCAGTACAAGAAAGACACTGAGGGGCTGGAGTGTGTCCAGAGAAGGGAAAGGGAGGTGGGGAAGGGTCTGGAGCACAAGTCTGATGAGGAGTGGCTGAGGGAGCTGGGGACGTTTATCCTGGAGAAAAGGAGGCTCAGCAGGGACCTTCTCATTCTATACAACACCTAAAAGGAGGTCATAGGCAGGTGTGGGTTGGCCTCTTCTCCCAGGCAATAGAACCTATGCCAGGGAAGATTCAGACTGGACATCAGGATGAATTTCTTCATGGAAAGGGTTGTTAAATATCAGAATGAACTTCCCAGGGAAGTGGTGGAGTCACCATTCCTGGAGATGTTCAAGAAATGACTGGACATGGCACTTAGTGCCACAGTCTAGTTGACAAGGTGGTGATATGTCAAAGGTTGGACTCAATGATCTCAGAGGTCTTTTCCAGCTGAAATGATTCTGTGATTCTATGACTCAAGTAATGGGTAAAAACAGGGCTTCCTGCCACCAAAATAAACCAAAAAAAAAAAAAAAAAAAAGGGAATCAATGCGCTGTGGCGTTTGGAGAGGCAAACCTCCTTCTTCTGTAAAGCAATTTGTACAAATGCCAATTCTTGGATAACCTTAACTTCAGAGACTGCTGAGTCCATTTGTTCCATGTGGAGATGGTTTTTCTCCTCTCTCCACTGGAAAGTCATTCCATCAATCCTGACTTTCTGTAAACTGTCAGCGACCCCGCTGAGCTGCAGCACACCATCCTGGGACAGAAAGAAAAGGAGTAATAGCCAGCGTGGCTCCTTCCTTTCCAGAAAGTGAGGCCATCAAAGATGCGGCAACTGAAGAAGTTCATTACTGATCATCCTTGTCTGAAAATAATTTAGCTTAGGATAATAACAGTTATTTACCTGGTTACTTGTTTTTGCACAATTGCTATTGATGCTTACAGTTGAACCTGGCATTAAGTATGGAAATGGAGATAGCTGGAATAGCCTGACATTTAACATGTTTAGACAACCAAGGAGATACAAGATTCTTATAAGGATTTTTACTTTTCAGTTTATCTTAACAAAATGCAGTATACTGAAAAACAAAAATAAATCTATCATCACAATAATACTAATGAGGTTCATTTAGGAGCCAGAGTTGTCATTCATTTAATGAACACTGATTAGCTCTATTCCTAGGAGGAAGGGGAAGAGACACGTTTTTAATTTAGAGACAGAACTTGCATCTCTGATTTTCAGGTACAGTTGTGTTGAATTCAGATTTCCCAAAACGCCAAGAATTCACAAGGCAGTTTTTATTGAATTAGCACTTTCTAAACCATCTAAGAAAATGTTCAACAGTGTATCATGAAGCTTTACAGATGCAGATCAAAGAATTCTGAGCTTACTGCACCATCTTGTGTCAAAGGAGAAGAAGTGCAAGAAAATTATTTTAAGTTCTCTTTTCATTACACTGCACACTTTTTCCCTTAAGAGATTAATAAAACACAGTTTCCTCACCTCTGTAAATTGTAAAGAACATTTATTATCTTGATATGACAACTCTAACAAAACTTCTCCAATGTTACCATTTTCCCAAATGTTAATACATCCACATAACTGAAAACTTCCTTTACAACTTCAGTGTGACATTCAAAGTTGCTTAAGCTGTTGAAAATTTTATCTCCTCCACACTAATAAGCAGATCAACCTTTAACAAAAGTTTGAAGCTTTCTAAAAGTAAGCATTTTCCAGAACCAAGTTGACTGTACGTGAAATGCTATTGGAGAGTAGAAAAGCAAAATTAATGCAAAATGTAATAAGGTGAAGAAGTGAAAAACACAGGGAAAAGAAAAGAGGGTCTGATTTGCAGCACAATTGCTCTTGCTCATTATTATCTTCTGAAAGGATGTAATCTGGCTAATGCATATGAGATTTTAGGTACTTGGAAGATAAGAAAAACATGCCTAACTTCAATTTCAGAAAATCTATTCACATTTCTAAACAGTATTTATCGTAATAAGTATCTGTGTGTCTCAAAAAGTATTTTCAGAATGTATGAGGACCAGATTTCTTATTATTCAGCACATAAAACTAGTGCAAGGTTGTTGAAGAAAATTATGTTTTGGTTTCCAATACAACCTTCGGAGGTACTCAATAATCATAGTATCATGGAATCATAGAATCATAGAATGGTTGGGCTGGAAGGAAACATCCTAAAGATCATCCAGTTCTAGCTGCTCTGCCATGGGCAGGGACACCTTCCACTAGATCAGGTTGCTCAGAGCCCCATCCAGCCTGGCCTTGAATATTTCCAGGGATGGGACATCCACAGCCTCTCTGGGCAACCTGTGCCAGTGCCTCACCACCCTCACAGTAAAGAATTTATTCCTAATATCCAATCTAATAATCTCATAATTATGAGCTCCACTAGGATGTTTCTGGACTTCATCAAACCACATAATCTGAAATATGAAATTACAGCCAAATTATTTAACAATTCGTATAATTCAAAATTTAAGATGCATCTGTTCTATGTAAACATGGTCCATATCAGGCATTTTCAGTCATGGGTGTTAATAAAAAGATGGTCTGAATGCCTCCATCCTGAGTGTTAGAAAATGTTTCAAGAATCCCTGGAATATTTTACTTGGAGATGTACACAGGAGAATAAACAGGCCCACGGTTTCTCTGCCTGAACTTCAACCAGCCACAAAAAGTTTCTCTGTAATGATGCAAGCCTATCCTCAAGCTGACAAGGTGGCTTATGGATGCAAACTGAGCTGTTCACCTGTCATCCAGGCATCGTGCAGCCACTAAACACAAAAGACTGCTTCAAAACTTGCTGGAGAGGTGTGCCTGGTGCTGCAGTCCCTATGGAGAAATTCAGGAGTGAAATGCAGCCAGACAGGGATTTAAACCCCACCGAGCCAGGCAGCCAATGTGCTTGCTGGCCTGGGCGAGTGGTCAGATGGGCAGTCCTAATGACACACAGGATATGATGTGATCCCTGGGTTGGTGTTAAGGAAACTTCCCAGTCTGACCATTCACAGACTCTGGCAGTCACACTCCGAGCAAAAGAAACTGCACCAAATGCATTCCTCAACACTTGGTACAAGCAGACTCATGACCTTTATGTACACACATTTTCCCTTTGCACCAAATGCTGTGACCTGCAACCAGAAACCTGAGGCAGAACGAGTCAGCCTTGCCAGTGCAAACAGCTCTTGGTGGAGTTTCCTGACAGCATGATCCTGCTGCAATTGCCAGTGTCTTCTCACTCCTAAGAAATTACCTGACAGCATTTGGACCCCAGTCAGTACTTGTTATTTACCTTCAGAGCAGGATTCTAGCAGCTCCACTTCTCATGCGAGTCAATGAAATATTTCAATTGCAGGCATTATTTTCCAGTTAATCTTTAAGAATGCAGTATTTTACGTTTCCCTAGGAAGGCATGCTATGGGTTGAGAGGCGATGTGCCTCAGATTTCGCCATTATTCAGTGCAGTCATGTTCACACAATACTGATCAAAAGATGGCAGAATACTTAATGATATTAAACTATAGGATGGAAAGTCTGTAATTCAAGGCAATAAACAATTCTGACTAGATTTTGGAGTATTTGGAATGCTATTTCTCAACTATGTGGAAATCACTGTGATCAAAAGCTTCTGAACAGGGATTTCAGTCAACTGCCTACAGTAAAAGTGAATCCAAAGCAGGTATTTCAGATAGAAAGGGCAACACAATGCCATGAGCTCTAGAAGAAGATTTTCTCCAGCCTCCTGAGCTAATTCTCTACTGAAGGTTAAAAGATGGGACATAGACAGCAGGGGAAACGAATCTGGAACTTCAAAGCCATTTGAAGAGACAACTAGCTAAATTTAGATTAAATGGCAGGCATGAGATACTATTAGGTGGCAGACCTAAGACACTGTGAATCTGAAGGAAAGAAGGGAAAGGGACAGTCAAAGACAAAAATCCTCAGGCTGAGGGAAGAACTTGCAGGAGACACTGATTTCCAAGCGGAAATACTATACAACTCCTCTCCTACCATCACTTCAGAAAAGAGCAGCAAACAACTTTGTCCTGTTACAAAAGCAAATAAGACCGGGAGCTGTGTCAAGGCAGTTCTGCATGTGTGGGGATACCCTTCACCTCACTTCACAATGAGCTTTTTGGCATCATTGCTACACCCTCAGCTTGTACTCTTGAAAGCGTCCAAATGTGAAGAATAATGTCTGGTTTTGACCTTCATGAACAATAAACAGCACTGCCATCATAATCCTCAAGGAGTGCTAGAGGAACAGGGATGTTTCCCTTCCAGGTCAGAAATTACTTGGTTTGTGAGTGTCCCCTGATGCTACACAGAAGCCTCATGGAAGTAATGCCTTCCAAATATCTAAAGTGATAACCTCAGCACAAGATGATCTATCCCTGCTTGGTACTGTTGGTTTTTGCAGGAGATGTTAGGTAAATAACCCAGAAAACTGCTAAAACATGAAAAGACAAACCAAACACAGGATCAAGAGCAGAGGACAAAGATTCATTCACATGGCTATCCCATGAAGGCTCAATGAACACCAGCTGTATTCAAATCAATCTTTAATAATAAACATTTATTTTCACTTGTAACCACACTGTAAACACTGCACTAGGCAAGCAATGTCCATTTCACAGACTTTGAGCACCAGAAGGAGCAAAGCCCATCTGCCTCGTTTGCTGCATAGTTAATTGCTGGAATAAAACCATTACTCAGAACATCACTGCCTCTAGTAAAAACTCTTATTCTTTTTTTTCCCCCTTCCCAAGCCTAGTAGAAACTAAAATAGAAAACCCATCATGCTAATCACTGCATCTATGCTCCTTTCACAAGAGAAGCTCTAGGAATATTTTCAAACCATTGCAGTCTTATTAAAGGGCAAAGTAAAATTTTCAGGAATGGATTTCTTTTTGCTTATTATACAGGTTCACCAGGAAGATAAACATTTTTGCCCAACAAGATATATCAGAGGACACCAGACACACAGCAAAATCTTCTATATTTTATAAATAGTTGCCTTAGTTAACAGAAAGAAATCTCTACAGCACTCTGAATTGCATCAAAACCCACAGAAAGCAGCAAGTGCTTGAGCAGCAAGGATATGAATAGAGGCAAATGAGCTCCCTTTTCAGACATAACTTGTGACTTTGATATAGCTTTCCGAGAGATGGAAAAAACTAGGATTCCATCAGATGGTTGCATTTACAGTATTTTTTTTTCAATTTCTGAACAAGGATAATCAGGAAGGGAAGTCTGCCATTTCAAAATCACCGTGATATTGAGGCCGAAAACCTGCATTATTCCTTTCACAATGTTCAGAAAACAAGGCTCATTTGCCAGGAATTATTTTTACTCAAGCAAAAACCTCACTCTAAGCAGAAAGCTCACATTTGTACACAAAGCTCTGTCAATGAAACTATCACCTGTTCCACTACAGTGAGCCTTAAAAACCCATCACAGAACAATTAATCTGCAATGATACATTTCAGAAAGCAGCTTGTCTGTTTGTACAACAGAATAAGTTTCCCAAGAATTTCATGGTACGTGTTTTCTCGTATTTGAGGACTAAAGCCATGAGTAGTATTGATCCTACCTTCAAAGGAGAAATGTGCGACTGTAAGACATATCCATGGACATTCTCTATCTGAGACAGGTTCTTCTCTGACACGTGAACAAGTTCGGGGCCTCTCACTTCGTGGGTTAAACGAGGCAAAGTATGGTCATGTGGAGCATCCTCATCTTGATAACGATATTTCTAGAGGAAAAAAACATCAAGGAAGAACAAATGAGCTTTGAGGAGGTAATTCATATGTTTTAATATAATTATGGAATAACAAATAAAATATGATACAGTAGATGATAATCATTGGATTTCCTAGTGTGCTCTGGAGAGAATGAGTCATTCTTTTTTAACATTTTATCAAAGAGAGAAATGTGGTGTATGTCATCAATACACAAAATTTTCACCATCAGATAGACATTTGAGACAACATACTGATAATGAAAAAAGAGACATTGCTCAGTAAGCTCTAGTGTCAGATCACATTTCACATCCCTGTGTTAATAATTGCACTTCTATAGCTCTTCTCTGCAAAGTATTTGAGTTCTTTTCCACTTGGCAATGTGTACTCTGATGCTGGAGAGCACACACGCACTTCCACAGAGCCACAGGCCAGCAGACGATTCCCCTGCAGTAAAGTTCTCTCCTCACCCTGATCATTAATGGGGTTATACCCTTCTTCTCTTTGGAGAGGCAAGATGAGATAAAGGTGGCTTGTCCAAGATCCCAAAGGAATACAACCCTAAAAATTAAATTAAATTACATGATCTGCCCTCCAGCTAGATTGCTTTGCAAAAAGGTGCCATCCCCTTGGCTGTAGCCTCAGGAGGGGGCCATTGGGTACAAGTCTAAGACTAATTTGGATGGCCATATAAGAAAAATAAGTCTGAAGTCTAGGAACAATTACAAGAACGTCCCAAAGCAGACCTCTCCATGAAGCGGACCTCTCTGCTGCTTGTCCACTTTACTTTAACCACTCAGCTATGGAGTGTTATTTCGTTTACTCATCCCTCCTAAGGAAACCACCCCAGTGTATTCCTGCCTTCAAGCTTATGTATGGAAATGTTTCAGCAGTTGCCAATTATTTTCAGAATACCCATGTGACATGATTTATTCTCTTCTTCTTTTCTGGGATATGCCTGCAGCCCTTCACATATTCACTTTTCAGATAACATAATTAATGAATATATTAAATGACTGGCACCAGGCAAATATTATTTGGGCAAGAAGCCATGAGTCTAATAGTACTTCAGCCAATGTCACATTTAAGGCTTGGCACACAGATCATTTAAGCCACAAACAATCAATTATTTTTTTAATCGAGTGAGTACTCTTTCTAAAAAGACAACTACTCTGAGCCATCCTCTTTAAAGTGCGTCATTGGCTAAAACGTAATTAGGAGAAATAGGAGCAGAATACGAGTCATCTCATTAACTCGGGAATGAGGAAAATGGAAACGTCCAGTGACTACTTTCTAAGGAGACAAGACAGCAATGACAGAAGCCATAAGAAGCTCTATCATAGAATCATAGAACCATTTAGGTTGGGCAGGACCTTTAAGATCATTGCGTCCAGCAATCCAACCCAGCACTGCCAAGTCCACCAGTAAACCACGTACCCGAGTGCCACATATACATGACTTTGAAGCACCTTCAGGGATGGTGACTCAACCACTTCCCTGGGCAGCCTGTTCTAATGCTTGGCAGCCCTTTTGGTAAAGAAATTTTTCCTAATGTCTAGTCTAAATCTCTTCTGGCACAACTTGAGGTTGTTTCCTCTCATTCTATCGATTGTTATTTGGGAAAGAGACCAACCCCCACCTGGCTACAACCTCCTTTCAGGCAGTTGTAGAGAGTGATAAGGTATTCCCTGAGCTTCCCTTTCTCCAGGACAAACAACACCAGCCCTGTCAGCTTCTCATCCTCAGACTTGTGCTCGAGACCCTTCCCCAGCTCTGTTGCCCTTCTCTGGACACGCTCCAGCCCCTCAATGTCTTTCTTGTAGTGAGAGACCCAAAACTGAATACAGGATTCAAGGTGTGGCCTCTCCAGTGCCGAGTACAAGGGGGCAGTCACTGCCCTGGTCCTGCTGACAACTTTTACAGATAGAAAAATTTTATACGTGAATATATATATAGGCTTCCCACTTCTCTCAAGTTCCTGATCCTCTGGGTGGATCTGGAAGGAGTGGAGTCCCTCCCACTATAAGTATTGGGAGCAGCACTTCAGAATAGGACTTGGAGGTTCTTATGGGTAATAAGCTGGACACACACACAATATATATATAAATAAAATAAAATATATATGCTATTCTGTCCAGATGATTTTTGCAGTTTTACACTGCCAGAAGCAGTGTGATGTGGCCTTAAAGAGAGAACATTTCTTTGACCATCAGTAAGTCCTTTCCCCACCACCGCACTGCAGTGTAGCTGTTGCATAAACAGGAGCTAGAGCCCAGAGGAAATTGATTCACCCTGAGCCCTGTGCTCCCAAAGACAGAACACTTGTGTGGATCTCCACTGATAGACTCACTTTATAATTTGAACTGATCTATTTATCCAATAACTGCACATTCCCAGGCCAAATTCAGTAATATCCATGTTCATGTGCCATAAACTGAAAAGTTTACAGAACAGATTTCCACTTTTCTATTTGTCTTTGTCTCCCTCCCATCCCAAGCCCTGCCTTCTCCTTCTTCACAAAGTATGAGCCTAGAGCATTTCTGGGTCAATCCTGCCATGGGTTTGCCTCATGTTCTTAGCACCGAACTCATTGATTTTCATACATCTTTCCTCCCACAGCATCTCTTCATTGAAATGCTTTCAGCTGTGAACCAAAACAGCTTGACACAGCAAAAAGCCAGTGGTAAAGCTGAAAATACCAAACCAGAATTAAAAGTGTCCTGCAGAAATGCCTCATTCATCTCCATTACCCTGCTCTGAGGGGGTTCTGCAAATGTCCTTGAAAAAACCCCATACCCTAGAAACCCTTCTCTAAGGGTTAATTCAAATTTCTGGAGGGAAAAGCATGATTGCACGGAAATGCTACTCTTCATTTGACAAAAGAACAGGTGGATGTCTTATGATAATTAAATTACAAATCAGTGCCTGCTGCTGACAGGGTATTGTACGCTGCCAACTAGCATCAGATATTTAAAATCCTCTGTAATTACCTATAATGGGGGTGTGGAGTGTGCTGCTGTGAATTTTTAATATGAACATGCCTTTTTGTAAGAGATCATTCTTTCTACAGTGTGAGATTATTACAGCATCACTGCTCCTCACATCCTACTGTCTAAAGGAGCATTTCTAAGGCTGTGATTGCCAAAGAGATGTCAGCTAGACAGAACTGAAGACATGAATCCAGCAGGAGGTAATGGTCAAAAACCTTAAATTTTAACAAAGGCAGTTCTCGAGTTACAACACCCAGAGTACTGCACTGGCATGAAAATACAGATGTTCTTACAACCTACCTTTGACAGATTGACAGTGAATTGAGATAGCTGGGAATTTGTCATTCAATTTTGAGCCAAAGGGAACTGGTTTTTTTACAAAAGTTTGTTGTTTATTTTTTCTTTTTGTCATTGCCTTCAGTTTGTTTCATGGAAAATGCAAATAGAACATTTCACTTTTTATCAGATCAAGCTGACCTAAGCTGCTGAATGTGGCCCAACTGGAGGTGCCTTTCAAAAGCACATGTCCCTGGTTCTCTCCACAGCTCTTTGGCTGGACCACACTCCAATACATCACTCCAATACATCACTCCAATACATTTCTGCTGCTTGCTACAGGAGGGCTGAAAAAGGAGGGAGCTAAGTGTGTTGTAGGAGTCACGGGCTCTACAACGTCCTGTGAAATTAGAAGCCAGTGAATCCTGGACTACAGAGAATCCTGACATACTAGAAAACAGCCTGATGTGTCAAGAGACACATAAGCAAAAAGGCGACTGCTTTTCACTTAGCCAAAACTTTTGATACAGCTGATAGATATTAACGGGAAAAAAGTACCGCCACATACTGTGAGGTGATAACCCATTCATGAGTGGATCTTGCTCCCAATCACTCTTCAAAGCTAGTGTGATAGCCAGTGGCAAGTGGGAAACAACAGCAATACAACCAGTTTTAGCTCTTACAGATCAGCATTTCGAGTCTCAAATACAATTTCTGTTTTACAGTCCTCCTAAGGAGGGGCCAGACTTCTGCACCTTACAAGCTGTGAGTTTTCATTTAACCCGTATAACACTGAGACCACAGGGAAAGGAATTTCTGCAGAAAATTTCCCAGATGAGACAATGGCCTCTTACAGATCCAGTTGTTGCGTTGCAATCTGGAAGTAGGCAAGGTCAGCAACTGGGTCCCAACACTACCTTCTTCTTAATCCTCCCTCACTTGCCTCTTCTCTCAAACCACCATTGGAGCTGCTTTGCAACTCCCAGGAGGTTTTATCCCATTGCTGGTCATCTGCTGGAACCTGGACATGGGAGCTACCTTGGAACAGGGCAAGTATCACCAACCTTCTGCATGGAAATAGGTCCAGAATTCCATACTCTGGATTTGCTGAGAGAGGCTGTGGATGCCATATCCCTAGAAGTGTTCGAGGCCAGGTTGAATGGGGCTCTGAGCAACTTGCTCTAGTGGAAAGTATCTCTTCCCATGACAGGGGAGTTGGAATTAGATGACCTATAAGGTCTCTTCCAACTCAAACCATTACAGGATTCTGTAATTTGTTCTCAGTATTAGCAACCAACAAAAACTAAAACCATAATGGACTTAGTCCATTTAGACAAATGAGTAATCTGCAAAGTGGCATTAAAAAATCTTAATGCCACCTTGTCTTATTTTGGTGCTCGGTATTTTCTTTGGTCTTCAATGTGTTGAATTTTACTGTCACTGCTCTCCAAAGGAAGCAAATTTCAATGTCATACCAATGAGCATCTTCGGAAAACAAACTTTACAATTTGCACACACAAGTCATTGGGCATTCATCCAATCATGAGCAGAAATAATATTACTCATCCAACTGATTGCAAATGAGCAACACAGCTTGAATTCTGAATATTTGCAATCAGTCTATAGAGTAGAAAGAGAAAAAAATACTCTTCTCATTATATAAAATGGAAGAAATCACAATCTGCTTGCCAAGACTGTGGAAGTAGATTAGGAAGCTTAAATCATTGAATAATTATACTTATTGTGAATGACTTGCTCTTTTGCTTATCAAGTAGATTTCCAACAAGCTTGTCACTATATCACAGCAATACCTTCCATCGAAGAAGCCCAAAGAGCTTTACAAGTGGTAGTCAAGTCTGATAGCATCCTGTTGATGTGCATCATCTAAAGGTGGGTAAAATTAGGCACAGAAATACAACTTGCTCAAGATCACAGAGACAGTCGGTTCATTAAGCAGTAATAGAACTTAGGATATTTTTCCAGTCTGCTCTTCTGAGTCTAAGATCTAGTGTACCTACACCAACTTGAATAGCAAAGATAATTATTATTTAAATATAAGGTTGTAGGTTCACTGATGCCTTTGTAATTTATTTTTAATTTTTTGTTTTGTTTTTTTTTCCCTCACAAATGTTACAGGGTAAAGCAGTCTTTTTAAGGCCAGGTACTAGGTTTTTTTCTGTATCAGCGTAACAGCTAACAGTGCTTTGGGTAATTTACAGTATGCGATCTCTGAGAAACATACAGTGAATTTCAGAAGAAAAGAGGTTTACTCTAAGAACCAACTTAATTCACAGACAGAACATTATCAGTACTGATTACTGAGAATTTGCATAGATTTTCCATTTAAGTACAACAAGTTCATTTTCTTTTAGAAAAAAGAAAAAAATTATATAATTTCTTATCTCAGTTTATTTAAAGCACCAGCGTTTTGCCCATAGCAGGGAATATCTGCTCAGTTTAAAAAAAACCCAAAAAACAAAAAAGCAAGTATAGTGCAGTGAAACAAATATGTTTTACAGTATTCTCATCACCTTTTTTTTGAAACCCTAAATAATTTTATTTTTCATGATGAAAAAGAAGAAATGAGATGGACATTAGCCCAAGTATCTCTTCATTTTATCAGCTGAAGGTAGTTGCACCTTTTCCTCACAAGATGGCACAGTAACCATCGAGTTAAAGCATAATCTCACATTGAACTATGATGTGTTGCAGGGAAGAAATAAGTATTTATGCAATGTCATAAAATTTCAAACGATTCTTATTTTGAACTGACCTGGTATAAAATTATTAATTAAAAAAAGAAAAAAAGCAATCCTTTAGAGTAAGTATACATAAAGAAGCAGTGATCATACACGAAGCTGGCAGATGGAGAAAAGTTTGAACAGTTCATAAAAGTATCAAAAAATCACAAGCTAGTAGGAATCTATCAGTTTTTGCGAGCTTTAGAATTAACAAAACCACTATGTATTAACAAGATTGAGACTAGCCCAGAATGCTGCATTCCTCCAGGAATTCTAAATCCTAATTAAAACCGCCTGCATGCAAATCTGTACCATGAGGTATTCAGCTCCATATGCTGCATCACATTTTGGACCTGTTAACAGCATCAGTTTAGCCCTCTGGAGGCTGCTACTTGCTATCCAATAATTTAAAATAGATTTTTAACTTGAAGTGCCAGTATACAAAAAGACATTCTAAGAGGGTGGCTTTGGTTGGATTAAATGGTGAATGTGGCTGCAGGCTATAAAAATCAGTAACAAGAAAAAAAGAAAATCCAGCCTAATACTGATTGTTTATCTAAGGGGAGCAAAGGAAAAGCGTGGGTGAAACTGTACCAATTATCAGCATCAGGCAGTAGCCACCTCTCTATCCCTGTGTCCTGCAATAACATCACTTGCTTGCTCCTTTTTATAGTCTTCAACTATTCCACTCAAAATACTTTTTTTCTGATACGTCCATGTGCCCACAATTGCTGTAGGAGTCTCCATGCCTCAGCAGCACCTTTGTTTTCCCCTGCAGCTCCCCGTGCAGCCCGAGATGCACATCCCCATTGATCCCTCTAATTCTGCTGCTGCAGCTCCACAGCACAGAGCCCCTGAGCATCACAAACCCTCCTTTTTCACCCCTTTCCTGCCCTGAAGAGCAGCTTCTGGCATGGGGGGGCTTTGCTGAGGTTACAGCTGCACATTTGGAGAGGCAGAGCTGGCAAATGCTGTCAGTTGCTGTGTCTCAGTTTCCCTGCCAATAAGCCTGCGGTGGGAACACAGCATGGCAAAACAGACACCGTAGGTTTACATCAGAGGAGTATGAAGTAATCACGGAGTGTAATAAATAAATTATGTATTAGCATTGCCTGAAACAAAGGATAAAAGAGAAACATTTTTTTTAAAAAAAAACAACACAGAACAAATAGCTTGCCACTCTTGTGTTTTCTGTACCAAAAATATATATTTTAATTTAGTCCAGCAGCATGTGAAATAGCAGGCCATTTGTGTGTTGCAGCTGAAACCCTCTCCCCTTTCTTCACACAGGAATTATGTGTCTGTGGCATTCCAGTATCATTTTTCACAGAAAGAGGGGGATTCTGCCTAAAGGCTCTTTGAGGCAAAAGGATGCTCTTAGGGCTAAGACAGGTGAATGCTATTGTAGATAACTGCTTCTATTCTTGCTTTTGCCACAGAACTCTCATGCAATGCTAGGCTTTTCATAAAACACAACTTTTCCACAGGTGCAGAACTGAGATATTCCTCACTTCAAAATGTCCTGCTAGCCACAGATGGCCAGTTTTTGCAGAAGCACTGAGCATCAGGAGCTTCAGCTGAAATCAGTGAGAGCTGGACTTTGTACAGAAGAAATACCATGGAATCCTGTGCCCTCAGTCACCTGCACACTAAAGAAGTTCTTTTCATGTTCAGGTGGAACTTCCTGTGCATCAGTTTCTGCCATTGCCTCTTGTCCTGCTGCTTGGCACCACCCAGCAGAGCCCAGCTCCATCCTCTTGACACCCTCCCTTCAGCTACTTACATACATTGATAAGGTCCCCTCAGTATACACAAAAAACAATGAAAAAATTAATAATTTTCGAATTATTAATTCCAAGTTGGAACTGCTTGCATTAAATAATGCATGAAGACATAAGTTGAATGTAAAATGAAGTACCACTCCACGTGACTGAAAGAAGCAAAAAGCCCATGAAAACAAAAGTAACCATGTAATTAAAAATGTACAAGAGTTGATGCATATTATAATGCTACATTGCAATATATGGCCACAGAGGGCCTGCAATAAAATTGCTTAGACCATCTTAATTCTTGTATTTCCTAAATCTGAGTGGTTAACTTTATCACCTTGCCATCCTTTAACAGTTCTTTGAACACAATGTGTACACACATAAAAAACCTCATAAATTTTAATAGCATTTCTGCTTCTTCTAGTGTGAAGGTATAGAGATAAGTATTTTTCAGTGTTTGTGGAATACCAGGTCTTCTTAAATAAAAATACAAATGTTTTGTGTACATAAACTTGACAATCTCACTGTTGTCATCCTGATGAAACTGGACCATTAGCTCTGAAGATAACATTCTTTCTACCAAACCAATTTATGTTGGAGCTGAACAAGTTATTACAAGTCTCAAATATTCTTCTTATCAGTTCCCCCTTTGAAAAGCTATGAATTTTTACCAACAGAAAGACTGATTTAGTCTATTTTAACTAGATGTTCAATTGGCCAGCAAAACACATTTGTGTCAGGTGAATTTGCATGTGCTTGACACTCATAAGATTTGAGTTAAACATTTCAATAGCAAGGCACTTATTGAAAAAACAGTTTTGCGCCTTTGGGTCTTAATCCTTCCACAGCCTTTCAGTACAGCATAATTGTGGTAAAATAATCTACATTTTCAGATACTTTAATAAGCCCTGGTTAGCTCACAAGCAGGCAAAGTAGCTGTCATTGTAAACAGATATCATTGAAACAGAAAAACATGGAGATATTGCATTAACAAGGGAATATTTGCTTTACTGAGGCTATTGTAAAAACCCGTATTTACACATTTCATCTCTCCACAGCAACCTAGTCCCTGATCTAAGGAGCGTATGCTTCCAGGGGAAGCTCCTTCAGCCCAATGATCTGATGGTAAATCATCAGGATGAAACTGTACCAGGTCAGGGGCTGGGCAGGAAGGGAGTACCCCATTAAACCGCATGACCTGCACATACACTGAGCTCAGTGTAATGGGAAAATCGCTTGGTTTGCATCCTCTGATGAATTTACCACTCCTTGGGCCATACTTTGCCTGAAATTAAGAGGGAACATCCTATCATCATCTTTATTTATTCTATTTAAAAATAACCTAAAAGAGGTATTACACCTGCATTTTCTGAAGTGCCAAGCAAGCCTGCCAGCACAGCTTTCCTAAGTTTTCAAGTCCCTTAGGGCTTAGATTGAACCAAGGCAGTGAGTGGGTCACGGAGAATAGAACTCCACATAGTAAAGCAAAATTGCAGGAAAGCAAGGGATAAATGCAAGGATTTCGGGCATTTGTAAAACTGCTTTTAGATTCATCTACAACTTTCCTTTGTCTTATTTGGATAGGGAAGCATTTGAGCTTAAATGTGGGAATCAACCAGCACTTTCCCTGATGGATGATGACAGTGATTCTCTGTTGGGACTCTTGTTACTTGGGGATCTTCCATAGTTATGTTACAGGAATAGGCATATTTTTAAAGTGATTTGAGCACTCATTTTAAATAAGCCAACTGGGCTTTTAGTCTCTGCAAACATGGACTAGAGTACATGCCTCAACCATAGAATCATAGAATCTTTAGGGTTGGGAAAGACATCTATGTTCATCAAGTCCAACCACTAACCCCACACTGCCAAGTCCTCCAGTACGGCGTATCCCCAGCTGTCACATTCATGTGCCTTTTGAACACTGCCAGGGATGGTCATTCCACCACTTCACTTGGCAGCCTTTTCCAATGCCTGACCACCCTTTCAGTGAAGAATTTTTTCCTAATATCTGACCTAAACCTCTCCTGGAGCAACTTGAGGCTATTGCCTCTAGTTTTGTCACTTGTAACTGGGGAGAAGAGACTGATTCCCCCCCTCACTGCAAACTCCTTTATGGAAGTTGCAGAAAGTGATCAGACACTTGTTTTGTATCATGTTATGGTGTATAATCTGCAGGGTTAGTAATGTCTAAATAGTTCTTTAGAGCTGAAAAATGCTATAAAAATACAAATTTATAATATGTGGCTTAGAAGGCTCTGTGGGCATCAGACAACGATTTAGATGGAAATGTACTACCAGTCCATGAAAATCAAAGCTCTACATGTCATAATCTGGAAAACCTCAAACTTCATTGCTTTTGAAAGTTATCACCTGACTTTTCTGTTGGATACAACTGTTGTGTGTTACCATTGTGTCTGCCTATCTTTGTGCTGAATTCTACAGTATTTTGCACTTTCTTGATTGTTTTTGGTGGTTTTACAGCAGCAAAGTGTAGGGGAAGACAAAGGAGAAGGTTGAATACTTTAGAAGTTAGTAATGTTATCTCTGAGGAAATAAAAGATTTTTCTGGCAGACTGACCTTATCAATGCTCAAAGCAATCCCGCTTCATGATAACACTAGCTTAATTAAAAGGTTAAATCTCTCCTGCGCTCAATAAGAATTCCTATTTTAAAAAGTCTAGATACCACAACAACTTTCTTTTTAATTTCTTTATGTTTTCGGCTAAAAAAAAATTCTTGTATAAAATAACATGGAGAACATAAAATCTTAATTCCTTTGGTCCTAACAAATAGCATTCAGGAACACTGGATAAATGACTGTCAGCTGAATAACAATGTCATGGTACATTTTCTGTGTTCTTAATTATTAGAAAATCAGGACAAAGCAAAACCCAACCTGGTTAAAATTAGATTCAGCCCAGATCATAAGGCAATCATGAGGCACTCTTAACTTTGAAATGAAAGACATTATCTTAAAATGATACCCAAAACAAAACTCAGACAATCCCAAGCAAATAGCTTGGTCTAGACACAGCAGTTTTATTATTAGGCAGAGAGGGCTTTTTAAGTCCTGACCCAACAAATGGATTGATTGAGTATATAAATAAATATTTTCCAGAACTTTATATGTGCGGTAGGCCAAATCTGCAACATCCATCTGGAAATATAGCCTATTTAAAGATATTACTCATTTTTTATCTCTTTTAGTGCTTGACTAAGTTCTAAATGGATAGCCAAAGACCAATACCTCTGTTTTCTGATGAAATAACAATTTAAACTCCCCAAAACAGAAGTTTTCTTGTAAAAATGACATAATTTTTTCTGCATAAACCACCTCTCCAAGAGATGAGTCATTCTGCATTTTCTGTCAATCCTCTGCTACTCAGCTGATAATACCAACAAGCAAAACAATTTGTTGAGTCTGGAGCTGTGATTTTCTGCTGAGGAAGAGAAACACTTCCTGAGAATCAAACTGAGAGCTACAGCTCATTTTTAGCTTGACAATGAGAAAGCAAGCATGACTTTCACTTGTTGTTGACCTTTGTTGCAGTTGGATCACAGATCTAAAAGTCAGCGCTATATATATAAAACATTATTCACATAAACTATCATGTATAGAGTGGGAAAAACACATTTTACTATTTATAAAACATCTCAGCATGAGCACAGTTCTGGCAACATTAATCATAATTGTGTGAATGCCTATCCACACCACGGAAAATTTACCATTTTGAGTGATTCATCTCATCTCTGCTGCTCCGGAAGGGGTGGGCTGCCCTTTAATGGGGCTTGAAAAAGCTGAGATATTGGCACTGGTGAACCTCACTCAGAAGCTCCTCCAGCTCTCAGACCTTAAGCTCAACAGCGTATGAGTGCTTTCCTTTGGGAAGGGTGTTTATTTTTTGGTGTAGTGACTTTGTCCTAAACACTACCTGACTAAACCAAAGCCTGTGTGGCAATTGCCACAACTTGTGAACATGCAACTAGATTAGATGTTCAGATTACATATGGGGAAGAAATTCTTTACTGGGAAGGTCATGAGGCACTCACACAGGTTGCCAAGAGGAGCTGTGGATGCCCCACCCGTGGAAGTGTTCAAGGCCAGGTTGGATGGGGCTCTAAGCAACCTGGTCTAGTGGGAGATGTCCCTGCCCATGGCAGGGGGGTTGGAGCCAGATAATCTTTAATGTCCCTTTCACCCCAACCATTCTCTGATTCTATGATTCCATCATTCTATGATTACTTTAGAATTTTTTTTTTTTTTTGGAAACCAAAATAGAAAACTGTTGTATTTGTTTTACATGATGAATAATCATGGTGATCCCTTTCAATACCAGGCATTCTATGATTCTGTGATTCTATCTATAGTTTTGAAAGCTGAGCACAGCATTAGGCAAATCCCAGTTGCCAGTAATATTTTGGCCCTATAAGTCCATAAGTCCATTAGCTTATTAAATTATGTCTCTAATAGCTCTTCTAATCACCCAAGTAATGCTTAAATGTTTCAGCAGAAAATGTTTTGAAGACTTTCTTTTACAAGTGATTAACTAATGTTATAAGATGGACATTAGTTGTCTGAACAAATGTAGGATGATATCTCACTTTTGTACTGACTGTCCTAATTTTTAAAAAAAATACTATTAGAATAGTGAAATATCTAGAAGTATAGGATATTAGCACTTTGTCTTCTTGGACTTTCCAACTAATAAGGGTCATGGAACCACTGTGAAAATGTTTCCTTTGTTTCTTATTACAGCATATTTACAAAGCAATTCAGTAAGAATTCATGTCTTAAAAAACTTGATGAGTAAGACGCCGTGAAATACAGTACATTATCAGGACAAAGTCCATTCTCAAAGCTTCTGAAGTGCTCTGTTGGAGCCAATGTTTTCCAAGTGAAGATTATTCTATCGTTGTACCAAAATTTCAAAGTGTCTCAGTTATTATGCTAATCACATGAAAATTAGCGGTTCTCGAGTCCCTCCCACCTCGCTAATTTTCTCACATCAGTGCAGTTCATTTGCAAGTGTTTGACTCTCACCTGGAAATAGGTCAGATGTCTGCATTTTCCAACACCCTTGCATCCCTTCTGACAATTCCCTGCATGCTCTCAGAGTTGACCTGCCTGTAAAATAATTTGAACACCTGCACTTCAGCTATACATTGCCAAGCTATACTAGCTGGCCTTATATGCATAAGTGGCTACTCAGGTATTCTGGACTCATTCTGTTCCTTGTTCCAGCTTCAGAATGCTTCAGATTGTCAGCAGTATTTTTATATAAAAAACACTGACTGGAACAAAACTATAAATGGCACATATTTGCAGTTCTACACAAAAAACCTGAAGCCTCTTTTCTGTATCCTATAAATCTGAAATTGCAAAAGGTGCCATTGCCATGTTTCATCTTTGAATTTATTTTAAAATATGCAAAAAAAAAAAAGGGTAGCCACTTCCTTGGAAACATGAATTCTCAAAGTGACTCTATATCTGACATTTCTATCCTGTCATGTACTTTTTTGTTTTTATATGTTTGCTCTTTTTTCCTATCAGAAATCAGGTCCTCATTAGTAGGATATGGAATATATATTACTTGTTATCAGGAAGAAAGTGTATGCAGAAAAGTCCCAAAAGTGCACGAAAAGGATAAAAAACAAAAGATATCCCAAGTGGAATTAATGCTAATATCTGTATTTATTTATACTATTACCCACAGAGGTTCCCCATTAAATACTACTATTTCAAAAACTGCTTAAACTAATTTCAGAGTGAATTAAATTAAGAATTTCCTTGAAGAAACAAGCCAAAGAAATTCAACATCTCCTTCAATTGCTTTACTTTAAGTGGAGTGGCAGTTTTTAAAGTAGTAAGATATATATAATTCAAAACAAAATTAAAAGGAAGATTTGAAATACATTAATTTGTTTGAAAGTGTGATTTTGAATATTTTTAAGACAGTTAATGAAAATGGATACGTTCCTATGGAACATTTCCAAAAGGAAAAACTTCATCACAAACTAATGTAGTTTTAACTACCTTAGAGTTGCATCAAATCACATAAGCCATCATATATATATATATTCACACAAATTTAGTTTTCTGTTTATTTCCTGTCCTCAAAAAAAGAGCTTGCTTTATAAATATTTTCACCTAAAATCCCTTTAAAGTATTTATTTTAGATTTCTGTATATTAAAAATGATAGAAAAACAAGGCTTAGAGAGGAGACCAATACTATTCATTAGACTTGAAGTTCAAGAAGGGATAACAATGTAATTTATTAGAGCTTTAGAATTGTTGAAAAAACCAGGTAAATATTTGGGCATACAGTCTACAAAATTAAATTTGTTTCTATCTTTAGACATTGCTAATCTGTTTGTCATTTAAGTCTCAAAGAGAAAATTATAAATAAAGCAAAATAAAAGAAAGTGTTTGGAGATGATGTTAAAACTTACATTTCCCTCAGGGATGAGGGAATTCATAGATATCCTAAAAGTGCAATTACCTATTGCAGAGTTTCTTGAACCTCTCTCTGATATCTTATGCAATCCCTTCTATTTCTAAGTTTCAAAAGAATTTTTAAGAGGGGCTAAATTATTTCTAAGTTAGTTAAGCCACCTGCAAGTCATTAAGTGGAGAAATTCAGCACACACATCAGATCTTGAGAATCCTTCTTTCTCTTTTGCCTTAACACTTCCAGTGAAATGTGCTTCACAAAATTTGACAAGTCTAAGGTGAGATGCATGGGCTTAATAGTCAAGGGTTTGCATTCGTCCCTTTGTGGGATGCTTTGCAAAAGCCACCATAGTGACCAGTAATTTCAGTAACATAAAATATGCAGTGAATCCCATTCCCTCTCCCTTATAAATGGCTGTTTTAGCTGAGGACTAATAACAGAAGTGGCAAGCTGAATATTGATGGCAGACCTTCTCCTTCTGGATATGCAGAAACCACTGAATGCTGAACTTCCCTCTCCTGCGGAAATCATGTTCCTAATTTCCCGAGGTTCATTAGAAAATCCCCAGACAGTGCTGTGTCCAGCCAGTACACACATTTGTGATCAGCACCGTTTGAATGAACGATCACTGCTAATGGAGGGAGGTTTGCTGTGCTCGCAGCCCTCCTAACAACCCTCACAGATGAGTTATGCTGCTTTCAGCCCTGCAGCAACGTCTGAGATGTGGCCAAGAGCTGCAAACATCACTAGGGAGGAGCAGACCTAGACAGGGAGGGGGAATGAGAGACTCCCCTCCCATACCCCAAGTTAAGGGTTCGAGTAGAGTGAGGTTTGAGCATTTTAAGTTCTGCATTAGCAGTACCGACTACCTGAAGAGTTAGAGTAGAAGACCAGGAGACAGCAAAATAACCCACAAATTTCACAAACACATGAATGACTGAGGAGAGTTCAGAAATTAAAAATATAGATCACACTCAAGTACTTTTTATTCAATACTATCTTTCATAAACAGCTCACAATTTGGTGAGTAGATGGAGGAATTTGCAGCTCTTGGGAATACCAACATAAATAATAGCAGAGCAAGAGGAAAGCTAAGGCTTGTAGAATTATGACACCAATGTATGTTGACACAGGAACAAAAGTAAATTAAAGTAGCAATACTGAAAATGCCTTTGCCAATGGTATGAGGTGGGGAGATAATATAAAACAATACCATTGATGGAAACAGACATGGTCAGAGAGCTCCATCATCAGTGTACATAACACTGCCAAACCCAGAAGAGTGGGAGTCTCTCTCTGAGGAAATGCTAGGGTTCTGACACTCAGAAAAGGTTTACAACAGAACGGTTGTTAGAGTGTACATGTGCACAAATATATATGAAATATATTTTAAAATTCAAATAAAGTTTTCAGTTTCAGCTTGCACTAAGACTGACACTGATATCGACATCAGCATTAAACTGCACAGGCTTTAAAGGGATATTAGAGAATTTATCTTAGTGGAAATGAAATGAAAACTCATTGAGAATGTCAGCTGCAATTTTTCTGTCTTGCTTGATACTTTATAATTTCTCAGGCAGAGGAAAGACTACACTGTCATAGCAAAAGTGGTTTCACGAAGACATTTAAAGTGTGCTCTATAAGCAAGGAAAACGCTGTTATTGCAGAACTTAAAGGACAGAACATCTGGTTTATTCAAAGATTCCTATTAGCTCAGTGGGATCATAATGACCAAATGCACTAACTTTTTTCATATAGAAAAATATTTCACTTCACAGTGACTAGTCCCCTTATCAGTTTGGTGGTGATGTTGAGAATTAACAAGAGCATAGAGTGATGATTTTGTAACCGAATTTCTTTAAATTAAATAAGGTACTGTAAACAGGATCTACTTTTATTTTACTTTATATCTGTGACAGGCTTAAATCCACACCTGTAATCCCAATGCACGTTTCTGTTGCAGGGGCATTTATCCAATACACCGATATATGAACGGGTTTGACAGATTTGTAGGTATCAACAGCAGCACTAGGATAAGCATCCTTATGGCAACTAAATTGTTTGGCAGGAAAACCAGCCTCACCAAATTAAATGCTTTTTTAAAGAGAAATTATTTCTATAAACTGGCAATAATCATGGCTTCTCTGTTTATGTTTTCCGGTATGGGAAGAACTGGTATTATTTAGGGGCCAGTCTGGCTTAATCAACAGTATTTACACACTTCCCACCTCACATTCGCATACTGATGAGACCAATGGTGTTTACAAACCTGGGAACATGCATGGAGCAGTTGTTTTCCATAACTTTATAATTTTGTTTTCTATATTTTAACTTTATTTATCCCTTAAGCAAAACAAATTCCAAAATATAAAACAGAAATTGAACCCTTCAATGGAAAACTAAAGCTTTTGGAGGGAAAAAATAAGGCTTCTATGAGACCCCATTGTTCTCTAACATCCTTCAGTTCTCCTCATTATCTCTGGATAACAAGCTATTTCCAGTATCTCCTGTAGGCTGAAAAATCTTGTTAATGCTCAGCAAATTAAAAGAAAAGTCCAAAGCTGCAGCCCCTAGAAAGTGCCAATAAGTGCCTACAGCCATATCCCAGGCATTACTAGGTTAGCTTTACATCTCAAGTAACTGCAGTTGTTATTATCAAAAAAACTATGGTAATACAAGGATTTGAAGCTAAGTCTCCAAATCATCTATTAAAGCTTATCCACAGAAAATTCTCCACTCAAGCTCATGGGAGGAGAGAAACAAGGCCTCTAGCAGTCAATGCCCTAATGCCATGCCCAGGATCCAAAACCAAGTGAGTGAAAACATGAATGTAGTCAGACTCTTTTCAAGGAGGCAAAAGAAAGCAATAAAACAAAAAGAAGGCACCACATTGAAAAGTTCTTGAAATTTTAGGCCTGTCTACACCAGTAAATACACCAGAACAGCATCTTTGCCTGCAAACCCAAGTCCACCCACTACACAGCTTTGTAGTTTATCCAACAGGGAACTGGCAAGGTGATATTAAAAAGAAAAATTCATCACCATCTGCACACAAAGTGAAGCCGGCATTTTAAGTTCCAATCAATGCATTTCCTTTATTCAAGTTCTGTTTACACTTCCATTTGACAGGAGTCTTACTGGGGATGTAATCACGGGCACTATGCCGTAATTTGGATGAGAACAAGGACATTACTAGTAAAGGGAACATGGGTGGGTTGCAGTTTACTTAAAATAAAATTGCAGAAAAAGAACTCTAAGAAACTGTATTTAAAGCCTAAAGAAATAATTCAAGTCCACAATTATATATTTTTCATGATAACACCTAATATTTTGCTATGGGCAACAGAAACCATAGATTCATTATTTAAAAAACACCAGGTAAAAAAAAAAAGAGAAAATAAGCAGCACAACCTTTTGCACATCATTTTCCTTATTTCAAAGGAATTGTGTGTGCAGAGAGGGGGGACACAAAAATTGACTTGTATTCATGGGCTGTAACATTTTAGGACCACAGGGACCTGTGGAATTGGAAAGAAGAGAAATGGGAAGGATCAAGGAGCATTTTTCGCAGTCAGATGGGATTTATAAGACATGCCGAGTGTGAGGAAAAGGAAGTTTTACTTGGAGGTGGTGCATACAGGAAAGCATCTCACTGAGAATTTTGAGCATTACTTTTGCCCTTGATGTGAAGTTCTTGCACCTGCAGGCCACAAATTTTGCCACTCCCCTGTAAGCACAAAGTGACTAGAAAACATCTACCAGTTGTTTCAAGACTGAAACAATTTCTTAAGGGATAAAGAAAGTTAAGATATAGAAAACAAAATTATAAAGTTATGAGAAACAGTATGAATCTGACAGTCAAACACACCACTGGGATGTTAGCAGAAATCTTGGATGTGTATAGGTGGGAAGCAAAGGTTTTCCACAAGGCAGCCCTAGGGCTTCAGATGAAAAATTGTGGTGCTGAACATTCACAAGATTGCTCTTTAAAAACAGTACACCAACACTGTGAAACAAATGTATTTTGACTGCATATAAATGTGTGAAGGAAGGATTGTGTGAACTAGATTTTACTCATGAGTTTTCAAAAAGCTAATTTATTTTGTGAATGTTATTGGTCTGAAGTCAGGTGAAACCTATTGGTCTTAACTCATTAAATGCTTGTTAAAAGAAAGGCGGGAAAAGAAAAGACAGTGATAACAAAACTTGCATTAACTTTAGCCTGATTGTCATTTACATACAGGTTGTTAAATGCCGTGCTAGCTGTGCAAGGAGATTTTTAACTCGGGGCAAATGAATAGTTTTCACCCAAGTTAGCAACCTTTTATGGTGACAAAGGCAGTCTTAATGCAAACAGGAATGAGATCAAGCATGAAATAAATAAGATGGAAGCTTTGTTGTCTATGAAAGTTTTCTAACACACTTCCTGCAAGGAACACAATCCATTTTTTAATTGTTTGTTTCTCACAGACAAATCTGCAAGGTACAAGAAGCCTTAGACTGCTAGCAAACCTTGTTGTATTTTACTGGATGTAAAAGGCATTCTGGAAACATCTGCAAATAATTTTATAATCTGTACAGTAGCAGCCTCTTCTCAAGGCTACTTGAAGAACGTCAACAAGACCAGGTATTTTCTTTCCCAAACTGTCAGTAACAATATGGATTTTGAATCACTGGAACAGCAGTAATGTTTAGAAGTGCAATACTGAGACAATAGTAGATGACAGCCTTTGGTAGTGATTTTGATGAAATTCCTATGAACTACTGAAGCTCCAATCACTGAGCCTCAGTCGAGCAGCTACTGCAGGGTGGACCCAGTTCTGGCAGCTCCTATGAAATTTGCTGTTGCTGAAAGCGTGGCTAAGGGATTCAGGTTATCATTAATAAATTAAAAATGAAATAATTAAATAGAAAAATAGATATTCAAATGTTTTTCAATATTTTCTGTACTTTTTTCACTAATCTAGCTAAAAGGACTTAATTTTAGAGGTCAGTTCTATCAGCCTCTTTTGTGAGAAGAAATAAACATATGGTAACCTTTGTGGCCCATGTTCACCTGCAAGGCAGAAGCTAGTAAAAAAAAAGGACTGTTTTCTGAAAGTAGCAATCTTAGCTTTACTCATGTGCCTATAGTGTTGCTTCACAAATTTAAGTCTTTTACAATTTAAAAAAAAATTGTCCAACTTATTATTGTGACATCATCTTCAAAATGTGAATTCAAAATGTTCAGAGGATGAAGTTTCTTTTATCCCCTGAATCAATTTTTTATTTTTAATTTTTAAATTTTTTCTTTAGATTTAACATACAATTCTTGGTGCTTAGTTAGAAATTCTCTAGACATCAGTCAGCAGTTCAGATTGGAATGAATGAGGGAAATTTAAAGTTTTTCAATGAATAAAGTTTGAAAAAAAATATCCCTAAGCATATTTTACAATATTGAAACATTAGAATACTAACTGTTAAATAGAAAATATAGTAACCCATAAAAAATGTTAGGAGAACTAAGTAAATAATAATAAGAAACTATAGTACTAAAAGTATTGTAATCATGCCCCAAAGGAAAAGGTAATTAAAGTGGGTATGTTCTTATAAAATGCTCTAGTCTCAAAGAAATTGTATTTTAAAAGAAAAGAGAATAGTCATACAGATCTAAGACAAATAGTGTTTGAAAAACAAGGCTTTTACAGCACAGCATTAATACAATATTTGAAAACACATACTTGCATTTGCACTGTCAGTTGCAAGAAAAAAACACTTGCTCCTAAGCTACTTGTTCTTAATTGTTCTAGTTTTCTAAACTCTGGCAAATCTGCTCATTTTAACTCAGCCTATGATCATTAGGAAACCCAGGACCTCATTTTTATAATGATGTACTGATGGAGATGAACTGATCCTATTTCAAATCAAAAGAAAGCCAAGCCCTTCTGAAATGACCTCAAATCTGTTCATGTCAGTGGAAGGATTTTCATTTTTTTGGACTTTTACATAGACTTCATGACTTATTTGAAAAAAATGGTAAGCAAAGAACAAACAGAGCTACTGGACTCGTTGCACTGAAGTGCTAAAATGTGGGACAGAGATTCTTTTAGTACCTTTTTTTGCCTTTTCAGTAATGATGCTTGCGAAATGCAGCTGGTGGGGGCATAAAAACACTAATCTTCAGAAATGTCTTGCAAAACTTCTACCTGGGTACACCCAAACTCAGATAAGGAAAGCTTTGGACACATGTCCCAGATATTCAACATTGCTCCTACAGACAAGCACCTCAAGCACTCAGTCTTTATCTCCAAAGTTGTTATTGATCTGGATCCAGTACAATGAGAAAACAGCTTAAACTCCTAAGACATTGGTGATGAACAAAAAACAATGCACTCCTAGCATAATAGATTTGTCCCTCACAAGAGGGAAATCAATTTGTCTAATCACAGAGTTATAGAATCATAGAATGGTCTGGGTTGGAAGGGACTCCAAAGATCATCTAGCTCCAACCTCCCTGCCATGGACAGGAACACTGGCCACTAGACCAGGTTGCTCAGAACTCCATCCAGCCCAGCCTTGGACACCAGCAGGGACAAAGCATCCACAGCTTCTCTAAGCAATATTCAAGTGCCTCACCCGCCTCACAGCAAAGAACTTCCTCCTTATAGCTACTCTAAACCTACCCTCTTTTAGTTTGAATCCATTCCCCTTTGTCCTGTCACTACACACGCTTGTAAAAAGTCCCTCTCCAGCTTTCTTGGAGGCTCTTTTGGAAAGATGGATGCAAAGGAAGGATGCAAAACCTTCTCTTTTCCAGGCTGAACAAATCCAGCTCTCTTAGCCTTTCCTCATAGGAGAGGTGCTCCATCCTTCTAATCAACTTGGTGGCCTCCTTTGGACTCACTCCAACAGATCCATGTCCTTCCTGTGCTGGGACCCCAGAGCTGGATGCAGTGTTCCAGGTGGGTCTCAGCAGAGCAGAGCAGAGGGGAAGAGTCCCCTCCCTGGCCCTGCTGCCCATGCTGCTTTCATGCAGCCCAGGACATGTTTGGCTCTCTGTGCTGGGAGTGCACACAGCTGGGTCACATCCAGCCTCTCACCCACCAGCACCCCCAAGTCCTTCTCACAGGGCTGCTCTCCATCTGTTCATCCCTAGCCTGGACTGATACCAGGGGTGCCCCAACCCAGGTGCAGCACCAGCACTTTCATCTTGCTAAATCTCATGAGTTTTCCATGGGCCCCACTTTCAAGCTTGTCCAGGTCCCTCTGGATGACATCCCATCCTTCAGGTGTGTCAACAGCACCACTCGTCTTGGTGTCATCTGCAAATTTTCAGAGGGTGCACTCAGTCCCTATGGCTTTCTTGAATGAAGGAGGCTGGAAAGACATTCAACTAATTCCTGTAAAATCTAGGATCTGTTTCAAACAAACCTACATGTGGTACTTTCCTAGTACTTTCAGCAAACTGAAACAAAGAGTTACACTGCATAAAAAGCCACATTATTTTCTTTGAAGGAAGAAAGAACTACATGTTCAGTAGCCCCTAACAAAAAGGGAAAAACCATAATTATATATTCCAAAGTTAGGTGAAAGAAGTAATCAAACATTGGAACAGGTTGCCTCAACCCAGGAAACATTCAAGGTCAGGTTTGAATGGGACGCTGAGCAACCTCATGTAATGTAAAATGTTCCTGCTCATTGCAGGGAGCTGGACTATATGACCTCTAAAGGTCCCTTCCAACCTAAAGTACTCCATGTTTCTATTCTAGGAGGTAATTTTTAATCCTTGGAGTCATTTGGAGTTCTCTGAGAATGTTCTAGAGTTTACCTTTAATTAAAAGAGGGCACTTTTCTACTTCATTCCATATAAATTATTCACATGAGTTCTGTGTCTCACTGATAGCACATTAACAGCTCTGTTATTTTATATAATCGCTGTACATAGGTAATCAGAATACATTATGTTGCAGAGATAATTATGGCAGTGTTTTGTGCTGTCGAGAGATGCTGGGAGCCTCAGCAGTGTGCTTTTGTAACATGCTGCATTTCATATGGATGGGGAGGAAATTGTCAAGAATTTCCCATGGCTCTGTATTTTTCGACAAATCTATTACTCCAGCAAAGAGATCACTGAAAGAATCTTTCTTTTCCAGTGGACAAGTCATGTTACCAAAAAAGTTATTGTATTTAGGAAAAAGTCTCCTTATTTTGTGGGTTTAAGCAACACTGCAAACACATTTTGTAGCCCATGTGTTATTATTTTAATGAATAATTCACACAAGCGCGCCTTTATCGGTGTATACACATACTTACTGTTGTCCAGTAGGAGTACAGGGAAAATTGGAAGTAATGGATTTTATACTCAGTAACACAGATTTTTTTCTATTCACATACTTGTATATATGTAGATGATTTGGGTTTTTTTTCCCTTCCTAGAGACCAAATTTTATAACAAATCTGCCCAAGAATGGAAAGAGTTCTACTAGCTCCAGTTTTCCTTTCATTTGAAAAGGTCAGATGGCAAAAATCTATCAGAAATGTTACATTCCATACAGACATCATGCTAGCAGGTACCACATCACCCTAATTTATACAGCATTTCCTCACTCATTTTTTCTGCAATGCCAACTTGTTTCTGTGAGGTGGAGACTGTTTTCACCAATAAGCAATTAACAGGAAATTAAACCTGATATGTCAATTTGACACTGGTTTACCAGTTTAGCCAGCAATAAAAAGGTGAATTTCACCCCTGTCTATTGTGAGATATTCTGCTGTTTCAGAGTTATGTCAAGTATTTACTGGAAAATGCCAATGAGAAAAAATCTCACAGGTCTTGTATTCTATCTTCTTAGTAGTGAAAGCTGGTTTTAATACATCCAGTACTTAAACATATCGAAGATTATTATTTTTCTGACATCCATGTATTAATATGCATACATTAAATACTTTCAGTTTAGTGGGCAATGGCTTAAAATGTATTAAATGGGCAAATTTAGTGCACAGTGCTTAAAACACATAATTATATTAAATGTATTTTTAATTATCTGTTGCCATTTGTGGTGAGCAGAATCTCTTTAGAATTACAATAGCTTTGGGGATTGATTTGGTTTGCTTTGGAAATCTATCAAAAGGTTTCCTAGAGCTGAAAAATCAAAATCCCCAGGCAGCAGTTAACAAAGTATGCAGAGATCTCACATCTACATGAGTTTTAGGCATTTCCCTTGCACAGCATGACTGCACTCATATTTTAAGATGACCATCAAAAATAGAAAAAAAACCCTTCATATTTTATTTATTAAATACTTTCAATGTAAGTTGCTTAATTTTTTTGTCATGACCCAACACTATATAAGCATTTCCTGGTGGTTACAGATTTATCTATAAATTTTTGTGCCCATTAGATATCCTATATTTTCCACTAGCTTTTAGGCTCAGCATTAGGTGCAGAAACTGACCCTATTCTGATACTATCTGGGGTTTATTTCATTTATTTTCAAAGGCTAGGAATCAAAAATTAACATTTATGATTTCAGGAGGAAATGGAAGGGTAATAATGATGATGAGGATAGATTTCTTACTGATTCAGTGACTGAAAATTCAAGAATGTTTTGCATGTTACATATTTGTGACCTTGAAAGTCATAACTTGAAGCCACTACATTTGTTCTGGTTCACCACACACACTTGATCTGTTGAAGCACTGACTCATGACCTTAAGGTGTGATGAGTATATAAAGACCATTTGCTACGGAATTAGAAACCCTACAGAGGTTATCAAGAAGACTAATTTGTGACTGACATAACTGGACTAGGACTGGAAGCCTTCCTGCATTGTTACCACTGTAGCAAGACTACAGGAATACATTAGAAAGAGTTGATAGTGAGAAAAAAGCCAGACAATCATTTGACAGGTTTTTGTTTTCATTTCAACAAAAAAGGCTTTGGGAAAAAAATAAACTTGACAAACTGCATTTTACTGAATGCTCTCACCTGCCTTCATATCATAAGCCATGGTGATCATGTGGGTGATCTTTAACTTTTTTCTTTTTTTTTTTTCTTTTACTTTAACTGTTTTTCATGCATTTCTTTCCTAAGGCCATTAGATCAACTGTGAGGTAGCTTTTACTAAATAATGACAGTATCCATTTTTATGTAAATCTGAAAATGGCCAAGTGTGACTGTGACATTGTTGCAATGTTCTGATGTCTGCAAGTTAATTAAATATATAATGACTTAATATTACTAATCTGCATTTAAATCTTATCATGGTAAATAACGTGAACCAATTTTGTTATTTTAGCAGTGTGTTCCAGACTCAGTTCCATTTGGTTTTTTAGACTTAATCACAAACTGTTTGTTACTGCACTTTTTGCATATTAAATATTGTGATTTTTCAACAGAATATCTTCCGTGTACCTTATTACAAAAATGGAAAAGCTGCTTTTTTAAAATTACTTTTACAGATTTTATACTTCTGCTTTTAAATCTGGGGCCCCAACATAAGAACCTGTTGGACTGAATCACAAAGATGCTCAAAGACCTCTGCTATGAAGACAGGCTGTGCAGTGAGGAGAAAGGAAGGTCTGGGAGATGTTATTGCAGCCTTTAAAAAGGAAATGGGGACAAACATTTTAGTAGGGCTGGTAGCAATAGGATAAGAGGTAATGGTTTGAAATCAGAAGAGTGTAGATTCAGACTGGATATAAGGAGGAATTTTTTTTTATCAATGGGGATGGTGAAACATTGGCACATTGCCCAGAGTGGTAGTGGGTGCTCCATCCCTGGAAATACTCAAGGTCAGGCTGGATGGGCTCTGAGCAACCTGCTCTAGTTGAAGATGTCCCTGCTCATTGCAGGAGAGTTGGAGTAGATGTCCTTTAAAAGTCCCTTCAAACCCAAACCATTCTATGATTCTAGAATTCTGTGAATTCCTCTATGACTCCATGTGATGAGGTCTTCAGTTGCAGAACTGAGGCTAGACTGATCCAAGGAACTTGAGTGAATTAGTCCCATGGGTTTAGTAAGTATTATAACAAATCCTTGCATATTTAATTCTAAAGGGTCATCGTGGTAGTACAAAACATGGCTATTCCTATCTTCACAGCCACTTCAGGGCACAACTCAATGTGTTACTACAACAATTTGCTTTTACACATCTCAGTAAGGGCTGCATTATTTCAGGTTTATCAATACATTGGGGTAATTGCACTGCAGAGCTAGAAAAGAATTGTCAGCATGAAATTTTGCCAGAGCTTTGCAGTGCTAGGATTTCTTTATCAGAGGAGACAAGACAGCATAACTTGTAAGAATGTGTTCGATTTCTCCAGCTTCATGGAAGAGCACTGTGGATGCATTCTGGAGGACAAACTCTAACCATTTCTCTTGACTTTGGGGCCAGTTAAAGTAATGGGGGAAAGCTTCTGGCTCTCTGGACAACCTGCTGACACCTTGGGGGTGCTCTCATGCCCTCAGTGCCCTCCTGTTCTCCATCCCATTCCTCAGAGGCAGCGTGGAGGTGCTCTATATCATGCTACCCATGTCCTGCAGACTCAGAAATGCTATCCCTTACAGAAGGGAAATGTTACACAAGAGTTCGTAGAGTGCTGTGAAGCTTTTTGAAAAACTTTTGAGGACAATCGATTTGCTGTAAAGTGTGGGATGATCTGGATCTGGAGCTAGAGTATTACCATGTGTGTTAACCATAGAGCACATTTAATATTAGAGTGGGTAGAGAGTAAGAACTATCCAGGCAGAAAAGCTGAAAAAGACACAGAGATGTGGTGGAGGGGTCAGATCTGCTCCCAGACAACAGCAGCGTCATGTACCACATGCAGAACTCTGTCTTTCCATGTAGCTTGGAGTCTGGCATAATTTGGGGAATAAACGCATTATGGCCAGTACAAAAAATGAATGGCAATTTATGAGGATAAGCTGCCAACTAGAATTTGAAAATGCACAGGCTTATGGCAAAAAAAAGGTGATTTCTCAAACGATTATTAAATTGATTAGCTTAACTAGGCTATTAATCTACCAGCTGTGAAGCTTTTCAAGGTTTTTCAGCAATGCCTGATCTAATCTATCTCACTTTTCCTGCAAATGTGACATGACTATACTCACTGGATGAATAGTTACTGACTCACTCATTTCTAAGACTACTTGGGTTCACTCCTCTAGTAAACTGAAACCAGTATGGACAGATCCTCATAAAGTATAAGCAGAGTGTGACAAAAAGACCTCATCAACACTGCATAAAATTAAACTAGTTACCAATTCATTTCATGAAAGCTAAAGATGCAACAAAAAAGTTTGAGTATCCAGAGTTATCCAAGGTCAAACTCTTCCTTTAAGCTTGATTCAGACTGTTGTGTTTGGGTTTTGTTCAGATTTGTGTCAAAGTATGTACCTATGAGCCACAATGCCTTGGCAATAAAATGAAATTAAGTGTCCATCTGCCTTAGCTTGGGCTCTTATTTCTTGCTAATAAAACGCCTCTCAGCAGAGAGCTGATAATTCTCATTTGCCTACAGTTGCTTTCTGACACATGCACACAATTTTTGAGCTCTGCTGATCACCTTCAAGTCCTTCCCAAATCAAACCAACAGCAAATGAAGCTGTAAGTGTATATACAGAGAAGTATGTGTGTTACACTTTGGATAGAATGCAATGATTATCAATGATAAATCTTGGGAAAAGAAAAAAAGGCTGAGATTATAGTGATGATGACAACACCTTCGCCCTACACCATGGGCACAAGGGGCAGATTGTGCATGAGAAGCGAGAGGCAAAGAGTGTAAATGAGAAGCGAAAGTGGCATGAAAAGCTTCTTCTCATCACATCATGATGCTATATTGGAATCTGAAACTATGAAAAACGCCATGCCTAATGCCACCTTCCAAAATGCTCTTCCACTGCCTCAGCAGCTCAGGTCTGTCCTGGGTGCTGTTCTGTCACACTCCATGGAAAAACAGGTCTGAGACAGTGAATGCACCTCCCACAGGCAGCAACCTGCCCTGGCATCTTGGAATCCTGTCTCCAACATGGCAGCAAACTGCTAAGAAATTCTGCATCTAAAACACGGCAACAACACATGCACTGAATGCTATTTTTAAAGCCATGCCAATTAAAGGCCGAAAATAGAAAACATGATGATGATTTTAAACCTCAACAAAACGGATCAGGCGCATAATGAATTGCAGACGATAAAATACATAAATTACAGTGGAAGGTATCTACACTGTTTTCTGTTAAGAAGGCAGGTTGCATAGCCTACAGTGAATAAAACATTCTAAAGCATTTCATTCATACAGGATACAAGATTGCCACAGGGCAAAAGTTTTAGTCATCTAAGCAAATAGAATTTTTAAAGTATTATTTCTTTATAATGCCTGATCCAGGGAAGACTGTATTTTAAAATACAATTGTAGATGACCAGTATTCAATTTCTTTCAAGGTTACATGAGGCAAGTCAGCTACAATGGAAATGTGATGAGAGCAAAATATTTTGTTGCAGTTTAATTCCAGCCAGCAACAAAGCCTCACAGAACTGCTTGATCACCCCCACCCCAGTGGAATAGGTGAGAGAATGTGAAGAGTAACAGCAAAAAAATCCATGGGTGGAGATAGCTTACATAGGACGGAAAAGTAATAAATTAGTAGTAATAATAATACTAATACCATTTGGATATACAAAACAAATGAAGCATAACGCTATTGCTCAGCACTCACCAACTGATGCCCAGCCAGTTCACCAGCAGCAATCCCAGCCAGCTTTCCCACAGTCTATATACTGAGCGTGTCACCGCATGTTATGAAATATCCCTTTGGTCAGTTGGGGTCAACTGTCCTGGCTGTGTCCCCTCCCAACTCCTTGCTCCTCCCCAGCCTTCTCGCTGGCAGGGCGTGAGAAGCTGAAAAGTCCTTGACCTAGGATAAAGACTACTTAGCAACAACTAAAAGCATCAGTGTGTTATCAACATTATTCTAAACCTAAATCCAAAACAAAACACTGTACCAGTTACCAGGAAGAAAATAAACTCCATGCCAGCTGAAACCAGGAGATGTTTATACAAGAAGAATTGTAAGAGCTAGAATGCAAAACATAAAATTTGTTTCTAATCGCTCTTTATTGCAGATCTATAAAGCTCTCTGCAAAGCCTGAAAGGCTATATTGCAGTAGATTAAATTTTAAATCAAGTGCATACACAGCCACTGAAAAACTAATGTATAATACATAATGAGAATTGGTATCACCAGGACTGAAATCTAAACTGCATTCTGATGTATAAATTCATAGACTCAGCACAATTAAAAAAAAGCAAAAGAACAACTGGAAGTCCAAACTAGCTACTAGATTCAAATATTGCCCCAAAATGGTTAAAATAGGTGATTACATCTGTGGATCTCTGGTTTCTATCATTATTTATGTCTGGTTTTGAACATTAACTTGAAAATTAGAGCTGAATGTAGTTTCGTAACACAATAAAAGATTCACTGGTAGCATTGTGAGCAATTTAATCCCTACAAAGAAAAATTTAGGCTACCAGTTTGCTAGCCTAAGGATAATTTAATTCCAATTGAGAAACTCCACATTAACTTACATAATACTTATATATTACTTAACTACAGTCAGGATTTAACTATTTAACAGGCTTTTTGTACTCTTCATTTAGGAGGGTATTTCACCATTATGCAAATAGAAATTGTACATCTGTTAGCCCTTCTTCAATTATAGGAAAGAACTAAGGAAAAGAAATAAAATGCTGAATTAGTCAAAGTTGGAGGACAATGAAAATATGACCATATTTAAGTTTTGTTCTTGGAAACTGGTACCACCTCCAAATGCATGCTTAAATTAATCCTAACAGGAACATACACACAGAGAGAGTTAGGGGCAAAAGCAAAGCTTTTACATCCCAAAGAGGAGTCCAAAATCTGATATGTTACCATCAGATTACTTCTCAAATCATAACAGGGTTAGAAAATCTCAGGTAAATGCCTTCATCATCCAAGCAAAACCAGGCATACCCTAGTAAAATCATTTCTATTTTACCTCCCAGAGTATCAGAAAACAAATTAAGATGAAGCTTTACCAGATAATATATGTATTAAAAGATGCAGTTATTGGACAGATAAAATGGGCTCAAGCTTTTTCCACAGTTAATGGAATACATGTATTTAAGACAAAAATATGGAACTTTATTGACTCAGATACATTTAAATCAAGTGCACCAGATTTCCCTTTATCTGTGCTCTTTGAGGGATGCAATATATAATCCTTACATGAATGGATCTTCAAAAATCCTCTCCAGCAAGTTGCTCTTTAGAATTCAGGGTATTCTGTGACGCTCTATTTGTACCAGTTATGAATTCTAGGAGCACGGCAGTGGTTTATCTCAACAGTGCCAAACTGTGAACAGGGGCGCTGACAGGCTGTCAGTTCCAACTGGAACTGGCACCACGGGATTCCTGGAGTCTCTGAATCAAACCCTGATTTCAGTTGTACTAACTTTATCCCGTGTGAGTCAGTTTTGTTGGGGGTAGTCACTCTTAAGTCATGAGTATTAATTTAAAGAGGCCAAACACTGTTGTTGATTTGCTATTGCAACACCTCAGCCTTCCAGGGACTGCAGTCAAGTACTGCAATGGTTTATTGCAATCTGTGCTCTGAATGGGACATGAAGTCACAGGACCATTACTTTGTTCAGTTCTTTCTCTACTGTCAGTCTAGAAGAGTGAACAGACAGCTCTGATTGTCACGGAATGTATGATTCCATCTCTATATCCTATCCACTGAGCATTGCAACATCATAAGTTCAAGTGCTTTTATGAATGTTGAACATGAGTGGCATAATTTTAGATTTTAAAAAATGAAACTGTTGAGGTTTCAAAAGATGAAAGAGATTGGGGGGGATAAAAGAGAAAAATACAGTCAGAGGCATTTGTCCAAAGCTGTGAGGCACAGGCCATCATTTATTTGGCATTGAAAGAAAGAATTTTTATAGAATATAATGATTTAACTATAAAAAGAACTCTGGTGTAAACATTCTGAGATAAGAAAGAATAACTGCACCTTCCATCATACTGATGATCAACGTATACAGACATATGTGGTATTTTACTGAAATTATTGTGCAGCATGGGGCAAGGAATTGTTGCAATTTTTCTTTCAATTGTTACACAGATTTTACCATTTTTCTTTTTGAATGGAAAAAATACGTTACATTGTTTAGTCTTTATCAAAATCTATTATTCGTTTGTAGTGTTGTAAAGAACTAAGAAAAAGGGTCACAGACAGAAAAAGGCGGTAACAGTAAGTCAAGAAGAAAATTAAGAAAATTTCCATGCAGAGATCAACTGTTTATCCTAAGCCATACATAAAAAACCACATTTGATTTTCTGTCTGAAACATGCCCTAAGACACTATTAAGACTGCTAACTATTATGATTGCTAACACTGGAATTAATTATGTCCTGATCAGACTTCCTAGAAAGAATGGACTGCCATGAATTGTTTTAATAAGTATATATGAAGTCTGAAAAGATAAAGATGGCTTGTCTAGAATTCTTTTTTATCTGTCTAGTCATCACAGCACTCTATGAAAATAGCATTACGTGGGATGAAGACTTGAAGAAACTGCAGCATTACTAGAAGTTGTAGGCGAGAAAAATTGGAGGAGATTATTAATTTTCTGAGGAATGTGAAAGTTCAGTCATATATATGTGTGTACATCTAATACACACAGGCACAAAGCTGCACATTGAAAGACCAGTGCCCCAGGTCCAGTCCTTAGTCATCATGGGGATGAGAAGAAATTTTCTGTGAAATTAAATTGTTGTGGGCATGGGGGTATGGACATTAGGACTCTCCTGATTTTATAGTTATGGACTACTGTGGGCACTGTTTAAGCCTGGGAACAGACTGTTGTCTAAGGTACAGCGTTTTTTGGGTTTCCTGCTTCACACATGTGGTGAGGTTGTGTCACAATCAGCCAAGGAACTGTGCTGATCATCACTGCCCTTAAGCCCTAACCCTTTGCAGTAGCAGGAGATACCAGGATCCTTTCCTGGCATCATCCATCCATCCAGCCCAGCCTCACCCTACAGTTGCTGCCCCCTGACTTGTGACTTCTCCCAGAGCCCTTGGGCTCATGGGCTGCCCATGGACAGGGCTGATGTCCTGTGACTCTCCACAATATAGCATTTTGACATGCAGTACATGGTCATGCAGATTGGTCACAAATCTGACAGCTTCCAAAACAGCAGCGGTGGAAAAAGTTCTGGGGAAAACTTAGCTCTGTTGACTGGGGTTCATGACTCTTCCAGCAAATGCCACATTGCCCTGGGCATGTTCAAACCTCCATTTTGAAATTACATTCCCAACCTTCTTTCTATTCCCATTTGGTCAAATACAGTCTGTCCCTTAAATGTTTTATGCAGGAGATGTTTTTAAATATATTTAGGGTGTATGTAGTCTATCTACGTTTTCACAACGCAGCAGGAAAAGGAAAGTACCTCCAATAAGATTGCAGTACTATCCACCTTAAAATGTTCTATATTAAATCACCTATTAAATTAAAAATACCATGCTTTGCCAATAAGTTATTAAATGTCTGAAAAAGTATGTAACATTTTAAGGAAGCCGTTACAGACATAACTACACTGTATCTCATATTTCAAAGATGCTTTAAAAAAGACCAATTGTTCTGTCTGCTTCATTGTGGAAATCCAGAGCAACTCTGCCTACTTCTCTGAGGCTGCCGCTGGGCCCCTCACTGGGGCTGATTGAGCTTATGAGAGTCTACAGGAGCCCCTGTTGAACCCAACAAGGACTGAATTTCAGCTACAGCACACAAAATTATTGGGTCGGTCAGCAGGGACCTAAGGCTATGTCCCCACACAAGGGACAGAATTAGCCAGTAACACCCAATCCTCATTGTTGCTTGTTAATTTTTGCTAATGCCAACCAGTACTGTGCCAGTGTAGCTCCATTGCAATGATCTCTATTTCTCTCCCCTCTACACAGGCTGAAATTCGTTTCCCCATCTGCCTCACTGCTCGCAGCCACTTTTTCTGGAACCTCACTGCAGCAGTTGCTTCTCGTCTTGCACCTCCTTTTGTCTGAGAAACATCACATTTCTGGCAAATTACTTGCCATCATAGCTGGGTGTCCAAGGAGGCGCTGGTTCTGTTGGAGGGGACACATTATATCCTGAACAAAAATTCTGCTGTGTGCTTGTCCTTGCAAAAATTGTTGGAAATATCTCTCCACATTCCACCTATTGTATTTAAACATCTGTAAATTTGATTAAATTTTTTACCCTTATACTGACAATGTGTATCTGCTTGGAGCTTTTCTCCTTCTATGTCTTTAAGGCTTTGGCTCTTCAGTAATCTTAAATCCCAAATCTACAATGAAGAGCAAGTATATGAAAAGATAAATCAGTGGCGTTCATGTCCACTTCTGATCAGTCTCCAAAAAGGAAGAGTAAAACAAATGCAAAGGCCAGTAAGACAGTATCTCTCTTGCAAGTATTCTCTCTCTAGTTCCTCAGGGAGAGGTCACTAATAGTCAGCAACATCTCATTCCATGCTGCTCATTCAGTTTCTCCAAATTTGCAGGAGTGCTCTATGAATGCCTTAGAATCCATCTTATTAGCCTTATATAAGAAATACAGGTGGGTTTTTTCCATAAAAATGAGTGCAACAGGAAAATGGAATAAACTAAAAATCATCATTTTTCAATTGACAATTGAGGTACAAAGTATAAATACAATATTTCCAGAATTATAAAAGTGACGATTTTGCTTAGAAAATATTTATATAACTAAATTTCAAAACATAGGAACATAGAAATGAAAAAAAAATCATTTTTTTCAGAGCACTGGAAGCTTTTAGATCTTTGCTTCCTGAAATAATAGAAGAGCTAATAGAATTAGCAGACTGTTATTCTTTACATGAATCAGAACAGGCATGAGATATTGTCATTGAGCTTAGACAGATTTAATGTGAGAAAAAGAGTGGTAAGATTCAGAAATATTGGGTTGCTTTCCAGATTTTAAAATTTGTTGATTCTTCCTATTCTTTGGTCATTTTAATATTTTTAAGTAAGAGCCCTAAAATTAAATGAAAAGTGGGACAGCAGATACTGTCCCAGAGTCAGAACACTTTGGCATTTCTACATATCCACTTTCACTTCCTAAAGATTTTACTGAAATAACCTGTCTCTTGTCCTCTAGGTTCTTTTTCCGTTTCTTAATTGTTTTTCCATTCAGTCATTCAGATTTCATTGCTGTTGAGCATTCTAAAGTAATTTTGAAATAAACATGGTTCAAACCAAGACAGTCTCAATGATTTTAAACTCTGAAACATTAAAAACCCAAAGAAAACAACCTTCTTCCACAATCATGTGTTAATAGTAATGGTCTTTTCTTTCTCATCTTTGAACTACCAACCACAGAACAACAAAGCAAAATAATTTCTTCTACAAAATTGAATTTTAAATACCTTTAAAAATCTTTTAAAGATTCAAGGATGGCCAACATATGGCACATGAACCTAATCAAGCCGTTAGAAAGGCTCCTACAGCTCACCATCCTCTTTTCTCAGTAGCATTGGAGGAAGGCAAATGATGTCATATAGTTTGAAAAAGAAATCTGCTCACAATAATCAGTCTGTCACGGTGTGCAACCATATGCACTGACTGGGCTACTTCGGAGTACTTTATTTCTAAATAGAATCCTCCAAAAGTCTGCTTAGATCACAGGTCTGTGTGGTTCAGAATGCTATTTTTCATAAATATCCCTCTTGATGTTGTTCTCAAAGTTAGAAGTGATTAAAACAAAATATTTCTAATTTTCAGGGAAAAAACCCCAAACAAACAAACAAACCCCTCCAGACTGTTATTTCTGGGGTTTTTAATGAAAATTTCTGGACAAGTATTTTCCTTAAGATTTTTCTCATGGAAATAGGAACCAAAGTATTTAAAACACTACCAGGCCTGACAGAGTTCAAGAAACATTTGGACAATGCTCTCAGACACATAGTGGGATTCTTAGGGCTGTTCAGTGCAGGGTCAGGAGTTGGACTTGATGATCCTGATGGGTCTCTTCCAACTCAGGATACTCTATGTTTCTATGAAATTGCCTACATGCATGGATATCAGCAAGCTGGAGTCACATCAGACAGTCTTCCCCTGTGGGGAAGTATGGGAAAGATGATGCTTTTATTAAATATTAAACATTATAGTCAAGATACAATTTAAAAAAGAATAGGCTTCTAACAAGTAAACATTGAGAAATTAAAGCATTCTTGTGTTAAGGACGAAGCAAGTTGTCCAGAGCTATGTAACTGAGCAAAGGTGATGCAGCTGGGGCAGCTGAATTTTTTACTTATGGGAAAAGAAACTTCTGAGTTTATCTTATTCTTAATGGATAATATGATACTCAAATTTATCTTAATGAAAGTTTTCTCAAGCGCTTTCCAACCGACACTGTCATTCCTGGAAATTACAGTCAAGAAAATTGCTGTTTTAACAAATCAGCAATTCCTGAAGTCTTCTAGTGATTGAGTTACCTGCAGATTGACTACTGATTACTTCAGCTCTTACAGTTTAATGCATCTGTGGCCATAATGACCCTGCAGATAAATTGCTCCAGTTCTCTCACAGTCTCAGCATTCTGAGAGAGGTGACTCAGCAGCCAAGTCAAAAGACACAATCCACTGGGTTCCTGATGGACGTTTTGCTTTTCATAGTGTCTAGTTCTATGCTTGAGATGAAGCTGTGTTCCTGGGATATTTAAGGCAAAGCCAGCTACACTCAATTGATCAGAGAGTTCACCCAAAGACTTATATAAATATGGTGTGATAGAGATTTAGGGGAGACTGCTTGTAAATGTATTTGGTACTCATTTACTTGTTAAGGAGGCAAAGCCATCTGCCTAGGTCACCTTAGGATATACCTGGGAAGAGCTTGGTCATCTTCAGCAGCAAGAAAACATGCCAAAAAAACATTCTTCAAAACATTCTTGAAGGCTCTAGAGCATGGCTATCTAAGGAGGTGACAGCTATGTAGCAAAGCGGGTGCAATTTCCTTGGCCCCTCTTCACTTTTTCCACAAGAAATCTCCTAGACTCTTACAGAAAGTTCTGATAATAACGCAGATAAATGTCAAATACCTGCTCCTTGTGTCTTTCACCTACAATTTGCAGAAGTGGTGAAGAAATAAAGGAATTAGTTTTTACTTATATTTAGCAGCTTTTAACAGAGGTACTATGAATCATCAGCTGCATTTCAGGAGAGAGTATCTGAAGTGCAAATACCAGGGTGCAACTTCTGACACTTCAATTTTTAATCACGGCAGGAGGTGTTGGTTTTTTTTTTTATTCTTCTAAGCTGTGTTGAGATTAGAGGAATGCTGTATGGTGTGGTTATTTCTGAGCTCTGCCTGACTTTTTGTCTCACTTCTCAGGTTGAAGTCTTTTTAAGTCTCCTTTGCCATTAACAGGAACTCTAAGTCCAGTATTAAAACAAATTCACTAAAATGTTTCTAGGGGAAAATTAAGTTTAACTAGGAAGGTACGAGCATATCTTTGTCTAAGGCAGCCTTTTGCAAAATGTGAAAGAATGAAAACTCTCATTATAATCACCATTTGCCCAAAGCCAGTCTGATTAAATCAGTAATTAGAAGTAATACTTATTGCTTTTAGAGCTGACAGCAACACTCAGTGTAATTTCAGTAAAAAGTGCAGCAAAGATCCTCCTTTTCTAAAAGTGCTTGTTTGTTGCAATGCTGATTCAGCTTTTCAAGTTCTATAGGCTGAGTACATGCAGTCAGAGCTTATTTGGGATAACTTAACATTAAAACAATTACAAGGGGTAGGAAGCAAAAACTAGAGGACTCCTACCAGGAATAATTTAGCTTTTTCTGCAGACCCCTCAGGGTGTAAATTAACACTCAGCTCCAGTTTCTGTAAAATAGCGCCTGATGGTCAATATGTTAGAAACATGTCAACATATATTAGTTCCTCAAATCTGTACTTGACATGAAGTCTTAAGGTAAATTCAGAATAGAATTTGTAGACCACACTTGTTTTCAGTGAATTGCACTAATTAACTGCTGACAATATGATATTAAATAGAAGTATGAATGTTATGTAAATAGTTGTTCAAGGGCAGTTATGACCATTTCCTACAACTTCACAAGACAAACTAGACTAAACTCACAATAGAATAACACTATTTTTTTGAAACTTCCATTTTGGAAAAAATATGTAAAATATTTTCATAGAATTATTGCATATCCTGAATTGGAAGGGACAAACTAGGATCATTGAAGACCAACTCCTGGAACTCATTGTCCGAACACTTCTAGAACGCTGTCAGGCTTAGTGCTGTGACCACTTCCCTGGGGAGCTGTTCCAGTGCCCAACAACCCCCTGGGTGAAGAACCTTTTCCTAATATCCAACCTAAACCTGCCCTGACAACTTCATGCAGTTCCCTCAGGTCCTGTCATGGGTCAACAAAGAGAAGAGATCAGTGTGGGCCCCTCCTCTTCTACTCATGAAAACTTGAAAACCATAATGAGGTCTCCCCTCAGTCTCCTCTTTTCCAGGCTGAACAAAGCAAGTGATCTCAGCTGCCCCTTGTACAGCTCTCTGTAAACTCTTTGAGATAAGGAAATCCTGTATACAACAGAAATATCTTTTGTGTGTCTGTAAACAACATGAAGCATCTGTATAGCCCTATATGATAATAAAAGTAACTTTTCATTCAGCTATAACTGACATGAGCATTTTCTATTATCATCAGATAAATAATCAAAAGTTTCTCAAAGATACAGGATTTCTGATATCAGTTTAACTAATGGAGGTTTGCAATACACAAAGTTCACTGCATTTTCAATAATAATAATAACAATGTAATTAAGCATCTCTCAAGTGAAGTTGAGAGCACCTTGTACCAGTACCCAGAGGTATTCTCACCAATTTCTGCAGATTTTATACCAATGTTTCGACCATTTCCATCACCTGGTAACTATGAGACTCATCTGGGTACTGTGTTTCAGTACTGCATGTCACACAAGAAAGATGTCGGAACAAGTTCAATGGTGGTCCAAAAAGATGACGAGTGGCTCAGAACATAAGATACAGAGAAGTTGAGAGCAGAGTTTGTACAGGCTGGAAAAAAGAAGGCTAAGGAAGGAAACTTCAGCTATCTGATGGGAGGTGATGCACTCATCTCCTAAATGCAGAGCAAAAAGACAGAATTCACCAGACAAAAAGTACAGCAGCAGTGGTCAAGCACTGGAACGGCTCACCTGGAGAAGTTGTGAAGTCTCCTTCCTTGGAGACATTCAACACTTGACTGGACAAGGCTTTGGACAACCTCATCTAACTTTGAAGCTGGATGTAATTTCGGAATTCAAAGTTGTTTCTACTTCGATTGGGCATTGCACCAGACAATCTCAAGAGATCCCTTTCAACCTAAATTTTTATACAGTGTTAGGATTTTTCAGAAAAGAAGAATTTTAATTTGTCCTTTTAGCCTGCAGGATTATACTTGGTAATTTTAATTTTTTTTAACAGGGAGATGTTATAAAATCACCTCACCAGCCTAGAAAAAAGATCTTTGTCAGTGGAATTTAAAATCTGAAAATTAATCCAACTTTCACGCATTGCCCCTTTTTTCTTTAAAGATACATTTCCACAATAGTATCACTGGGAGTGATATTTTCATAGCACAGCAAAATATTCACAAAAACCAAGAATTTTTATGATAAAATAATTACAGGGGAAAAAATGAAAATCTCTTCACTTCAGGCATTGTTCTGAGTCACTGAAAATATTGGTATTCAAATTTTTCAACAGTCCTGCCAAAATGAGGAAACAATGAAAGATTATTTGCATAAATTATATCCTGCTAGGCTTAACATAAAATGTAAACCCCAGAAACAGACTCCTGCAGAAAGAGTTGCTTTCATGAATAAAGTTTTGCAGATTGTTCTAACAGTCAGTGAATCCCATTTCTGAACGCAAGAGCAAGTTAATGAGCATGCAGGTCTTGCACTATTGCTTTTCAGGGAAGCCAAAATCTCCTCAGAGAAACAGTGGTAAGTCATATATTTGGAAAGCAGATGCAGCACTTCCCTTAACTCCCAGATGTCCTGAATCCAGATTTCTATTAATGAACTGGTGTAGAAGGAAGGATGTTATCACGACCTACAGAAGCTTCTTTCTTCTCTTGAACAGTGCATGTTGTATACTGAAGGCTGTGCAGTGCAGCCTGGAGGTGTTGGGGTCTTTCAGAAACAGATGGGGGCTCACACTGCACCAATTCTGATGGACAGAACAGAGCCCACAGTGACAGACAGCAGCTGCTACCTCCTTGGAAAAACTGAGCTGCAGGTAGAAAATATCTGCAGCAAAAATAAAAGTACTGGCAGGAAAGAACAAGAGAAGAGCCTAAAGCATATCCACGGAGTTGCAATCTAAGGTGAGCCCTGTGCTCTCTTTTGCTCTGGAGCTAGAGAGCCTTGCTGAGCTACCAAAATCTCATTAGTGACAAATGGTACAGATCATCAACATCTGCTGCACTAGAGCCAAATCCTCTCTTTTCCAGGTTACAAAGACTGCCCTCCTTGGTGCAGACATTTAAATGCCAACCACTACCAGACTCGCACAGGATATAGCCTCAGTACTTGTTAGAGATGGTTTAATGAATTTATGTGTTTGTCTCTTCATTCTCCCAGTCCACCTGATGGTGGAAGAAAACCAAAAGCCATCTGAACCCCCGGACACTGAGCATGGCCTCGCATTAATTCTGGGAAGTTTTATGGAGCACCTCCAGAAGAGCTGGCCAGAAGAGCGCACTGGGTGATACAGGAATGATCTCTGGAAAAGCTCAAGCTGCAGGGAGAGGAAGAGGGTGATGGCAGTCCTGACATCTCAGGGCTCCCTCCATGATTTCCCAACGCTGGGAAAATCCATGTCTGAGGTGGTGACATTTAGGTCCATCTGCCACAAAGCTCTTAGCTTCAGTTTCCATGCAGTCAGCCCTGCTGTCAGTGCAAGGCCTGGAGCTCTGCCAAATGGGAAGGAGGAGACCATGGCAGTGGGAAAATCATTTTCCTATCTCCAGGAGCCAGCATTTCCCATGCCACAGGGAAGTACATTAGCCGTATCTGTTCCATTCATTATTTTAAATAACGTAGAAATGAAAGGAGCTTAATACCCAGAATGCCTTTTTTTACAATTACTGCCATTTTAATTTCCCAGTATAAGCCATTTTCTCTAGGTTGTTGCAGCCAAAGAAATTGAAAAAATAATGTGCAAAATAAATATTTTGTTAAATATGTGTTTAAATCAGAAAAAAAATCCTCATCTAAAAATAGGGTAATAAATCAGTAATGTCAAAAAACAGTGATGAAAGAAAACAGCATTTACTGATGTTTTGTTTCATTGTCTTTTCTTGCAGTCATGATGAGTAGAAATCCTCCTTTAAAAGAAAAAAAATCTTAAATCATCATATATTTCCATTAGCTGGGGAAATCATAAAATAAATTAAATTGCTATGGAATAAAAGGGTTCAGATTCAAAGCAGAATGCTAAGGAACATGGTAAAAAGGAACTCTTTGAGTTTTGTGGTTTAATATATTCATTGTAATTAAGAAAAAAAGAAAAGGGACTTCAGTTGAAATGTTGTAACTCAAATGCACCCAAGTCAAACATCTGTTTTTTTAGCTCAAAACACATTGAAGAGAGACAGAAGGTGTGCAGTTGATGTCAAATGCTGCTGGCATTTTGTCACATTTATAAGTCTTAATTTACATATATGCACCTACTTGCACTTTATAGGTGTGGAGGTCAATTATTGCAAGCATAATTAACATCTAACTGCCAAAACTTATTAAGCTATTAAGGCAAAATGGAGATTAGAATAATAAAGCATGATAACTAGATGCTCTATTAAAGAATGAGTAATAAAATTTGGGATCTGAAAATCTTGTCTCATATTGCCAGTTTCAAGAAAAAAATTATTTGACTTAACAAAATCAGAAGTATTAGAAATTACAGAATTCTGTAATATAAAAAGAAAAAGTGTGTGAAGCTCATATGAATTAGTAAGAAACAAGCTTAAAGTACATTTTTCATAAGGAAGACAAACCGATGTACATCTCCCAACAGCTAGAGAATGAGTGGGGGGACTTTGAGGGGCTGCTTTTCAACACCTGCAAGGAGATAATCAAGAAGAAAAAGCCAAAGGTAACAAAGAAGAAAAAGCCAAACTCTTTACGCAGATGCTTCGTGGGAGAGTAGACAATACTCATCCACTGAATTGGGGGAAGTTCCATCTGGACCTCATAATGGGGAAAAAAAAATTGAAGCTAATTAAGAACCGGAACAGAGTCCGGTGAGGTTGAGGGATCTCAGCCCTGGGAGGTTTTCAGGATGTAACTGAATAACCCTGCTCTGACATCAGGGTTGACCCTACTTTGAAGAACAGGTTGTACAGAGATCTCACAGGGTCCCTTCCACTTCAGCAGTTCTGTGGAACATATGGTGATGAGGAAAAATAAAAACAAATACTGAAATTTCTGTATTGAAAGAAAGTAGATGTATTTTATGTCTCTATCTTGAAAATAGAAGCACTAGCAGTATTTATAGTCACAACCTCTCAGAAATGGTAATAAACTCTGTGCTTGAAAGAGGAATAAAAATCAAAGGTCTGCATCTGAGATGCTGATTGAGAAGTGGGCATTTAGGCAAATTAATTCCCATATATTCATAATATAACCATATTATTGTTATTGACTTTAAATGATCCTTAATAGCCCCTAAAATCTTATAGAGTGAGATAAAACATGAATAATAAGTGATTAAAAAAACATTTTATTTTTTAAAGAAATCAAGTAAAGCTGAATTTAGGTCTAAATAGCTTTCCAACTTAAAGCCCATTCACAAATTCAAAATTAAATTATCCATAAAATCTTGTTCCTGCAGCTTTGGAAGAATATTTAAACATATTTCACATATTAAGTAACCTCTCCCTTGCACACAGCTCTGCTATTTTGGGCAACAGGATTTACCTGTGCTGGGAAATAAGGAACACCAATTTTGTCATAAGCATGAAATTATAAGAGGATGTCAGAAGTATAAAGACTGATGTCATGAAAAATAAAGGGTATTGCTCACAAGCCAAGGAAACCGATGAATCACTACAGTTTGGTGTTTTCAGAACACGAAACATAATGGAGTAAGTCTGGAAGTCTGTATGAATCAAGTGGAGAGATGTCTGTTCTGTAGAAATTCATTCAGTTTTTACCAGTTGCTGCTTTGACTCCAATGACACCTGGACTCATAGAACAGAAAAAGTGAAGATGCTTTGTTGCCCCTGGCAGTTCTGAGAAAAAGGCCAAATTATATTTTTATACACCAGGCATTCAAGACCTTTTCCAGAGAACCTAGAGGGAGAACACAAGTTACAAGAGCAATTCCACAGCTTAATGTAGTTCGTACATTTTACTGTAAGACTTGACAGTCATGACTAAGATATGTATTTTCTGCCCAAATACCACTTTTTCAAGTAAATGAACTTTGTACATCTTCTGGCCAAAAAGATGATCTGAACAGCTGAACTAGTTTATGATTTTAATAGAGAAGTAGGATTGATAATTAATATGTGTTGCCTTCCAAATGGCAAAAAAAAATTTAAAATTGACCTCTAAAGGTACATTAATAATGTTACACTTAATACAGATAGTGATAACCACTAAAAAGTCCATATTTAGAGACACTTTCCAGCTAAACTGAAAGTTTCTTATCTACTCTTATATTAAGCAACTAGTAAAATATTCTCAGATTGAGTTAATATTCTATCATACTATGGGTGCAGCTGATGTTGAGATAAGGAGCTATTAGGAACCTTTAGGAACTTCCAAGTGGAATATAAAAGCTGCACAGCAACTATGTGAGAGATCATAAGAGGCATATTGCTATATCTGCTCCTTCTTCAGAAATTTAGAAAAAGCCCATTGATAGAAACCAGAGATGCTCAGTTGAACAGGAATTAAAGAAAACTGTTGCTAACTGCTTGCCCCAGATTTTATGGAAAGCATAAACCTGTTTGCATCCTCTGTTGAGTGTGTGGCTTTGGCTGACAAACACAACTGTCAAATGTAAAATATTCAGGCTTCTGAAAGGCCATTGCATATGAAGCAGTTAGAAAGTTAGCACTACTAAACAGCATTAAAGCATGGATTTAACAGACAAGAACTGACTAGATGATAAATTTAAAAAGTGGTCAACAGTGGAGCAACATGATATGAATGAAAATGTCTCTAATGTAGATTTGTAGCTATAGCAGCACATCCTGCACTACTGAACCATTTCATGAAATCTTTAGAGATACATAAAGGTGCTTCTGATGAAAATTTTGGATGACTGCTCAGGTTAGGAATACTGAAGGCTGAGTTGTAGATGTCCATTCCCCCACAAGGGATGGGATTCTCCGAACAAATAAAAGTGCCTACATTGTATATATCTTTGGAAATCTGGCTCACTATAAAAGCCACCTATTTTTTTTTTTTTAAGGCAAAGGACAGAAATAGGCACTTTTAGATGTCTATGTTAGTTCAGACTAGTAACACCTTAAAAGTGCCTATTTCTCACCTCTGATCCTAAAGAAAACACAGGCTTACTCGAGAAAGTAGTTGAAATTACTCCTATCTTTATATATATATATATTTAGTACAAATAAGTTACATATTTAGAATTAAAGAAAATAGGTAAAGTCTACAAAAAGATGGGTTGAATATTGGAAAACAGGGACTCTGGAAATAATTGAAGTCTTGTGACAGATGAGCAAAGAAACTCCTACCATATTTCAAGGTGGTCTCAACATAAGAAGGACATGGACCTGTTGGAGTGGGTCCAGAGGAGGCCATAAGGATGATCAGAGGGATGGAGCACCTCTGCTATGAGGACAAGCTGAGAGAGCTGGGGTTGTTAATTCTTGATAGGAGAAGACTTTAGGGAGGCCTTCTTGCAGCCTTTCAGTATATAAAGAGGGCTTATAAGAAAGATGGAAATAAACGTTTTAGCAGGGCCTGTAGTGACAGGACAAAGAGAAACAGTTTTAACTAAAAGAGAATAGGCTTAGATTGGCAATCACAAAGAAAAAAAATATGATCAGAGGGGTGAGAAAGAGAAGCTGTGGACAGCCCATCCTTGGAAGTGTTCAAGGCCAGTTTGGATCAGGCTTTGAGCAAGCTAGTCCTGTGGAAACTGTTCCATGTTTCCACTGTGGAAACATGTCCATGGCATGGGGGATTGGAACGAGGTGATTTTTAAAGGCCCCTTCCAACCAAACCCATTCTTTGATTCTGTGATTCACTGCTTATTTTAGAAAAAATTAACTTAATACCCAGATATAAATTTGAAGATAAACAGATCCATTTAGTAGCAAAGGGCAATACAGAAGCAATTTTACTTCAGTGTAGTGAGTCATAACTCTGATGCAGGGATACTACATAAAACTAAAATGTCTACATTTTAATAAGGACACTGTAAATCAAGACCAGAAAAAGAAAATATTCAAATGAGGGGAAAACATTTTCTTTCAGTAGAAGTTTTAAAAGTGTAAGCTGTTTAACTTTCCATCTGATGACTGAGAAATTATTTGAATGCAGTATTTTATATGGTAGAAGAAGTCATAACAAGAACCACTGACTGTAAACTATTGCTGGACAACTTTACACTTAAAAGGTGGGGAAAGGAGCCATCAGAACAAGCTGCCCAAGGAAGTGGTGGCTTCTCAGTTACCAGATACCTTTCAGGACTGAAGGCTTTGTGAGGAGATATAAACCTTTGAAATACAAATGTTCTTTATTCTAGTGCAAGTTAAAGCTTAAGGAAATGTGACTAAATCTAATGGCTCTTCAAGCAGCTCCTCCTGGCCTTAAACTCCCTGGGTCTTTCTTCCTATGGATTGATGGGTGGACAGTAAAGATGAGGCAAGTACACATGGGCTGCCTGAGTTTCACTTCTGCTGCAAGATCTAGTGACACCAAGTCCCTTAATTTACATGTGAACACATTCCTTTCTAAAATAATTTAAACAGACTCTCTGACAAAGGGAAGCTTTAGCAACATGTGCCAAAGAGTGAAGCGAACACAGGAACATCAAAAATCTGCTGTGAAGAATAGAGATGCATATATGAGAAGTGTTAAGTTATGTGATCATCTACACAAAGGAGCACTTGGAACAGCGATAAGAGGGGAAATCCTTGAGTTTGCATCTGAGAAGACTTGTCAGATGGTCAGATAAGGAAGACTGGCAAGAGCTGCCATGGAGATTCAGCAGGTGGAGATCATAATTCAGTAAGGAGAAGTCTCTCCCTGCACCATCAGTACTAGACTAGTTTTTCATGTGATGCTAAGGACAGCATCATAATTCTGTACAATAGCCTTGCTAAAAAAAAGTGAACAGAATTTTATGAAAGGTCCGGTATTTTAATCCCAGTGTCCTGGGTAATACTAATTTAAAATTTAGATTTCATCTGTTGATTCTCCTGAGAGTTTCACTTATTTTTACTTCTTGCTGTTCAAATAGTTGATTGATTCTTCCTCAGATATCTGTCAGATGCCTTTCAGTGCCTGAAAGAGATGTCTCTCTTAAGCTCTTGTGCTGATGACATCACCTGTTAGTATGCAGTAACTCAGAGAGACAGAAGGAGATTTCAATCACATTATTGTGCTCTAGGAGGTAACCAGGCCAAAAAAAAAAAGTGTGAATTAAATTCCGCATGGGTATTAAAACCCTTCATTTTAACGAAAATTATGTCAAAAGTTAATCATAGAATCATAGAATGGTTTGCATCAGAAAGGACCTCAAAAATCATCTAGTTCCAACTCCAGTCAGAATCGCATTCCACTAGACCAGGTTACTCAATGCCCTGCCACAGCTGGCCTCGAACACTTCCAGGGATGGGGCTCCTACAAGCTCTCTGGGAAGAAAATGCATAAGATTAATCATGTACTTGCGTATCTTTCTATGTTAAATCTTTTTGTATTCCGTATTCATTACAGAGACGGGCTAATGGGAATCCTGAAAAATTAGGACAATGAGTTTGTCTATTTTATGGATACTGAAAAGGAAAGTCTGCAAAGAGAGGTGACTGAGAATAAACACTGAGTTCATGGCTCTCCAGACTGCGCTTCCAAAGCGAAGTAATTTCAGCAGAAAAACACAACACCCACCCCTCCCCCCCGGCTGGTGCCACCACCCACTCTGTGACTCGAGTCACACATTCGTCGGCACTGCCTGCCTGCCACACTCACTAGAGGCCGATCCAGTTTCTTCCTTTGGAGCTTATCAGGTCTCATTAAGAGGATGGGTTTTTTTTAACACTAATTCTCAAAAAAAGAGTCCTTCGAGCTTCACACAGATAATTTTGTGCTTTTTAAGCTGGTGTCAAAATGTGTTGGTTCGTAGCATCAACCCTCAGAATTCATATGTGTGAAATATATATAATATAGTTTATGCATATAATCCTTACTGTAGCAGGATCTGAAAATAATACCAATAGCTCACAGTATTTTTACAAGAAATATTTGCTTCTGAAACACTCAGTCCATTAAATCTGAAAGCAACAGAGATGGAAAGCCGGTTAAAGAAAAAGGGATAAATTAAGTTTATGAACTAAGAAATGGTTTCAGTGGAGAAAAAAATATGTCAACAGGGCTAAGAATGAACACTTCTGTTGAGGTTGGATTCTAATTTCCTTGCTATTCCCCACTTTTTCAGTCACTTGTAACTTTCTATTTCCTTTAGGCAGCATCACATCCTTTCTCTCTCACTAATACATTAAGAAAGTTCTCTCACCAATATCTCCTGGAAGTGTTTCACACCAGTGGAAGATCCTTCCAGAAACCACCGAATAAAGAGGTCACACCAAATGAGAAGAAATCTTGTCTAATTCCACAAATATTGTCAGGGTATCAGCCTTAACAGTCTCATTTCTTCTGGCTCATGGAATAGTTATATATAAACTACACTGAAATCTCAGAGAGTTTGGGTTTATTAACTACCTCAGCTGTTTCTCAGAATTATGTGTCTGACATAGCCATGATAAAATAGTAGTCCCAGGTTTTTTGGCAGCAGCACTGAAAGGAGGGATGCAGTGAAGCATCCTAAGGTCATCAACGGCCTAGACACACTGAAGTCTGAATGGAGGTTGCTGTCAGAATATTCTATATTTATGAAAATTATCTGGAAAGTCTGAAAAATTATCTAAAATATTTTTCCGATGTCTTGGAACAGGGAACCACACGGAGTTTTTGATTTAATATATAATTGGTCTAACCTCTGGACAGAGAAGCTGCATCACTAGTTTAATCCTGAAATCTCAAAAAGGTGAATATTAAATTGTACCTCTTTACCAGTTCACCCAATGTATTCAACAGTAGCAAATTAGAAATATTTTAATTGCTTTGCCCTTTGGGGAATTGCTGGTGTGTGGTTTTTATGAACTTTCTCACTGTGAACAGCCAGCACTCACAAGTGATGCATTCTGAGCAGCCTCCCAGGATTAAAAAGGAAAAGTCTGGGTGAGATTTTGCAGTAGAACAAAATCTCAGTCAAAGACAGAATGACACTAACATGGAGCAGAAGTTCCAAATTAGCTGCTCATAACACACTGCTGAGCTGCTTTGATATCTTCTCAATGTAGAGGCTAAGATGAATATTGCTCTTTGAACATTTTAATGCATATTAACACGTGTCTTCTGTGACAAATTTGGACACCATCTCCCCCTCCCCTCTTATAATATATGCAGAGGTGTCAAAGAATATATGAATATGTAAATATACAGATAAAAGAACACTCAGTGTGCTGGGCATCTATACAGCTATAACCAATGTAAAAATTGAGTGTTTATTTAGCTGACAACAAAATTGTATATATAAGTATATAGGCAGAATGATACCAATTGCCTGAGTAAGCAGAAAAGGGATTAATAAGATTTTACCACAAGTTTTGGTCATAAGTCTGTCATAATTAATGTTTCTTGTTATTTTAATTATAGTATTTGAAACCACACAAATGCAGCAATACCCAAATGCAATTAAATTAGAAACAGTTTGCTTTCAAGAAAAATAAGGAGATGGGCAACCAACATACTTAATATGGGAAGATATTTTCATCAAAATTTAAAGTGTAATTTATGAGGAAGATGAAAATCTCAAATATTGTCCATGAGTGGAGCAGTGGAACAGATTAAATAGTGTGCATCTGGCTGAAAATGTAACATGTTTAACAAGGCATTAATTAGAATTTCCAATAGAAGTTCCATTTAGTTAAAATATTTAAGTGCATGGGATATGTGCATCTGATATGCATGCATTTAAAATTATTAGAGCAATTTTCATTAGCAGACACTCTATCAGTATGCTTTGGAGTGCTAGAAAAGGCTCACTCTGATTCTTTTTCTGTGTATCATTTGATGCCAGAATTAACATTTATTTCTTTTAACCTCTTCACTTTCACAATGTACTTTCATCCAAGTTTGCTTGATCACCTTGCCACAGTGAAATATATTTTCTTCAGCAACATCAGCAGTGCTAAAATAACTCAAGAATCCTGTTGTGTGGTAACTAGTGGAATGAGATCCATGAATGAGCACGGAAAAGCTGTGGAGAGTCAATTTGTGCCAGTCAGTGGTGTGGGAGGAGCGCTGGCTCTCTTAGCTCAGTGCCAGCGCAAACCCATAACAAAGCTATGCTCTGTATGGCGTGGCTCTCATCTTTGGCTCTGGGACAGTTTCCTCCTGGAGACTGTTGGAAATGGGATATTTCATGTGACACCCTTTTCAGAAAAACACCCTTTCGAAAAACAAATAAAATATCCTATTTAAAGACTAATAAGGCATTCTGTACAGAAATAGAGGCGTGGCAATCACTGAGGAAATACTGAAGTCAGTGCAGTTCAACTCTACTGACTTTTTAGAACAATGAATGTCAGCATATTAAAATAATGTGGAAACAAATGACAAGACTAGAATTAGCCATCAATTGGAAGGTCTTTATCTCTCCCTACATAGTATGTATCAAAATCTTAAGATTTATGGCAGCAGTGACTAATTTTAAGTGAACAGTTTACAGCTAAACTAGCAAAGCTGCACTATTCAGCAACACTCCACCCTACCTAGTTTAGTGCACACTGTAAAATTTGTGCTTACTCCACAAAGCTATTTATACTTCCTTCACATTAAATACCCAAGGACCCATAAAAATATTCCTTTTAATCTGTGGGATACTCCTACATCTAAAAAGATGTTCGCCACCTGGTAAATCTGGATTTAAAAACCAAAGGTTCATAAAATTATATTGGATTAAAAATGAATTCCCTTTTAAGACTCTGAGACACCACTTGTCCAAAGCCTCAAGCTCTGCTTTTCATCATGATGAACTGCAAGAGAACTGAGGCATAGCCTTCTCAATGTGACTTCTACAAAGAAGTTTTCATAACAGATAAGCCCCTCTTAGCTTTGTCTCTCCACATTTCTCACTATGGTAAGAAAATCATTCAAAATTCCCTTCCTGAAAAAAATAATCCAAGAAATACAAACCCACAAAGATGAACTAATAGAAATCCATGTGTTTTTTATGAAGTTGACCCATTTTTTCTCATGTTACTTCTGAACCTCCTTCCTCTGAACGACATGCTGTGTTATGCCATTAGATACACACAGCCTCGGCGTGTTAGGAATATCCAGCAGCATGCATGTTTATGGTACTCAGCCACCATAAACAGATAGTTTGTGCACACACAATGTCATTTGGTGCTCAAGGATTCACTGTTGGAAATGAGATATTAAATGTCTGGAAAGAGAAAGCGTTTCACTATGGTTAGAATTGTTCATCAACAGCTACATTTAGCTCAGCATCTTTCAAGAAAGCAAACAGTCATTTTCTCTTTCACCTGGAAGTGGAAATTGAGCTTTGTTTAGCCTAAGACATGCAGTTCTAGTCATCCATACAGTCACATTTTTTCCCATCATTTCCATTGCCATCTAGCTCTTCCTTCTATTTCAGATTCTCAGCTTTGTAAATGAAGTAGAAAATTTCTGCAATATAAGATTGAAATAAGGATATATTACAAGCTCAAGACAAATGCTTCAGGCATCAGATTAGATGATTTAGAGTAGCTAGGCTTTAATAAGATCAAGACTTTAGTCATCTAGTTTGTCAGTTGCACAAAACTGATTATTGGATAAAGTTCAAGCCACAGTTTTCAAAACATACTTTTCTTTTGGTTTGGTTTTTTAACAGAAAGTTCATCAGCAAAAATCTCTGGACTGTTCTGCATTACTTCTCATTTCATCAGGTTACTGTCTCAAGTAATGACAGCAGTGGACCAAACCCCAGATTTGCCCTCTCCAGTCAGAGGAATTAAGCTGAACTAAGCAACTCCTTTATCAGTATAAGGTTCTATACTGATTTATCTTTTAGAACAGACAATCTCTACACACTGAACAGAAAGAGTCAGTCTAATTTAGGAGTGTCTCTGAACAATGCTCTGCAAGCCTCTGAGGATATATATTTGTCTCCAGAAAAAAACTCAGAACCACGGAAAAGAAAAAAAGTCGATGTTAGGTACGAGTTCTCATGTAACTTCAGAAATAAGAGTTAGATTAGTTTTGAGTTCTTTGATCCACTGATGATGAAGAATCACAGACAACTGCTTGAATCATGAATTCTTTGGGTTATTTAACCTGAATATGAGATGCTTGGCCATACTTATAGTTAGGAAGCAATCTGTTTTAGAAGGTCTGAAAATTCATAAAACAGCGGAAACAATAAAATTGTCCTGTGTATTCACTTTTCAGAAACAGTCCCTTTGCATGAACTCACTCAGCTCCCACTTACAAAGCCTATTTTTTACCTTGAGTAATTCATCATGTGAAAAAAAACCCCAAATAATATTTTAAAATGATGAGTTGCATCATACGAAGACATAGGAAGGGCAAGTTACACAACAAACACCACTCTAGGGCATAGAGAACTTCTGTTTGCCTACCAACATAAATATTAAGCCAGGAGGAAAAATATGTTTTGCTGCAGTTTATGGGGTCACTTTGCATCATATCATCCAACTAATCCCTATAAATGAGATAATATTGTGGTCTTATGCACAATAGCTTGATGTAACTGTAAATTCTATTTTTGCTATCTTTTTAATATTAACTTATTCTGAATTCGTGGATCTCAAGTACCAGCACAGCTGCACAGATACTGTAAGTTTTCATATACTGTTGCCATGTAAAATCATGTGTCTTCAGATAAGCTGATAGATAACATAATAATACAGATTATTCCTAGACTAGACCATATAATCTTTAACTTTTCAAATCTGGATCCTATGTGAATTTGCTGATGTCATCTGCTCCAAGACAGGAAAAACCAAAGTCCACCTCTCCAGGTCTTCCCACGTAAACGAATTAAAGCTGCTCTCTGGATTTAGATGTGGTTCAATCTTAGTCTTGCTGCAAATATTGTTGCATCTCTATGAAACACAGTCAGCACATAACTAAGATACCAAGAGGAAAGGAACTTCAACCAGTAGATATTATATATCCTTTACTCAGCAAACAGTAAATACCTTTTCCATAGGCAATTTGTGAACACATTTTCCTTCTTTCTTTTCTTCCATTTCCATAATTTTTTCACATTGCTCAGACTCACTCTTCCTTCCACTCACATGGTGCCTTTCTATAGACCCTTTTAACGCATGTTTCTCTAATTTTTTTATCAATCTCTTCTCTAGTATACCCACTGACACTCTCTCTCACCCCAAGTTATCTTTCCCAACAGATACACAGACCTGGAAACAAAAGTCATCGGTGCTATTAGGAGGATAACCTAAGATGACAGGCTTCATCTTTGAGGTCAATTACTTATTCAAAGCTACCTCTTTACCAACAGCTAAAGAATGCAAGGGCTGACATTCATAGAACAACTTTGGAATTTGCTCAGCAATCACCTAATTTAAACTGCTGAATTACTAGAAAGAAGAGCCTTAAATAGTAAACCATCAAAACATTTTAAAAAACCTTAGAGCTCATGAAGTCTTCTGGTTTTTTGAAAAGTTGTAGGAAGGGGTTTATACTCTGTAAACATAAGCAAAATTTCTACCTGCTGATACCAGACTGCAACCATCTCCAAATAACCCAAGAGAAGAGTGAGTAATATTTAACAAATTATTATGGATCTAGCTTTTTTCCCCATTACTGCTTGAAATGGGCTTGTGAAAGCCCTCTTAATTCATCTACAGAAGATTTTAAAATTAGTTATTGCCTGAAGTAAGAGAACCTAGAACAGGTTTAGCTAACACACTTCCAGGCTGGTGCACCAGCCCTTGGCCTAATGTGGGAACACAACAGTGGAAGAACTTTTCTTTCCCCATTAGGTTTTGCTGCAGAGGTAAAAATTACTCTTTACAGCATTAAAAATACTTTAGAATCATCAGGGAAGAAGTTTTATCCCCTTTGTCCCAAAGCATCTGGTACACTAAGATCATGTGAAATTGTACTTTGGCCACTTGGAGTGTGTGCTTTTGGACCCCTTCTGTAAGTGAACACTGACTCTTTTTACACCTTAGAAGAGCTCAGATATTTCCCAAAAAGAAGAATAAAACTGGATCTTCTGCAAGTTCAGTTTCCGACCAGGTTCCTAGGAGAAGCACTTGAATTCCGACAGTGAAACATACCACAAACATACCCTTTCTGATCCTTCTTCAGAGTAATAATTAATTAAAAAAGGAAAAGTTTTTGACACCCCATTCCTGGCAGTGTTCAAGGCCAGGTTGGATGGGGCTTTGAGCAACCTGGTCTAGTGGAAGGTGTCCTTGCTTATGGCAGGACCTAGAGAATTCTTAAGATCCCTTCCAACCCAAACCATTCCATGATTTGGTGATTCTCTGAAAAATTATCAGTAGTTTGTGCATTCTTAATATGCTTTTGTACCTTTTCTGTTCTACTTCATGTATTTTTATTTTCTCTTCTTCTTAATTCAGGAACTATTTGGGAGAGAGTCTGTCTTCATTCTGAGTTCCAATGACACTGTCACCTTACACACTAGTTCCCAGTTTTCACAACAGATATAGCGATAGCAGGGAAAAAAAATCTGAAAGATGGAGCTTTTTTTGCACACTTTGTGAGCACTGATTAAAGAAAAGTTCCTTAACTGCTTGAAAAATAGATTTTTAATTTATCTTCTTTCACAAGTTTGACTTAGATTTTAAGATTTCACAAAAGGATGTATTTAGCTGAATTCTAAATACAGGTTATGGCAGAAAAGATATTTGACTCAAGTTTACTCCAATTCTTGTATTTCATTGCAAACATAATATCTGAAAGTTGCACCATCATTGACATCAGTATGATGTAAAAAGTTTGTAGAGTGATTATGCCAACAGGGACTTGTCAAGGTCAGGGGAAGACAAGGTAAAGTCAAACTGAAATGTTCAAGTATTTCAAAGTGACCAGAAAAAGTACCTTGGTACTGTAGGAGTCAAAATGAAAGAGAGGAAAGGAAAAGCTGCACTAAACATTAAGAATGACTGAGGTCTGTCTAGGAAACAGAGGGTGAGATTTTAAAGTTTGAAGCCTACAATGTTCAATCCTTAGTATATAACTGCACTCTTCAAAATCAATCACTAATAAATGTCAATTAAAATCACAGAATCAGAGAGCTATGGAATTACAATTTCAGTTGGGAATGAGCTGGAAGTCTGTCCTATAGTCCAACTCATTCTCAAAGTAGAACTTCAAAGTTGAAGCAGGTGTCTCAGGGCCTATATTATTTTAGAAATAATTTCAGGTCATTATTTTAGAAACTTTTAAAAGCAACTTTGAAAAGTTTGAATCCAGGAGTTCTGTGGGGTTTAAGCTGAAAGTCAATTTAAGATAAGAAAATCACAATTCTTTTCACTGAGCTTCTAAGCAAAATGTAAGAATCTCGTTATTGGATACTTAGTGTTATGACTTAAACTGCATATTTCTAAAGGGACAGAGGTTTTCAGAGGTCACTAGAAGAGGAAGAAACCCTTGGATTATAGAGCAGAAATGAAGTATGAGCTGTATTTTGCTTGCAACTGCAATGTTTAAATATGTAACTGCAAAAGGTTTATTTATCAAAAAAACCCACCACTTTCATTTTCAAATTCCTATTGGCAAAATGAGATGTAACTCTTCTTAGATAAGTAGAATACATTACAATTGTATGTGTGTGTGTATGCGTAAAGATCTAAGCCAACTCATTTGATGATAATTAAAATCTGTAATAGCACTGAAGGCTTATGTAGTAATGCAGCTATGCATATTCTATCTCTCAACAATACATTATGCCTTGTAGAAAACCTAATCATAGTAAAAGTATAATTTTATCAATTCTCTGGGTACTCTCTGCTGCAATTAGAACAACTCTTTATTTAGTAGAGTTGGAATAAACTGCATGTTTGTCTCATAACAGGATGCTGAGCATGGAAAGGTCTCTTAATTGTCTGTGCTTAATGGGATTCAAAGTCTTGATGTCTGAAATTTCTACTGGCTTTAGCTACGGATTAAACTAAACTCAGCCATTCTTCATTTGCAATTTAATCAGTAACAATGTGTTTTGTAAACAAGTGAAAAAGTGTAGTTGTACTGTTTTAGAAATCCTTCTGTTCTTTCTCATGGAGAATAGAGATAAACTGCACTTTCTGTACTTTCTTAATCTCTGTGTTTGTGTTAAGTGCTCTGTAGCTATGACTAATGATATTGGGAGGTAGATTTTTTACTGACCAATGGTTGCTAGATTATTAATGGATATATAAAGAAGTTTCTGTAAATAAAACTCTCTCTTTCGCCATCTTGGGGGTTTCTGCCTGCTTCCTTGCCAGCCTTCTCTGCCCGCAGCCGCGAATATCACGAGATTAGCATCGATAAAAAAGTGCTGCTTTTTTGTTATTGAGGGTTGAGTGCAAAAGACATAGTAGAAAAAATTCTCCCATGATAAAACCTCATTCCCAGGTGAATTAATCAGTTTACTATTCATTGTTTCTTTTTGTTCTCTAATATTCTCCAAGTTATCTACTAATTCTATATATCTTTTCAGTACTTTACTGAATAAAGGATCAGAATAAAGATGTGCTTTTAACTGGATTCCAACACTGAGATAAAATTTTAAACATTTTCTTCCTAGACACATAGACACTGGATGTAACAGGAAGCTCTCCATTTCTATTGCACAAAGAAATAAAATGTACTCTTTTATATGAGTGTCCTTGAAACACAACTCCACTATAAAGATATCATTTTATCATGATCACTTCTACCCTGGGAAATACTTTTCCAGATAATGTACAAAAAAATCCCCTTTGTAGCTGTAAACCTCCTATAAACAGTTTATATAAACAATCAAGAGGCTTTGAGTTCACTACATAAAGAGTATGTATTTCTAATAACATTAAATAGATTGCTTGCATAGCTCATATTTCACAATTTCCTTGTGCTTTTCTGAATTGGTGAAGATTTACTGTATGAAGTGACAAGAAATAATTTCAATCCCTTAATTGGAGAATGAATAAATGAAAAAAAATTAGGTAGGACAGTTGATTGAGGTGGCAGCCCTCAATGTAAAGGTACTAAGAGTACATTTTAAGGTACAATGTGCTTCCTTTTTCAGAAAGATTGAATCGTCACACAACTATTTTCTCTTAAACTACAAGTTGAATTATGGCTAATTTCTGAATTTACACTCAGAGCTAAAATAATTACGTCAATCATTCCCAATGATCAGGAATACCTCAAATTTCTAACTTTAATAAATAATGTCATTTTAATGTATTTAATCAGGATGATGTCTCCCAAAGCAATAGAAGGTCTTATATTTCTTAAGGAAAATTACCCTTAGCAGCAAAATTTTGAAAATATCTGAAAAGGTTATGAATTCAGATTATGACTTCGGGCTCCTAAGGTTTTCAGAATCTGAGTTTCTTGACTATTAACTGCTGTGTAATGATGATTTCATAAAATTATTTTGAGATTTTCTAATAACTTGCAAGATTACAAAGACTGCTGATTTTTGAGTCTTAACTTCAGAAGTGTTGGGTAAGTCTTCCAGGGTTGGGAAGCACTTATAGCTCTCATGATAGCCAGCTGCTTATTCCACCTTATTTGACTTTAGAATCATAGAATCATTAAGGTTGGAAAAGACCTCGAAGTTCATCACATCCAACCTTCAGCTGAATACCACCATGCCCATTAAACCATATTGCAAAGTGTCACGTCAACTTTGTTTTGGAACGCTTCCAGGAGTGGTGACGATACCGCTTCCCTGGGCATCCTGTTCCAATGCTTATTCACTCTTTCAGTGAAGGAATTTTTCCTAATCTCCATATGAACCTCCCCTGGCACAACCTGAGGCCCTTTTCCCTTGTCCTATCACAAATTGCCTGGGAGAAGAGGGCAACCTCCATTTGTAGACAGAAACTATATTTAACTCAACAATCATGAAATCTTGAATGTTTCAAGTAAGCAAGTTGTAATGGAGGCAAGTGGGCTTTAGCCCTATCCAGAGATAATTTACATTAAAAAAAAAATAATATAAATAAATAAACACTATAAGGGGGGGAAATAACAACAACAACCAAAACAACCTCTCAAGGAAGTGAAGAACTGTCTGATATTGCAAGATGACCACATGAGCATGTCCACAAAAGAAATGCTGCAATTAAATATATCAACACTTAAGATTTACTGTCTAGAGATAAGAAATAAATTTCCTCTCCTTTAAAATGGCTGATGTAGACTGATGTAAGCCATCTTTCATCCAAGTTACCAATATACATCTCCCTGTTTCTGTGCGGCAGATGGTATGGGAACCCAGTGATGGTCCCCATGGACGTGGTTGCCTCCCGAAGGAAATATGGAGCATATTCAGCAGCGCAGCGAGGTTAAGGTTTACTCCAGAAACCTAAACTGACACAAATATTCAGCACTTTTGGCTTTGTCTTCCAAGAATGCTGGGAGTGCCCTCAGCAACTACACAGCTATACAGATACCTCTTGGAGCCCTCAGAATTCACTGGGTTTGTACAGAAGTGACTGTGAGACTGAAGTCACCATCACCTCAGAAAACAGTTATAGACAAGTGAACAAAGCTTTACAAAATGTGAGCTAAAAAAACTGAATCATCATCCCCACCCCCCCCCGCCTCCCCAGTTTTTAAAGTTCATATAATGGAAATGACAACTGACCCAGCACCACAGAGTACAATTATAATTAACAGGAGACTTTTCTGAAAAATGTCTGTGCTGCCTTGGGGAACAATGTAGGTCACAGCATCAATTAAAAGCAGAACAAACTCTTCACTGCCTCCATAACATTTAACCCCAAATCATTTTGTTGCTGTAAATTAAACAACCAATGCTGCATTACATCACAGGAGTAAAAAAAGGCAAGAATAACTTGTTTAAAAACTTATTTCAAACTCCAGTACCCATTTAATATAGGCAAGCAATATGGAATACTGATGTTGCCACTATTTTCCTCAGCTCTCTTTTCATAATCTGGATATTAATATTAGGCCTTCGCAGGAAAGCATGTGAGATTTACTTAATTGACGATCAAAACTGGCAGTTACTTTCACTGCTGACTGCAAAGGAGATATAAGATTGTTTAAGACTCTGAATTTCAGTTTTGAAGCTTAGAAGTGAACACTTCTATGCAGGAGAGTGGAATTTAGAAACAAATCACTTCAGGTAAAATGTGTTTGCAGGGGTGACCGCAGATATTTTACCTAATTACTAATTTTCTAATACTGTATCAAGGATGACTCTCAGTAGAAGCCACCTAAAAATTTAAGGACATTCACTTTTAAAGAATTGTCCACAAGTAATGTCCTTTTTTAAGATCAATAAATTCCTGTTTCTTAACAACAAAGACAATTTTCAGAAGAATGCAAGCCAGAAGAAAGATATTTGTAATAAAGCCTCTCAAGTGTTCCTGACCTTTGTGTTTGTTCATGTGGAAATACTGTGCAATATCTTGGATGCAATTAAGTCTTTTGGAGTTTTATTATTTACTTGAATGGGAGGTGAAACAAAATCTTCTCAGCTTGTGAGATTGAAAGGGCAACTACACAACATTGATAAGCTGGGCTACCTGAGCAGTATCTAACAAAGTTCATGAGAGACCACAAGGGAACATCAACTGACACAATAAAGAAAGGGAAAACAAATCTATAAAGTGCACCTCCAACTCTCCTACTACTCAGGAGTAAAACCAAGTAATGAAAAAGTGTTGCAGGTAAAATTAAGACTTCCTGATGCCCATGCAGTACTTTCAGCTCAAAAAATTCTTAACAGAGAAGTAATTCTATAGGGGTATATAAGGGGTATATAGGCAAGCGCAAAGACTCATTTCTGAAAACTTAGCAGGGGAGAAAGCCAAATAGCTATTTTAGTTAATAAATATGTCTCTCAGTAGAGTACAAAGGAAGTGGATTTGTACACCAGAGAAATTCCATTTTAATGGAACTACGTTTTAAGACTCAAACTCTGGCTATGTTCTCATCTGTATTTTTCAAATTCCAATGAGGTGTGCAGGAGCTCAGTTCCGTTTTCCCAGGTGAAATGTTAAGATTATGCAAAGAATGCCAACTTCTGATTAGCTTGTTATCTACAGCCATAGCATCTTAGTGCCAGTGTTAAGGACTGCAATTCCACTGTCAAAGGCTTTAAGGAAATCCAGAATGAAAAAGGAGTGGCCAAGCTCTAGAGAGTTTCCAATTTGAATGTAAAACAGGAGACATCAGAGGCAATCCATTCCTCAACAGTTCTCATCAGGATTTCACCAGAGTTTTAGACCCTTCATTACTGAGACACTGAATTATTTTTAGACATTAAGACAAAGGCAGACTTTGCTGATGAATTGAGAGAAAAACATGAAAATGGTTTTTTTGGAGGATTTCACAATTGAAAAATGGACCCTTTCTCCCTGCCTAACTGCAGAGGAGAATCACTTCTTCCCAGGGAATGATACAGGGTAAGTAGGGTGGGAATAAGTTAATTTTTTTAGGTGCAAGTTAAAGCAGGAAGCTTGAAAAGAAATGTTAAAATGGGGTGTAGTGGGGGGACAAAACAAAGCTGATTTTAATTATGCTTTCTCTGGGGGTTGATAAGGGCACCTATAGATTTGCAGGCTAGGGGGTCTCTGCTTCTACTTACCTCCAAGTGTTCTAGAGAGTTATCAGATGAGAATATATCATTGACTGCTCTGAGAATATGTGCAATGGCAGTACAACAATGAATTTGCTATGTGTCAGACAGAAAGAAAAGGTCTAAAGACTCTTCAGCTGCTACAATTTTTCTCAAAGCCCTTTGTAAAAGAAAGCAAAATGTTCTTTTACAGGTAGGAAAGCAAAGGGAAAGAGAATGAAGCAAGCTGCCCAAGAGAACTCAAGAGACAAGGAATTGAAAAAACCCATCCTATGTCTAGAATCTCATTTTAAAGACCGCCCAATCTTCAACCAGTTATACAAAATATGACTGAGATGTACATGTCAAACGGACAGCACTAAAAAACATAAGCCCTCTCAACCAAGCCTTGCTGTTTTAATCAAAAATTTTGCAGCTTCAGATTAAAAATCAGTGAAGGAAAATTAATTCAGAAGTTCATGATCTAGAAGAATTTAAACTTTATCCTCCACACATGTAGGCCAGGAGGTGGGTGTACTGAGCGTTTTTAATGAATTAAAATGCAAGGAAGTGGGAAGGAAGTTGAAAGGAAATAAATGCTTTCATTAGGCCAAGTAATAGAGCTCCATATTTCTCCACTTGAACTAGTGACTGGAGAAGAAGGTGATAAAATGCGTTGGTTATATGAGTTGAATCTCCCTCAACAACACCACCTGACCCCACATTCCTGTGTAGAAGTTTTTTTCTGACTTGGCTGGAGCAAAAAACAGGCACCTCAAGGATTTGGGATTTAAGGCACAAAGCACCCTTGGATCATTGAGATCTAATGTACGGTCACATGTAACACTGACAACAGCAGCTTGTCTTAAGCACGGACACCTATTTCAGAAAAGCACCTAATCCTGAAAACATCGCGGGACTGAGGTCTACCACTTTTCTTGATGGCTTGCGCTGTGTCCTCACTTTTAAAAACACCTGCCCAGCCTTGGTTTACTCTCACCCTGGTATACATTCTGCCAGTGAAGAATTCTCTTATTCCCTGTCATCCCACAGGAATACACTGTCATTAAGTCATTAAGTCTCTCTCTGGAAGAATTTTTCTCCATCCTAGTCTCTCTTCTCTCTTTTGGTATTTATTTATTATCTTTGTAAACTACAGATGCACATACCAATAAAACCACCTCCTTATTCTTAATTTTTAGTGACTTTTTTGCATTCGAGCTCATAGTACAAGCCCCGCTGAGCTGTCTGTTTTTTCCTCTGGATCATTCCTAGCATCACTTACGTCAGCTCTAGGGGTCCCCATGTGTGTGTAAGGCTGTCATTGCTTCCTTCTGGCTGTGCAATACTTCTCTTCCAGGTAACGACCATTTTGCTTGAATGGCCTCTGTTTGCCGGGCTGGAACATAACTGAACTATCTGGTTATTGTGTTCTCTTTTTTTTTTTCTGCTTTCATCATTTTCAACTTTTAACATCCCAGAATTCATGCTGCTACCCAAATGATTTGTGAAAATACTGAAGTATGTTGTACACACCCAGTTCTAAATTGTGGAAGACTGTGGAGAGAGACTATTTACAAGAGGATGCAGTGATGGGACAAGGGGGAATGGCTTCAAACTGAAAGAGAGCAGGTTTAGATTGGATATTAGGAAGAAGTTCTTTACTGTGAGAGTGGTGAGTTACTGGCACAGGTTGCCCAGAGAAGCTGTGGATGTCCCAACCCTGGGAGTGCTCAGGACCAGGCTGGATGGGGCTCTCAGCAACCTGGTCTAGTGGAAGGTGTTCCTGCCCATGGCAAGAGGATGGGAACTAGATCATCTCTCAGGTCCCTTCCAACCCAGGCCATCCTATGATTCTATTGTATGATTCTATGGTCCCTCACAATTTCTGTGTAAGGGTCATTTCTCACTGACTAGTGCTTTGAGAGGTCAGTCCTCAAGGAATATTATTTTGATAAAGTATACTGCTATTTATTTATACCAGATGAAATACAAAATTAAATTATATGCCTTACAAAAGCCTAAACAACCCCTAGGACCATTCAACAAGCAAACTCACATTCTGGAATGAAGTTTATCTAGCATAATTGTTTTCCTTTAGAACTATGTTGACTATTATTGATTTCTTCCTACCACTAATTTTTTCTTAAGTTGCTTTCTTAGCTAAATTCTCCTTAATCTTTCCAATATTTTTTCCAGGGCTGAAATATAACTAACCTGATCTACAGCATTATTTGGGGAAAAAAAAAAAGAAAAAGAAAAAAAAAGGTGAAAATAATAGCACAACACTCACACTCTAGAATTTAAAAAATTCTCTAACAGATCTTTTCAGCCTCCTTTTTAAGGCTCTTAGGTGAAAGTTACCAAGTAATGAGCCTTCTGCTTTACTTATTTTATCACTGGCAGATGTTGTTTAACATGCGTTGAAAGATTCAGTGCTGTTGGTACAGTAGGGACACTGGATCTCCTACCACCATATGGGCTTGCTAAGGAGCAAACAGCACTTCCCTCCTACTGTGTGCCACTCAGTACTGAAGAGGTATCAGAGTTTTTGTTCATCTTTGCATGAATAAATGACACGATTAATTAAACAGTGATTGACTGGCACCATTTCTTCTTCTTTTTGGCGTTATGAAAAAAGCAGCACAAATTAGTTATTCACATCCAAAATAAACCAAGAAATAAGCTTTGTTAAACTTTTCTCAAAATCTTAGGAGGTAGAAATTGAGTGCCCTGATATGTACTGTGAGAGTTTTTGTCCATTATGCTTGCCACTGAATTCATCCTAGGTTGCCACCTTAATCATTACATATTTTTGGCCCTTACATAAAGGAAAATTAGCTAGATGTCCTAAGCCATTATAAATTGATGTCCAGCTGGCAGAGAGCTGTGAAAGATCACTCAGAATCCTCATCTTCCCTATTTATCCCAGAGTCTTGTTAACCCTGGATAACAAAGGATAGCAATTTGGACATCAACAATATATCACTTTCGACTACTTTCACCAGAAATATCCCATTAGTGTGCATTACCCTCATATCTTAATCTGCCTTCTTTCCCTCCTGAGATTGCAAACGACCCAGACGGCAAACAGCCAGAGTATCAAGTTTATCACTCATCTATTATCATAATGGAGGAAGGTCATACACTGAACACTGAGCACACAAATGCAACATAAACTGAACTGAGTATTTTGATAACAGAAATTTACGGAGATTACTATCCTGGTGCAATAGTGTCACTTGCACTTTTGTTTGATTTGGAGGGGGTGTCTGTACTTCTAGTTTCAATGACAAGTCCTCTATCGGAAAAGCTTTTGATTAAAAAACAAACAAAAAAAACCCCAAAACAAACCACAAAAAAACACACCAAATCAACTTCAACAATGCTTTTTTCTGTCAGGCTCTCCAGGACCATAAATATACTTAGTCTTTCTGTCCTATAGCCTGGTTTAATCCTGCCTGTTACGTCTCAGAGACTGATTGTATCTCTGCCAGACCAACAGGCAATAAAAAGAAATTTCAAAAAGATAAAGGTGAAATTTTCCTGACCGCTTGAGATATGAAAAGTCAAGACATTTACACCTAAGTTATTTGACCATAAAGAATGTCTACACAATGGAGAGAAAAAGTCACTTCCAGGGCATGATCCACCTGCATGTAAAGGAGCCATCCAAATCAGGTTAGAAGAATCGTGTTCAGGACAAGTCTCTCCGTTGACTACCATGACAATATCTTTGACTTCCTCAAATGTCAAAAGTCAAGTCAAGCCAAATTGTTTTCCTAATAACTCAAACTGTTTTCAGTATGATCAATATGTAGCCAAGGCTTCTCACATGCCACAGCATCTTGGAAATCACTGAAACATTTACGCAAATTTTTTTGAACTTGAAATAGTCACTTTTGGGTCCAGGGAAGCATTGGTGGAGAAAAATTGGCAAAACTATGAAGCAGCAATTCAGAAACTATTTGCTTTCCTCACTTATTTCTCACAGCCAAATTCACTACTCTCACCTGTGTATTAGTCCATTCCATTTCAGGAAAAGGTCCCAGCTGAAGGCCTCTACCTGTGGGATTTTCTTCCTCTTGGCCTTTCTGGAAGTACATAGAGACATCTACTCAGGACATGTTCCAAATTCAGATTTTCCATTGTCTTTGCATAAGGTGCTTAGTGTGGGTTTGCTTCCCAGGTTGTTTTTTGAGGGAGTAGGTTCGTTTATTCCCTTGAAGCTGTAAATTAGTGTTAATATATGCTGAATTGCACAGAGGCTTTGTAACAAAAAAGAAATTGGCATTATATTATATACTATTAAAAATGTGAGTGCATATTATTGATTATAAATATCTATGAATTACCTATTTATCACTGAAGGAAGAACAAGCAAGTTATGTAGAGTTTAGAAGAATTAACACAGTACTACTCTATTTAGGTTTATTTTTAATATGCAACATCTACCAATCTCAGGTAATTACTAGCAAATGAAGTAAGAAGGCTACAAGGAATAAACAAACATTCTCTTGACAGTCCACCTCTTTCTAGCTAAAATTAGAAATAACCCTGTTACTTCTAAATTTTAAAACCCACTCTAATTATCACTATGAATTTATGAAGTTTTAACAGTAGGAGGTTATATATTTGCTTTTAATGAACATCAGGTTTCCATTTTTTTGTGAAACAGAAAATCTATAATGAATTCAGTCTCCCACATAGGCATGAGTCAATGCCATTGTAGAAAACATAATAAGAGTTCTTAACAAACAACAACAATATGGAAGAGCCCTGCCAGTAAGGGGAGAAATAAGGCAAGGATCTCAGTTTTTGTTGATAGCAAAACTACCACGTCTGTAGCCAAGTATCCAATAGCATTTTTTACACAATGTTTAATACATGCGGGACTGAAAAGCATTTTTACAAAGGCCATATTCATTATGATGCTTGTGTATTGCTAGTCCTCACCTTTTACTATGTTACTTTAGAGACTTTTTGTTTCTATTTTAATAACGAATACAAATTTTAAAAATAATAAAAATCATAGACCAGTTTGTGTGTGAAAGGAAATAAAGATCACCTAGTTCCAACCCCTACCTGCCATGGGCAGGGACACCTTCCACTAGACCAGGTTGCTCAAAGTCCCATCCAACCTGGCCTTGAACACTTTCAGGGATTGGGGTATCCACAGCTTCCCTGGGCACCCTGTGCTAGTGTCTCACCCCTCTCATAGTGAAGAATTTCTTCCTAATATTTTATCTAAACCAGCCCTCTGACAGTTTGAAGCCATTCCCCCTTGTTCTGTCACTTGTAAAATGTCCCTCTCCAGCCTTCGTGTAGATCCCCTTTAGGTATAAACCCACTTCTTTTTATGTAAGAAAGGTAACACTTTTTCACTCTCACCTGCAAGGTTAAGTCTTCTTCAATAGCTAGCATAAACCACAGCAAGAATAAAACCACTAGGCCAAGTCATTCAGGGAAGTCTCAAAACAGTTGCTATAAAGACTGGCTAATAATAGCCAAAAAGCTCAGGGTGTAACATTTCTCAGTATAAAGTATAGTCTAAGGAAAAGGGACTTCTGACCCTGCTTAAAAGGATTAATGCTGTCATACAACAATATTTTTAAGAACTGAGTCTTTTATTGATGCTTGACAGTCTTCAGGCATTTAGCTATGTCAGCAAGGAGCAGAGTCCTTTGAGACACAGGACACTCCTGAGAATGGTTTCAGGCTTAAATACCCTGAGTTACTCTGGAGGGAGCATTCCCACCTTAGTGAAGTGGGATGAATGGAGGTCTAACTATTCAGTTGAGCTTATACAGACAGGATTTTTACATGAAAAAAACATAGAGTAATTTCTTTTACGGTGTAATGGGTGGCTGTGGATTCCCTAACATCAGCACCAAGCCCACCAGGAACAAGCACAAGGTATTTTATGGACAAGTCCACTGGAGCTGATGCACTTTGACCATGGCAAGTCTGTGTGTACATGTGGTCTAGTTTGAATATTTGGTTCTAGACACTTTTGAGAAGAAATATATAGTACCCTAAACACAGATAGAAGAAATACACACCGAGCACTAAGCACTTCCCTGACAGAGGAAACATAAAAAAAAAAAAACGGAGTAAGGAACACCTTTGTTGAGATCATTAACTAAGGAGGAGCCAAGAGTGAGGTTCTGATGAAAAACAGTCTTCCTTCAAGATATGAAGAATTGCTGTGAGTAAGGACAACGGTTCTAACTATTGTGCTGTAAACACTGCTGAGAGACACCAGCAGAACTGTATCATTTTAGGGCATTTTTTTTTAAGATAAGTGCTGAAAAAGCCAGAGAAAGTCTACAGAAGAGGAAACCCACAACCTAGGAAAGACTGAAAACAGGATATTACATAGGAATAGTGATCAGTTGTCTTCAACTGAGAGAAATCACTCCAAATTTGTTGCTGTGAAAAATGCCTTTAACTGCTAGGGTGCTGAAACATTGAAAGTCTCCAGTCCTTGCCATGTCCTACATGCTTTGACTCCATGAGAGGTTTATTCCCTAGTAATTTCAGTGATTAATAGCCAGTCAAAAGCAAAAGGCATATTCCTCTGTGCCGAGTTAAAATGAAATAAATACGTACTTGCTTCCAAGGTAAGATTTTACAAATGCCACTAATGGATGTTGTGGTTCTAGAAATGCAATCCTATTTGTAAAAACAGTTTTTTGAATAAACTCAAATGCAAGTGAGGTAGTATAGGAAACAGCATTCTTCATAAGCATCAAACTGTGAGCTATAAATGTGACAACCCTAAAGGTGAGACTGAGTTTCCTGAATATTCTCATGTCATCAGATGTATTAAGGTGTTTTGTCTCCAGATGCTTCTCCAAAAGGGAATGGGGTTCCTTTTGTCATTTCTGACAGCCATATGCCCACCTCAGATCTTACAGGGCATCTAAAATAGCATTATATGCCTATCTAAGACAACTGAATCCCATTCCAAAAAGTCTTCTTTTATTTTAAGGAAATCTTTTCTAACAAATATTGTTGTTTATACTAGCTATTATTAAACACAAATACATAGTTAAAAAATATAAAAATTGGGGGATTATTGCATAGAAAATATAAATCTCCTGCTCTTTAACTAAAAAAAAAAGAAGTAAATTTCAAGCTTCCTTAAATGTTATGAACTACCATAAATCCAAAAATCAAAAATCCTAGAAAAGTTTTATACAAGGCCTAGAGCCAAAAAACTTTCAGTGTTGAAGTATACCAATTTTAGAAGGATTTAAATACTCTTATAGTCTGGAAAGCCTTGTTAATCTGTCGAGTAGGGGAGGATCAGTTTATTACCATGGAAAAAAATAGTGCTTATTAAATACTGAGAAGTCCTATGGTCCAACAAATATTACCTTCATACAAGAACATCATGCAGTGTCATATAAAAAGAGTGAGCCATATCAATAAAACTGAGGAAAATAAAAATTTCTGTTTTAAAAATAACCAAAAACTTCAAGAAGAGATCTCATGAAAAGTTCCTGCTAATCTTAGGTAGAGGGCATTGAAGTACTGCTATACAAAGAAACAGTAATGAAACATGAACTTAGGGGGAAGAGAGGTGCAAAGAAAATGGTGATAGTATTTCTAAATAAAGCAATGAAAAATTGTTGCACTCACAGGAACTTCAATATACTGTACAGTATCTGTGATCATGATGCTAAGTTCAAGTCTGTTCCTCATGCCAGTGATGTAACTACTATAGATGAATTCTGCAGAACTGAGCAGGAGGGTATGAACTTCCATGGTGAATAATTGCTTTTAAACTAAAAATTTCATTTATGTCAGACAATGATGGAAAGGCAAGTTTCAATGAAAAGCTCAGAAATATATAGGAGGCTACAATTTTCTTTTAAAATTTGAGTCATTCCTTTTATCAATTTACAACAGAATAATGAACAGCTGATAGCACATTGGAGACAAGTCCAAAAATACTTTTAAAACAGGCTTGTGAATGAAATGAAAATTCAGGAGCAGCAGATGGGTTTAACTGCTGTTAAACGTGGAGTGGTTTCCAAGAACATGTTGTATGTAATAATAAATAGCCAGAGACATAAAGTTTCCCCAGCAGTTTAAATCCTGAGCATAGAAGCTAAGTGAGGGCTTTCAAGTTTTGGCTCACCACAACATCCTTACATTTTACCCTTGTCTACAGCAGCAAAAATGCTTGTTATTAACAATGTGTGCCAGCAATGAGTGCAATTACAGCAGCACTGAGCACACTTTCACAGGCAGGCAGGTTTAACACGGGCTTTCTGAAACAAGAATAGTTCTTGGCTCTGCTTACAGGTTAATCACATTCAGCACCATCAGATCCATTGTCACAGTGGATAATTATGCCAGTGTACCCAGTGCCTCAGTTTGCGCATACGCTTTACATAATAAACATGTGAGAAATCGCCTCCCCTTCTAACTCTTGGTCTGGATGTGGGCATTGGGATGACGCACTCCATCGTGGGTTTCTGCAGTCATGATCTGACTGCCTCCATGTCTTGTGCCATCTTGGATTTAAGCAAAAGTAGTCCCAAAGGGCCAGGAAAACAGGCAGCAACTTTTTTGTTTTTACTTAAAACAGTTCTAGCTTCATCTCCTAATCCATCAAAAAGTGGCTTTATTAAGTGACAGCTATGACTAAGTTAAAGCTTCTACACTTGCTACCATGTATTATTATATTTGACTGGCACAAATATTTGTGACATGGAATGGAACTGGAACTTTTAAACTCACAGTGATGCACAGAGGCACAGACAGAGAAGGATTCAAAAGAATGAGGGCAACTGGCAGTGAATAGAAATCTACATCAGGATCAAACCCAGACAAAAATCACTGCTGCTGTCTCCTGTTAATCCAAATGCTTCTGTAACAACAAAAGGTTTGTGAGGAACTGTGGAAAAGAGCATCACTGGATCCAAGGAAGCCTCTGGAGTTCAGAGCAGACCTACTCTACAATATATGTATGTTCCAAGGACAGATGCACCAAGGACGATTCTGGTTAGCTACTCTGCAATACCAGTACCTGCTTGATACAGTCTTGGATGAGCTGGAGGGAAAGGATTATTAGGGGACCAAATGATAGAAAAGAAAGGTGAGGAACCAAATGAAAGAACTGTATCAGACAAGAGCAGAGATGTCAGACCTTCATGTGGGTTACCAACTAAAGCTTACTCTGTTGCTGACCTACTACTTTTCACTGCTACTCTTGAAAATCATGATTTCTATACTTTCATCCCAGAAACTGACTCCTTTTCCGATTAATTCTCTCCATAGAAACAAATACTGATATAACTATTGCAACAACACTTCTCTCTAATCCTAGTGCTATTCCTCATTCATGAAATGGATAAAATTTAATCAGTCCACTGAGGCTAATGTGGAATTCAGAGACTATTTGTTTCCCAGGGATCTTCTAAGAGCTTTTTTTTATCCCTTGTCTGGTACCTACTGAGAGGCTTAGAAATGAAATTGCTCTATTGTCTGGGAAATTCAGTTGTTAAAGTAATAGTCCCCAAAGCATGTCTTTCATTCAAATCCCAAAATGAATGGTTAGAAAACATCACATATGTATAAACTAACATCTTTTTGGTCAATCTAACAAGTAGCCTTACTAGAGGATGCTTGGAGATTTCCAGAGCTGTGGCTTCTGTCCAACACATCTCAACTGAAACATCCTTACTGCTGCTGTCAAACAGATGCAAACACACCTGTTATGTGTGCTCCCTGTTCAAGTTGCACCCTATTCTGGTTAATTTGGCCTCCTGGAATGCTGTAGCACTACTCCTTCTGGAAATGGCCGTATCACCAAAAAAAAAAAGGAGCTATCCTGGACCCTCACTATCCTCACTGTTATATGTTACATGAAGCCCTGGATGTTCTGGGTAATTCAGCTGGCTCATTCCAGGTCAAAACTGCCCTAGAAGGAGCCAGACTGATGTAGAGTGCACAAGAGTAAGCACCTTCTGTTCTGCAGTGTAGCCACTTTCTACCACCTTCACTACCTGAAGTACAAGTACCCAAGAATTCAAATTACATCAATTATATTTTTCTTTCCCCATTTGAAAGTGCCCAGTGATTTTAGGGGTGGCTGCTGGCAATGCAAATGTATGTGTTTTCAGGTTTCTATTAATCAGAGCTATCAGTGACAGCTGCTTCACCAGAGTCACACTGGAATTTGAAAGTGGTGACTATGGAGCACGGACTGATTCATTTTGCAATATTCATTGTTCTGAAGGGGTTTTTTACATTGTTTTGACCAGCCATTTAGACAGGGAATTATGGGGATAAGAGATTACATGATTAGAACTAATCTTTATTGAAAAGCACTTAAACACATGCTCAGTAGGACTATGGTCTGTTCTCAGCTATTATTCAGCCATTTGTACTATCACCACAAAAATGGATGACATACATGAGCTCCTCTTTCACTGAAACCTCTTCTGATAAAGTACGGCTAATCAAGCACAAACACATGGGTTTGTAGGGTTTTTCTGCACCCTGAAAATGTAAACAAATAAAGGCCTGGGTTTTTTTTCTTGGGAGCCATTTTCTTTTCTTAACAACCAACATGAGCCTCTTTTGCATATTGTAAGCTTATATATCCTGCAAGACTTCAATCAGTGATACTGTTCTTCAGCAGAAGCAAATTCAATCTATTTTGCACCTTCTCTCATGGGTTGTTCACTCTAAATGACCTTCATTTTAATATATTTTTTTTGTAACATTTTGGAGATGATCTTTGTAATGTCCAACTCCTATCTGTTCCAGATATTTTTTCCAAAATTGGTAATAAGTGTTAAATACGTGCCACTGCCAAATGTAGTCATTTTATGGTGTCTTACTTTGAATCTGCTCTGGCAGCCTCTGTGCACATCTCCTTTGAGGCCAGACTAGTTATTAAATTCCGGCTATTAGAAAAAAATTTAGGCCCAGGACAATTTTTTCTACTAAACCTTTGTCAAATGCATGAATGACTTCGCCTATAAACAGAAGCTCTCTTACAGGTGCAGATTCAGTTTGTGAATCACAGATTTTACAAACAACAACAAAAAGGTTTTATTTGTGAAAAAGTGAGGATTTCCCAAAGCATTGGTTTGTGGACAGTATTAACCCTGTCTTCTCTAGGAATAGGGGCATGAGATATTTGCACCCACAACCTAAAGACTTCTGCTGTATTACAGCCAACTCTTCGGTCCTTATCATCTGCATTGTCAAAGCCATTTTCAGGCTTCACAGGGTAGAATAAGAGGATTGAAAGAAATTTAACATTTCAATTATGGAGATAATAAGTGAAATAAGACTCTCGAATTCTCTCAGCTTCCCAAACTCTGTAGTAAGACTAAAACATTAATGTCCCTCTGTTGCTCTCCCCTCAAGGAAGCCACGTTTTTTGAGGACACAGGTGTCAACAGGGATGAATGTGATGATATACAAGTACCGCCAAAAATCAAATATATCGTATAACAGAACTTAGTTCAGCTTTGACCCAGCAGCCCACTTTGTTCCAGAGACCACCTGGTCATGGCTTTCTAACCTTTCTTGGTCCTACTGCCTGTGAGGATATCACAGATATGCTTCCCGGATAAAGATTTTGGTTGTTCAGCACATATCAAATGATAATATGAAAATAATTTCTTCCAGGGGTGGAAAAAGCATTAAAGTACTGTTTTTCTAAAGTATCTATTTATATATCAAGCTCATAAAATTTATCTGGCATAAATTTTGACTGAAACATGATTCCCTTCTTTTTGTTCCTACCAAAGCTAATAACTGTGCTTGCTGACAGTGCTTAGGGAAAGGATATTTTACCAAAATGTGTGAATGGGGGACTGGTTGGTCTCCACATATCTCCTGATGTCTCTGGAGACTATAACCATGCTCATCAGCTGAGATGATGGTGTTTATGCCATTTTAGTACTAGACAGATCTGTCTGGCCCTCAGCTGCCATTGGAGAAAGTCATGGTCCTATAGTTGTGGTGACATATCAACCACGGACATATTGGGGGATGTCTCACATGACATTTAAAATGCTGATAAATGTCTGTGTCTTGGCAGGTTTATTATCCCTGGAGAATATTTTTCCAACCTCCACTCTGCTTCCTTCATGTTTAGAGGTCTTCTTGATGAGGAAAAGGATCTCCCATATTTTCCACCAGTAAAAGAAATTAATTGTGCTGATCATCCAGTTAATTCAATACTTCTTTAGTGTGGAGATTCCTAAATAAACTCTGCTCTTCAGAGACCCCTCTCCCTGTTTAGCTTTTACCCACTGATGTGTCCATGCTTCTATAACTGCAGTAAGTGTAGCACTGAATTCTTTTACAACCAGTAGTAAATTTATCATCCAGTATTCACAGCTAGCAATGAAAACAACTATTTTTGGCAACATAATAGTGTGTGTGCCACATCCAACTTCATAACTGTCCCATTTACTTCCAGTTCAATAGTGTATTTCTCTCCAAATGAGCTGCTGCTCATTGTTCCTATGAGGATTAATCTGAGCAACACACATTTTGGTTCTAGCCAACTTTTGCAAAGCGATATAATCCGTCCTCCTTCTCACATCTTTCCTTTAGTGACACCCAGTGGGTTGGCTCCTGTTAACTAACTCTGCTCCTCAAACTCCATATGCTTTTTGCTGCAGTCAGAGTTGTGATGGCATACACAGCTCTTTTCTCCTACAGTGTTAAGGATCTCAATCAGGACATAATTGTCCACCCACTGCTCTGAGTCCAAACTTGGTCCTTCCTTTTGTTTATCAAATCCTTACATCTTTCCTTTCAGAATTCTTAGTGATGCTCCTGAGCTTTGTTTACCCTCCCAGTCACAAGAGCGATGTTGGGATGTGACTCGGGCACGCTCAATCCCTCCTCCACTATTTTGTGGCACAGCAAAGCTAAGCAGGCTTGATGTGCTCTTGGAAGAGCTCCAGCTGGATGACTGGCAGAACGCGGGGTGTGTGTAACACAGAGCACAGAGCCAGCGCGTGTCTGTGGTGCACACCGAGGACCAGCCCCGTGGGGGCACAGAGACCACGCTCATGTCTCATTTGCTTCAGTTTTGCTTCAGCTTTTTAGCTGGGGCAACAAAAGCTATCAAATGTATTGAGGATTTCAACCCAGCAATTGTTAGAAAAGAATCTGCATTTTCCTGGCATTCACGGCTTGCAAAACAAGAGTGGTGTTACTTTGGTTATCCTCCATCTTCCTGGAGAATTGTAGCCTTGGTGAGGGGCCGGCTTTAAGTGTCTCACTCTTCTCCTCCATGTATTTTCTCTGTTCCTTTTAACTCCTTCTCTGAATCCTGTTCAGCAATCCCTCTGTTCTGACAGCACTTTTATGCCTGGTTTCATCTAGCTGGGAATAACCAGAGATATCTGATGTCACCTCCCCTGACCCAAGACTGTGTCTTACTGGCATGAGCACAGAGGTATCCACTGATTATATCAGAGACGACTAATATAAAAAAGGTTTGTCATTAGGCTTATTGCAAATACATCCCACCTGATTTTAAAGCTTAATTTCAAACCTGTCCTTCTAAAAAAATACAAATAATGGAACTACAAACAAAAGAAAAGTAATTATGATGAAAGACATTTGGGGATTATAATTGTGCTGTATTTTCAAGTGCCTTCAGGGGCATAAATATACATTTTTGCTTTTGTGCTATATCCAAGGAAATAAAATATACCAGTTCAGAAATGTGTTGGCGGGAAATCTCTACGCTGTTTAATTTTGGCAGGATGCTAACTATTAGGTGCTAAATATTATTTGACCTCATGACTCACAGGAAAACAACGTGTACTTAAAGCACAGATATAATTGCTCTACTTCAGTATGTCCAGCTTTCCTATATTTAAAGCAATTCACCATCTGAAGACATTCCCAAATTGAATTGTTCTACCATTTAATCCCACATCCCCAACAGGATAGAATTTTTCTGAGGTTTCTTTCTTAATATTTCTCAATTCTCTTCAGATGAATTCTTAGTGAGTTAATGCTTATATCTGCTTTATATACTCACAGCTCTTCAATGCTCATTTCCGTCCTTAGGTTTATATCTTGGGGACTTTAGAAACCTGCAAATCTTTTTATTATTCTGTGTGTCTGCTCAGAATATATTCATACACACATTATGCTTATGCTATGTATATATAATGTCTCTTTTGATTTCACAACGAAGCTCAGCAAGAATATGGCCATATTCAGTAGATGCAAGGATGAGTATTTATTTGTATAGGAAAAATTTTATACCTTCAGTTCTTCCTCTAAAGTATTAATTCTCTTTCTGAACCACCACCCTGAAGAATTATGTCACTGAAAATAGACTTAAAGGCAACCTCAGGAAAAAAAAAAAGAATAAGCGGTAGGTTTGAAAAGTACTTTACATAATATTTGTAAAGCTCACTACCAGGAACATGCCATTGACAGAATCTCATGATCGTCACAGAAATGAACAGTACCCTTTAAAGCCTTCACCATCTAGACATGTTTCACAAGGGTATAATATGTGGTGGGTTTTTTTAACCAGAAAACTTTCCCTTATTCACTCTGCCTGCATAAAATAGCTGAAATTTTTTACAGCTGTTGGTCTTCCTCCACATCAGCAGTTAACACCTCCCTCCCCTGATCATCTGGCCCCCTTGCTCCGTAAGAGAGCGATGGCTGATGTGGACACTTTGGAAAAACTGAACATGGCTGAGGTGGGGGAAGGAAATGGAAGAGATTAAGGGAGTGTTTCATGGGAATACCTGCTGGAAACGTTATTCCTTCAGGTGATATCGTAGGATATCACCTTGACAGTTACACTATATCAGGATATCATGGGGACAGTTGCTATGTCACCAGACTTCTGCATTCTCCGTAATCCTTGATGGATGGGCAAACAATGTCTAACCTTCTTGAAAGAAACTTTTTGGGTGAAATTATCTCGTGAGTGTTAAGTGGTATCATCAGAGGGCAATATGTAACCAAACGTTTGGTACTAGTGAGCTTGCTGGCAAAAAACAGATGCCAATTTCATCTTACCAGCTCTTGAGATTCATGGCTGCAGGGTGTCTGTCACAATCATAGCTAATTTTGAACAGTGATAGATCAAATTTATGGCAAGGTATGGATGGTTCAGGCATTATATTTTAGCAGGAATACTTATCAGACTAGATAGAAATTAAAAAATCTCCTCTATGTTTTAACACTTGGCCGGAGAAATAACAAAAATAAATCACTTTTAAAGATGAGACTTCTGGTCTGATTAAAATCTTCCTGATCAGCAAGTCCTAAAGCACTCTGACCATGATAACGCATGTTCCTATTTTACACAAACATACACACACAGTACATACAGGAGGCAGAGTTAAGGTTGCCATGGGAACTTTACCTCCAGATTTTTTTGGTTTGTATAATTAAAATAACACAAGTACAATGTTTTAATCATTTCGTTTTACCTTGTAATTAATTATGTTCACATTTTCTTTGGGCGGGAACTCTGTTTATCTGATGAGTACAGCCCAATGTGATAACTTTATTCAACATTTCCAAAAGTCGGTTTTCCAAGCAGGGGATGTTTTGAACTTGAATCACTGTGCAGAAATGACTACAGTGTAGTACAGAAAGCACTGCATCAGTGTTAAACCAGGTGGTTCAGCTGCTGGTAAGGTAACCTCCATGGCAGCAATGAAATCAGCACAAGCTCTGCCATTGCACTGCAGGCGGTGCCAGCCCTGGCACAGGCTGATGCTGAGGTATGGAAAGAAGCAGGACACTTCTAGGAGCTGACTTCTCCCCTCCAACAGTTGCCATTACCCCACACGTATTTAATCCACCATGGGGAGCACCAGCAGTCCCCAGTCTCATTCACCAGAATTTCCCTCAACCCAGTGTTTCTTGGGTCATCCCTTTTCTTCTCCTATGCTCTTTCAGGTCAAGTCTCAACTTCTCCTGGATGTACAGAAAACTTGAGTTAGTTCTGAGCACAGGAATACACTCAGACTCCTGGCTCTAAACTTAGGCTCTGGGTTTTCAGAAGAGCTGACCTACAAACCTCATTGATGCTAACGACTGGAAGTGTGCAGCAAGAAGCCTTCCTCAACAAGTCATCCAGATGAGGGCTTATGTGTCTTACAGAGCTTTCATGAAGATATCAGAAAAGAAGAATGGTCCTTGGGGCCCTTTGTCTTTCCAGTAAAGGAACACTCAATCTTTTGTGCTGTCAACCTTTAGAGCATGACATGCTATTTAAATAAGCAGAGCCCTTTCCTCCCCATTTTAGCACTGAGGTTGCCTCCTCGAGAGACTTGGACCTTGCCAAAGGCTGTTTGCAAAGTAAAGGATACTCACAATGAGTATGGAGAGATCGTTATTGGTCTAATTGCAGTCATGGGCCACTGCTGACCCCACGAACACGAGTGTCAAGCCTGCATTTGATATGCATATACAGATACTGCTCTCAGTGCTGCAGACATGGAAAATGGGCTTTCTGAAGAGCCAACTGGTTCATTCAAGGAGAAAAGAACTAAAAACTCTCAAATTTTTGGCATTGTAATGAAATGAGACCCTACCATATATATATATATATATGTCCGTATTGAGGAAGGAGTTTAGTTAAAATACTCAGTATAAGTCTCCTCCCTAAAGGAATAGCACTTAATACATGTTAAAATATAATTGTATAATTGGAACTCAACTGTTTGGGTTATGTAAAAGGTGCTGTAGGCGTATCAGCTTAGACAGAGGTAATTAGATCTTGTATATTAACATTTTTCCCTTAAAGGGATAATCAGCAATACTTTTAGTAGCGGCATGCTTTAGCCTAGAACCTTGGTGGGAAAAAGGTGCTGTTTGGAGCTCCTCATTTAGCCCTGTGTTTGCTTTGCTCCTACCTCTGTCACCAACTGGACTGAAAGAATATTTTTGCAGTAGATTTCTTGCTTAATACAATCCCCCCTGGGCGCCCACACAATGGCAATACTGCCACTGCTTTTGGTGAAATCAGCATAAAACTGAATCACCTGCAAGCATCAATCACGGTGCTGAAAATAGGACTAGATAGAGGCATTAAATAATGCAATACCTGGGCTGTATATATAGTAATGGGTCATGTACTGAAGCCACAGAAGAAGTCTGTGGCAGGGCCAGGAACAGAAGAAATCAGAGCTCTGTTGTCTCCTTGAGGCAAGGGTTAATATTTTATCCAGATAAGAGTAAACAGCCACACACCACTGCTTAGCTCTGTCAGCCTGAAGGATACAGTAACAACAAATATGATTTTACTCACAGGAAGCTGAACAACAATCAATGGCACTACAGCTTTGGAGTATCCAATTGAAGCCCTTGAAAATCAAGTGAGTGCACAGGAAAAAAAGGCTTCCATCACAGGATGAAGATAGGAGAATGTTATGGATTTCTTGGATTTTCACATACATCGTAAAGTTTTATAGAGCAAAGGAGCTTTTTATTTTGAAAACAGAGCACTGCATCTTTAGAAACTGGAACAGCAGAGCACAAATTAAAACTGTTTTCAGTTTTTAGATTTTTTTTTTTCCAAGATAAAAGAAAGAATGTACACTTCCTCAAGCCAGGAAAACAAAACACAGCCAAACAAACCACCCACGTACAAGGACTACTCCAGGTATTTTCTAATTTCATTGCTGCTATCCATGTTTGCCTTTCTTATACAAGAAAAACACTCCATGAAAGAAATTCCAGGAAGAAAACCCAAACTTTAAGCTTCTCATTGAGAAGTTCATACCAAAAAATCTCAACCGAAATCAAGAGGTTAATCCAAACTAGAAATATTTCCCCGGTTTCATATTTCTCCCTTCATGCCTGCTGAAGACCTCCCTATCTCTATACTACTCATATGAGGCTTTCTAAAGAGATTGAGAAGAGTAGAGATATCTTGTTTCTAGGTAAATCAAAATCTCTCTTGGTACCTGAAGGGGAAAACCCTACTTTTTGGCTTTGTTCCTAAAGTCTCAAAAGATCAGGACTTGTGGATTGAAATAGCTGAGTAGCCTAAACAGAGATCTCTTCAATGCTCATCTGCACTGACATAAAAGGCAAGAAGAAGGAAAGAATTGTCAGCAAGACCCACAGGACAAGCTCCCTTGCCTTCCCTTAGTTAGACCCACACTATATATGCGACAGAGATGGGCAGCCCATTCGCAGAGGCATTCCCAGCACAAGTATCAAGCAGCTCAACATAATTTTCCCCTAAGGCTAGTGGCTAGAAGTCCTCAACACACTTAATAAAAGATCTTTTTAAATGCAGATATTCAGACCAAAAAATATATAGCAACAGTTACAGAGCTTCTCAAAATAATTCGGAGCCTTTTTCACTTGCCAGTTTTCCAAAGTGCATCTGTTCTAAAATGTGTTTTCCTTTGTGGGATTGCACCTGAACCTGATCTTTGTAGACAGCAGCCGAGCCTGCCCGTGCACTCCAGAGCAGGGAATAGCAGCAGGCCAATGTGTCTCCAAGCAGTCTGCACCGTCCTTAGGGGTCAAGTGGTCGCTCAGAGCAAGCTACTAAATAGTTGTTTATATCATCTCTGCAGGCAAGGTCAGTGGGGTATCTACAGCCAAAGAAGCGATGAAAACAGCTGTAGCTGATAGCAAACACTGCCAGAAGGTCACCACCAGCTGGAGAGGGGTTGTTTCTAATCAAAAAGCTGTCAAGCTCAGGCGTCTCTGCTCGTGTTTAGAGCGTTTAATTATAGCTCGTATTTTTATCATTAGTGAAAACACATTGAAAAAAATAAAAATAACGTGCTTTGCTCTTCTTTTGGGATCTCACCTGTTAAACTGTAAATATGAACCTATATAAGGTTCTTTCTCTTTTGGGAACGGCACTGAAACTCTAAGCATCGTTATATAATCATGTGTTGGACATAGAATTATTCTACTTGCACACCATAGGCTCAAGTACACTATTACAAAAGAGAGAAATTCACTTCATTTTCAAAACTTCACACAGAGAAAATTTAATTTGAAGAGTTACAAGTTCAAAAAATGTTCAGCTCTTTCCACTTTTCAGCACCTTCCCTTTTGTCCTGCTACAGCTTCATTATTTCCTTATTCTTTGCTGTACACGGCAGTCTTCTTGAATGAAAAGAAACCATTCCACATTAGTCACAACACGAAAACGAATTTTGCTTTGCAGCTGGTGCACGAAGATTATCAGAACTTTTATTCACATGCAGAAGATAACAATAGCTAAGGAACACTGATGAAATGCTGTGTTTAATTTATTTGTTTTGCAAGCCTTGACTTGTACTCAAAAAAGCTACCTAATGCATGACTACATTAGTCTTCTTTGGTAAATTTTGTGCCCTAAATTCAACTAAAATCCAACAGATACCAGGAGACCACATGCAGTGTTATACTTAATACTCATTTAATGCTTTTTGGAGCTTTTCAATAATAGGAGAAGCAAGAGGAGCCAGTTTTCCAGGGCCTTGTGCCCCTTAAAAAGGCACATGTTCAAACCAAATAACCAACACTAGGTAGGTACCAACACTAAATGAGGTCTGAGAAAAGCATCTCAATAAAAAACCTTAACCCTAATTTCTGCAGGTAAACTCCAACAAGGAATACAATCTTTTTAAGTTCTGTGCCTTGGTCTTTAAATCAGTCATTTACAAGGTTTAGCCAAATCTGGAATTACTAACATGGAGGTATTTCACTATAATACGATATCAGTCTTAGTTTGGGTCTTTGCATCAGCTTCTCACCATCTAACTATAGGAATAAATTACGCAGGAAAATCAAAGCAGAATCTGCTCCCTTTCCTTTTCTTGTCTTACTTTAATTTTAGTTGCAATTAATTCAAGGAATTAAAGCTTTCTTAATAAAGAAATGCTTAAAATACATTAGCCGGATTTGACTTACTGGAATTTTGATAACAAGTCGTGTTATTATTTACTGCAGCATTCAAAGACCTGTTTGACTTCTCACTCTTGCATAAGAACTTTCAGGGATGTGACAACATGCATTTTCTATATAAGGCAAATAGACCTCTGCATCACAAACATTTTTGACACTTTCAAATGCAGTTTACAGCCTTAAACAGACATTCCGCTTCTCCCACCCACCCGCCATCACATCTAAGGCCTACAGTCACCAAAGTTTCAGAATTAAGAGTGGGAGTATTACTAATCTATCAGGTAAGTGCAGAGTTTAGTGACCTGTTTGTGTGTGTGTCCACGTTTGTGACACGGTATGGACACACATCCCTATTCCTGTCTGCCGTTCTCTCTAGAGGTGCCCTCCTACCTTCCCTAACTAAACTAAGCACATCGACTGACCTGGGGTCTAACAGTGAATTTTAAGTAAGAGCCAGGAACAGCAGAGAAGGCACATGTGCATGTATGAGAAGTAAAGGAAAGCAAAGTAGGAGAGAAGGCATAGGCTGAATACAGGAAGCACTGGGGAAAGTGAAATTCTGCAGATCCTTAGAAGGTACTTAATTCCTGTCAAAAGCCAAGGGGGTGGGTACCTAATTATCTCAAGGATCTTGACCTTAGATTCCCGCAAACTCTTCCTGAACTTATTTAGAAACTGAGCCATAAAAGGTGATGCCCTAGCCCTGCATCAGATGCCCCTACCATCCTGGCCTCTGGCAACACCCCCAGCTTGAATCAGACGAGGCCAAATCAACTTCCTACACATGGTCTATTGGATCAATGGAAGAGCAGGGAGTAAGCATTCAGAACTTTCAACTTCCTTTCCCCAGTTTTAAACTCTGTATTGTGCTTCCCGTATTTCCTTCTGTTTTAGCTGCAGCGATATTTCACCTGGCATTACTTAAAACTCAAACCATTTCTTCTGCAAAGAGAAATGTACGGCTGCATGCAAAATCACCTCTCATTTCTCCTGCTTTCCTTGAAATTTGGATGAGGTCATTTATAGAGGTTCTTTCCAATCAACATTTCTAAGATTCTGTGATTACTTTGTATGCATTCTTGTATTGTGAGATGACCTGTTCCTATCTGGGATCCTTTCTTTCATGAATAGCTGAAGACAGTAGAAGAAAACTCTTCAGACTACAGGAAAACTAATTCTCATCTAATAAGAGAAACTTTATTAACTCATGGAGCCCCATTCTGTCCCTCCTGATGAATAAAAATAGTCAAGAAACAGCTGGTGTTTGCACGCAGAATGTGGATTAGTTTGAGAGCATCTCCATTTCTCTGGCTCAGCACACTGAATGTTTTTATTCCAATTACACAGGAAAGTAGTAGTTGCTAATGCTCTGGGGAAAAGTGCTGCAATCCAGCATCAACAAGAGATTTATACAGTGGATCCATTCAGATTAGGCAATCATAGGCAGCAAATTATACCTCTGCTTTGGGAAGCTGCCTCCAACACAAGGAGCAGCAGCCCGAGGTTCAAGTCCCTGTCCTGTGAGGAAGATGATGTTCCCCTGTCCCTACAGCTACACCTGACCTGAGGAAGGAAGTGTGAAGGCCCTACAACAATAGCACTTTCAATACAACACTTCTTGCTCAAAAGCAGATCTTGCAATCCCCTGAAAGTTTCTCTCACACAGTCTCTATTCCCTCTCTCCCTCTCTGCTCACTTCCAACACCTTTACAGGGCTGAGATCTTCAAGACACTGGAAAGACATGCCCTTAATGCTGGAAAATTCAAGACCTGCATGTCTGGAACTCACGTGGGGGTTGATGCATATAGTAAAGAGTGCAAAACACCAGGGCTTTGAGGGAGGACGTGCAACAGTCTCCTCTGTAATACGTACATACACACAAAATTAGACCCGCAAGTGCATTTTCTAGGTCAACTTCTTCTCCCTCCTCTGCTCTCACCTCCTCCCCTGAGTTTTCTTAATTGTTCTGGGAAGGAATACATGTTTCAAAATGTATCACCAAACTTTATCTTATGAAAACATATTGTCCTGGTTATTTTATATCCTGAACTAGTGTGAATGGAATGTTAGTCCTCACTTAGCTTTGCCAGCAAAAATATCCTATGGTTTTTTTATGCTGTGTCCTACACAGCTAATTTATTATCTTTCTTAAACTAAGGACCAAGAATCTGAACACAAAGACTAACATAGAAAAGGGAATGAAATGAGCAGGAAAAGAATATTTAATTGGTAGAGTACAAAACACTGCTACAAGAGAAAAGACCTTCCCTCACAGCTCTGCAGATTGTTGCGTCCCGGATTTGATGGGCCTCTACAGCACTTTGCTGCATTTATTGTAGACTGCAGAACCTGGGATAGAATGTGCAGTTTGAGAGCCATATGGCCCTCTGAACTGGGCTGAATGTCCCTCCTAGCGATCAGCCTAACCACAATTCCTGAACACTCACAAGATTTTCATGATGCGCTTACTGATTTGCCTTCTTACAACAGGTGTATGTTCATCTGCTTGTCAGCTTCTCTCCTGGTGTATCATCATCCTATGACTACTTTAAAATAATCTTTGCAAAATAAAAACTTAGCCCGAGTTCTGGAAATTGCTTCTTCCCTTCAGCAATTTTATATAATAAATTAGACGATAGTAGCACTCACTCCTTGGATGGGTAGAGATAAGAGCCTGTCAGCACATTCTTTTCAAACCCAATTTTTGCAGGGACTTACAATTCATCCACAACAATTTGCCAAAGGAGAAAAAAAAAACAGTGGGATCTGAAACATTAGACCTGGAGGAAGAACCTTAAAAAAAGGAGTATCCAATTGAAATACTATTGAAATACTAAATAATAGTATTTCAAGGTATACCTGAAATAATACTGTGGAAAGAGGGATGCATAGAAAAAAAAAAAAAGAAATACTTTGATTCTCACTAATGTCATTCCATATTCACTTATATCCTCCCCTACCTTTCTTAACCATGCCTTTATGTTGGTCCTTAAACCAATTGTACTTACACTGTTCATTTCATTTCAGTGCTGTTTACACACAGAAACTATTAATTCTCAATATTCCTCTGAGGGAGATTTTACCAACTTGATTTTCTAGAAAGAGATGCAAGGCACAATTTTCCTCAGGCCACAACAGGAATTCTATGTGAGAGCCAGGAATAGAAATAAGGAGTTCCCATTCCCTGTCCTAAATCAAGGTCACAGAACCCTCTCTGGCACAGGCTATTTTCCTCAATGTTTTATGGAGGTGACTATCCTGTTATGTTCTATACAGACTGGGATTTCCCTGGGATATGGATGAATTTCAAACCATCTCACTGCCAGCTAACAATACCACTCAGAAACAGCATAAGGGCTAGGACTAACACAGGTTAACAACATAGTGCTCACAGGGCATTGTTATGAGCCTTATAAGATGGTAAGCAAGAATGCATTACTAATTTAAATGTCTTTATATCTATGAAACCTGTTAATTCATTGAATTGAAACTCCTCTCTTACTTGAAGCACGTGTGGCTGATAAAAGTTAAGTGGGAGGAGCTAAAATGGTAAGTATTTGAGGGTGGACAGGGTGAACACAGGGTCTCTGAGTTCAGCACAAGTTTCTCACAGTTTTGGGCTTGGACTTTTAACCCATCATACCTGGGTATATTCCAGGTGCTCTGTAACACATGTGTGTGGAGGTCACAGGTCCAGATGAACCAAGCCTGTTAGAGCTGTCATGGTTAGATGAAATCTGACCCATTGGTTAGATTTTTCAAGATCTGAGTGGTGGAATCATGACTGAGACATTACACTGCATCAACTCTGCTAAACCCCTCTGTTTCTCAGCACAACCCTTGGTTGCCAAGCCAAGCGGTTGAGGGAGGCTCACAGCTGTGTTGCAACCACTTTTTAATAAATGAAACCAAGATGTGTTTCACGCTCTCAAATATCACCAAAAGGCAAAGGGCAGGGGTGGGAGGTGCTTGAAGATAGAGGCAAGAGGTTTGGCTGTAGGCTGCAAGTAATCTTCCCTGATGCAGCCTCATCCATACTCCCTCTTGGAAGGAGTTCCTGGAGTAAACAATCCTTCAAGCCACATCTACAAATTGTCTGGAAAGAGCTTGAGATCACCTCAAAATTCAGCCAAGGAAAAAAACTAACAATTTTTCAATATGGAATGTCAGGAATTGAGTACTTGAGAATAATCTTTAGTCCTCCTTTACTTAGAAATATAGGTATATTCTAAATATTTGCAGCTGGTCCAAGGCCTGCACTTACAGGTCTGTTTCTACAGGGGATGAGCTCACATCTTGCAAATAAATGATGTGTCTACATTCCTTCTCAGGCAACTACGTGTTGGCACATGCTCTTTACCACATTAGACATATCTACAGAGCCTCCAGGTGATTCATTGTTGGGACTTTGGTGCTGACAGCACCGTACAACTTTCTGAACATTCATATTTGGCATATTCCATCTTAATTACACTGAACAGCTGTCAGCATCTCCTGAAGGAAATCTCCCCAAAATGATGTATCAGGATTTTCAGAATCAAGGTTCCTGAAATGTCAGTTTAAGGAAAAACAAAAAACTTTCCTGTTTACTGAGAGTCAGGCAGTGTTCCAGAAAACCTGCTTTCCTGGCTTGGTGGGGATCATTTGGGTAGCTACTGGGTGCAATTCCTCATTGAAGTTGGGTGAAGATTTTTACTTCCCAGTGACACTCTCAGTATCACTCAAGAGCCAAGTGACTCGAAAGAATAGTGCAAACTGCTTTAATACTTCATCAGCTCATTCTGTGCCATCTCTCCTGGGATTATAGATCATTAACTTCTACAGGGAGTCAGAGGAATTCCCATCAGTAATCTTTCTTCTCATTCAGGTTTCCATTACACTCAGCACAACCCCCAGCTAGGCTCTCTTGAAAAATCCTGTCCTTAATGTTTATTAAAATGATAGCAAATACTTAAATTTGAAGGAAGTATATTCAAAACTGTGAAAGCAATAAATATATATATTTTAATAATGAGAATATTTCTGACAGCTACACTGGAAACATAAAAGCTACTTTTCAAATATCAGGAGAACTGTTCAGAGTCAGTTTTCAGTTCTATTGCTATTATCACTTAAATATATTTATATAACACTTCTTTTTCATCATTCTCTTCTATGACATCTCTTACAGCTAAGATGAATGTCTATATATATCTCTCTCTTAGTCAATAATTAGTTTTCAAAATCAAGCAGCTCATGTAGCTGAGCATCAATTCATTGCTATTTGAAAGTACCTCATTTTATGTAATTATTATGTATAATTTAAAGCAAAAATATATTAAAAATCAAGTGTCTCAGAAAACTCTGAACTTCTCCTTCAAAATGTTCAGCAACCCTTAGGTATGTTCCCCCTGCCCTACTTTTTCCATAGGTAAACTTTATTGCAGTGCTTATGAACCACAACAATCAGCTCTTCTTTATTGCTAGCTTAAAAAAAGAAACCCATTTCCCACTATGGCAATATGTTCAAAGGCACAGTGCAGAGGGCATTCACTGCGTCCTTTAGCTCCAGGTGAATTTTAAGTAATCTGGAGTGGTGAAAATCAGACTCCATTGCTGCACTGCCAGAGAATGTTCTTGTGATGACAGAAGCATGACAACAAGATGGGGTTGGAACTAGGCCCCCTCCAACAGAAACCATTCCATGATTCTACGATTCCATGATTCTATGATAGCAAGCAGTGTGAGCCACCCAGTCCAGCACCCAGCCACTGACGGCACCAAGAAGAACATATTCTGGCAAAATGTGAGGAAAAAGCCAGCTATTCAAAATTATGTAGGGATTGAGGACCTCACCTTCAACAGAACTTTCTTTCAGTGTATAAAACTTTTAGAAACAAAACAAGACACCTTAATTAAAAGAGTCACTTTTAGCATTGTTTTCTTAACTTAAACTGTCTCAGGGAATCTCCCACAAGCCACCCATCTCTGTCACAATGTACAGGGAGCTCACAGACAGGACAATGGCAGAAAGGGAGACACAGAACTCTCACACAAACACAAATATTTTTTACACCTGATCTTGATGCTTTTTGAAAAATACCACAGCATTTTCCTCCCAGATGTTGGCCAGTGTGTGACAGCTGGTAAATGAACTCACTCCAGTGGTAACACTTGTCTGCCTTCCCTAACCAGTGAGTAACTCCTCTGTGTTGAGGGGATGGGCCTAAAATTTCTGAGGATTCATCATATAACTTTTTTTTCCCATTTTCAATCTACCAGACCTCACCAATGTTGCTTCCTTTTCTACTTGCCTCCTCAGGACCCTTACCCAGGCTACTGCCTTCTCATCCTACCCCAGAGTTGCTGTCTCTGCATCATCTTTCCTCATGTCCTTTCTCCACCTGCCCCACCTGAACCTTCCTGCTGCTGCCTCCTACCTCTCCTTAGGCTGCTGCCATCCTGTGTCTCCTGTAATACCGATTTCTGCAGTACCCACGCTGAGTTCGAGATAACAAACTCAGGATCATTTACAAAGTCACAGCCTACTCTTCTCTGATACCAGAGTTCCTCTCAATGCTCCTCAGTGCTGGAGAACAAGAAGTTCTGAAAAGTAGGATCCACTTTAACATTTTCTAATACTGGGAGGAGCTCCTGACAGGGTCCCATGGGCTCATAACCTGCTGCTTGGGCCTCAGAAGATCTCAGACTGGTGGCCTTGGAGTACAATGTGTACTTCTCCCACGCTCATTGATGATGGGTGGGAACTTCTGGAGGGCTATCACGTGTTTTTCAGCCAGAAGTGATAAAGTGGAGGGGGTTAGTGAATGCCTGACAGAAATAAAAAGATACAGCCGGGTAAAGTTGCTTGGGCTTACACCCCATGTCCAGCTTGCATAAATGCAATGCCAGAGAATAAAACTCTCCCTGCCTTGAGCGCTGTGCACTAATGCACAAATCCTCTGTGACTCAAGTGATCATACTCACAGCCTCTTGCCAGTGGCAATCCTGCATCTCTTCTGCAGCTCCTTCTATTGCTGAGCATTTTTATTTAAACACCACAGTAGCCTAACAAGAATAATATGTGGAAGTAGGTTTCTCAGTGCCACTGTCAATGTTATGCATAGCAAGTGGCAGCAATGTTCCAGCTGACTTACTCTGCTGATTGTCCATGAATAGGCAGCAAACTCTTTCAGAGGGCTCTGGAACCCTATACAATATACCAGTCTCTAGAGATGGATCACAGGAGTCAGCATCACCATGAATATACTGTATTTTTACATCTCGCCAGTTCTGGCCCCCAAAAAATCAGAAATTAAATATGTCAATGGAGTCAGAGTTTAGGTACACATCAGCAAGCAGCAGTAATGGATCCACAGAATGAAGAGCTGGTAAGAAGGACTCAATCACAGCATCACACCTCTGGTTTGTGTTTTACTTTGAAATAGTGTTAATCTGTTTTTATAAACTGAATACATGTAAGATTTTGCAGAATACTCTATGTTTCTGAAATTAATCTTTCTGCTTAGATTCATCAAAAAGGCATCTTGTTTCCACATCCCAAGCCTACTCTGTAATGCAAAATCAGAATACATGGGCAGGGCTGGGAGACTAACGTAAAAAAAAAATCATTTGGAAACTGAATGAATGCTCTATCTAGTTGCATCCACTGCACTTGAATTCATGTAGGTACATCAAGAAGCTAAAGCATGCAAGGCCTCGAGCAGGTCTGCTGTGTATCATACTTCAATGGAGAAGAACTTTTCTGTCATCTCCAGCTGCTGGAGATTATTCTTGCAATAACCAGGTCTAGACTATGACAATATAGAGAATATGCTCAATTAAGAACTAAGTGACATACCGGAGTTTGTTCAAGAGATTAATAACAGTACAGAAAACTATTAGTTTTCTAGTAGTTTGATAATTATAAAAATAATAAATATAAATGTCAAGGTATGCAGTAATAACACTTAATGTTTGTTTTAATAATGTCCTGCATTGCAATAGTTTTTCAAAACACAGAAGTTTTGGCAGTTGAAGAAACAAGTGGGTTTACTTGCATGCTCACCTCAGATAGTGAAATATGCCACTATTTGGCTGTTTCAGCTAAAACTGAGAAATAGTAGGGAAAAAACCTACCAAACCCAGCTATTTTGCTGGAGGACTGGTTGTGATAAATGTGCTAGGAGGAAAGAAAGGAGACAGGGAAGAGAGGTAAGTATACCTTATCCCTTTAAAAAGAAATTAAATTATGCTAGGACAGATATAAAAATAAACCTAAATCAAAAGGAAAGTAGGATTAATCAAAATAGTTGGTCAAGGTCAACAAACAGAGAAGTCAATGGAATCTCCTCAATATCTATTTTCAATATATAGAAGTAAAAGAGGTAAGGCAGAATAACACTTCCATCTGAGAGCCAGAGCTGCAGCTGAAATATAATTTAAGAAACATGTCAGTCAACCTGAAATCCCTTCCCGGCACTCTTAATAAGAGCAAAATGAACAGGATATTAAGAGCCAGGAGATAACTCTTCTGAGATACTGAACAAACAATTCAGCAAAGTGAGTAAGCACATACTGACATTTTAGCATGCATTTAACTTTCAGCATCTTCAGTGAGAATCTGAAGTCTGCCTGTGCACTCCTCTCGGTGGAGATCCATGAACATGGGTCTGTCTTGCACACAAACCTTCCTTGAATCTGTGGACATGAATGTGTCCAGTAGCTGTAGAGCTTCTCTAGGACTCAGGGAATAGGTATTCATGTGTCTACCCTGCAAGATTATGAATAACGCAGCTCTGCAAAACACCTCCTGGCACCTGAGGGCCATATTTTACAACCTCCTTATCCTCCTTCTGCTTCAGCTCTGTACTGCTGTGATGGGAACATGGATACTTCCCTACCAGAAACTAAAAAAGTGTTCAAATGTGTAAAAGTGCAATCGTGGTAATTCAGGTAGACAATGACCTGTCTTTCAAATTTAACTGCTCTGAATTCTTTGCAGTTTCAAGGTCAAGAATCACAAAACTGGACATCATTGAAAGGGAAGGTCCAAGACAAGGACAACTATCAAAGTCCAGGAAATCAAGCTGACAAGCAAAGTTTCCCATAGGCGTAGTAAGGGCTCCTCCACTGACCTTCTTTGCAACATAAGATGTAGTAAGATGTGCACCCTCTTACTGCCCCACCAAACTAATGCCCTGGCACCACCTGCTAGGAATGACAAGACCATAAAACTATTTCACAGGAAACAGATGAAAATGGGTGTGATGGTTCTGAGGTGGTGCATTTCTCTCACTCATTTCTCTGCCCAAAGATAAAGAAGTCTGTATGTGACACGAAATTAAAAACTGTAAATCAAGAGTGTAAGCAATACTGTAACTTGCCCTGTCCTTTTGAAAGGAGTCAGTTAATAACATGACCTGGTTACTTTGCCTGTACTTTGAATTTTTCTGTTGTCTATTCCACTATCTAGATTTTATATTCTGAGGACCTATTTTCTCCTCTGCCACCCAGAATATAAAGTGTCATTCCAGGATATTACACTCTTTCCTGAGTTCAAGAACCACGTGATTCTAGAAGTCATAATATTATGAGCATGCTTAGATCCATGACTTCATGCCATATGACTAAAACATTTCCTAAAAAGAAACATTCTTACTTCTTATTCGATCTGCTTTGCCTTTTAACAATGGATCTGCACCCATAAATCTAGAAATATAACCCTACATGTCCAGAGCAAAAAGTCATGTATTCATATATGGGCTGCAGAACAAATAGAAAAGAAAAGAAGGTATTTGAAGTGAGGTAATATTCTGTACATTTACCAGTGTAACTCGTGCATGCTTGATGGTGGAATCAAAGGGTACTAATCTGACACGCGTTGAACCAGCCCAAGATAAATAAGTTCACTCATGCTGCTTCTCATCTCTCTGAAAATGATCACTATCCCACACATCCACTTTTCATTTGAGAAGTAGTTCATACACCACCACATGAAGATAAAACATTGACTGTGACTAATGTAATGAGCCTGAAGCACTAAAGAAAGATGAAGAAAAAAGTTTGAAACCTATGACTTTTATTCTCATGCTTCCTCCTAACAGGATCTGAAAATCTTGAAAGAACTTAAGTGCATCAAAGAATATCCTTTGAAAATCATGCTTACAGGCAGGAATACAAATTGGATACTAGTCCCTAGGCCACTGGCCTACCTTTGTAGAAGGGTGGCTTGCATTTAATTTCCCCTAACAATTCACCTTTATTAATTAGAATTTAACACTTGAAAACAAGAGGACTTAAGGTTTGAAAGTTAAAGTAGAAAAAAATATATAATTTTTTCTTATAAAAAATACAAATTAAAAAAGCTTCCAATCTGAAAAAATCTTGATGCTATTTATATCACTAGTGGCATCGTGACACAGCAATTAAATTACAACCCTTTCACTAATAGAACATATTTTTGCCTATTTAAAACAGAAGGGAAGAAACAAGAAACTTTAGCTCAAGAAAGTCTCAAGTAACCAGGCATGTAGGCAGGCCATAGTTAGATGAAAAGCAAAAGGAAGATGAATAATTTGTATATGTTTGACTATAACCAAGTTTGAGTTAGTGTATTACATGAAGCAATACATGATCTGTTATTAACTTCTAGCTGAAATACGTTTAGGCAGCATTATAGAATAATCTATTCTATAAAGTCCTTACATTTTATTTAGGCTACTCTGTCACATAGGAACTCAGAAAGCATACTGTGTTTCCTAGTTTATGGACAGTATAACTAAAATTTTATTTTTGTAGCTTAACCATTTTTGAGGATTAGTAAAGTTCAAGTATGACGTTAATGATTTAAAGTAATTACTGACATTACATTTTTTTTTTAATATAACTGCTCATTTCCTACTCTATTTAGACATAGAGGAACAGTTTTAATATCATCCAGTATTTAAGGATATCAAGGAAAAGGAATTGGACAAAATATGTAACCCCCTTGTAAAATCGTTGTGATTGAACAAGTGATCCAAGAACCAAACTTTTTACCCAAAGACAATAAGTTTTAAAAACATGCCATCACTTCAGAATTATTTCAGTAAAATAATAAACAATATCAGTTATACTCAAATGTCAAGTCAGGATGTACATGGGGGAAAATATAGCCCAATTCAACACCATTGTTAAAGAGATTGGGATGGGGTTGCATTACACAGCCAGGAAAAAAAACTTCTCTGGCTAACTGCGCCACCTTATGATTTAAATTTAAAAGGAAAATTAAATGATTGCCCAGTCCGTAGAAGAAAACACTTACTTAGAGATATTTCTGTATACCTAAAAATGGGATCGGGAGCTTACTTTATTCTTTCTTACAGAGAAGTGCAGCATTGTATACCTCAGTATTGCTCTTCTGGTTACAAACCATGTCAGCAATATAAATGGAAAAAAATACATTCAGTCTTGCTGGACTGTGTTTTTGTAATAACAGTAAACACATCCGAATCAATAAAGCCAGGCAAATAGCAGAGTAGTGGTTTAGCAATCTTAGCACTGTTAGTTAAGTATACAATCAACTCCAAAACAAATGCTTCATAATCCGTTATTCTCCCGTGTAAATCTCTACTCATATAACCCTGGGAAATAAGAAAGCTTTACTTCTGATTTTTTTTTTCCTAACGCTTAAGACATGCCGGCTGTAAGCCCTAATTTATAGGCAACGGATCGCAATTTGCACTGAAATCTCTAGTCAGACATGAAATTAAACAGCACAGATATTCAAAGGAGTTACAGCATGCATTTAAATACATTAACCACATCCTACCTTGCATCCAAACATCAACGACAAAGTGTTGTTGGTGCATGCAACTTTGCAGTGGCAAATCATTGGTGTAAAGCAGTCAGGATTTTTAACAATAGGGCACATTCCTTTAGTGCTGCAGTAGTGGCAGCCTACTGAAGGCTGAAAACAAGTAGCTAACACAGCACATGGAGTGACAACATATGCTGCTCAACAGCTAGCTTTCCTCTTGCTGGTCAGAAGCAGCCTGCTTGAATCTCTACCTGGGTCCCATTCAGCCATCCCCTTCTTTGTTGATGAATCAACGATGCAACAATGATCACGGATCTCAGGATTTCCCTTCCTCTGGGAAATTAGTTTTTACATCGGGGGAAAAAAAAAAAAAAAAAAAAAAAAAAAAAAAAAACCGGGGGGAAAAAAAGAGAGAAATGGAAATGAGGGGGACTAGCAGGTGTGGCAGTATTAGCATGTAAAAGGATGTAAACGCCTACTCATAACAATCACATAAGATTGTCATGCTAGCTGAAGTGGGCTGAAATTATTCCATCGGAAGAAAAATACTGCAGCTCCTGATTTGGTAAAAAGCCAGTGAGTTGCTGCAATACATAGTCATAGTGTGGAGAGAAGAGAAAAAAAAAATGACTTATCTAAGAAGCCAGGATCCTCAGCCTTTATCAATATGCATTCCAGTAAGGATTCCCTTCCCAGCGCCTCCCCGTGAAAAAGAATCAAATCAGTCGCAACTCCGGAGAAGCGATGACCTTTGCTTTCCCCAAATAGATGAATCTCAGCAGGAAACAAACTGTACTCAGAGCTGAAAATCACAGATGCTGGGAGTTTGTAATAAGAGAAATACAAGCAACATTTATCCAATCCTGGCTTGCCACATGGGAGCTTTCTCCAGGCACAAATTTACAAATAGACAGGTTGAAGGATTGCAAGAGACACTGAATAAAGATATGAAGTTGCACGGAAAATGAAGCTAAAAGCTCAGCCCTCTTTAAACTCAGCTTCAGAGGCAACGCGACTACTGACTCCAGCTAGTCCTGCTTTCCTGCAACCTGCAAACATCTTGCTGTAAACCAGAAAAGCAATAATTAAAGAAGTTTGGGAGCATAACGCTGGTTTGGATTCTTTTACAGCTGTCGCTGCTCCTTCACTTAAAGCAACACCAGCTGAAAATGCATAATAAAGCACTTGGATGAGCAAATCACTGGCTGTGCTTTTTAAGAGGATTATTTATATCAAAAGTTGGATTAATGTATCCTCCAGGTTTAGGTTTGGTCATGGCAGACAGACAAATACAAAATGAAAGGCTATGATATGGAAAGTGAAGTGATGTCCTTAACGATTTCACAGCTGATAGCAACGTAAACCAAGCAGTTGTTCCACAGTGCCCTGACCCTGCTTTTCTGTGACTCACTAAGCTCTGCCCATCAAATTAGAAACTCTTTCTAAAGAAATGAGAGCAGCTTGTGTCCCTGGCAATCGAAAGTGAGTTCTTAAGTCACAAATGAAACAGTTTTCTGTAACAAACCCGAAGCAGAAATTTGTTATACAACAGAACAGAGAAAATGGCAAACGGAGGTCTCTGTGTGGAGCCAGATCAAGCAGTACAGAGGGTGAATAGTACAGGATTTTTTTAAAAAGCTGCCTGAGATTGCAGACCCTAACTTAGGCAACCTCTTCTATTAAAATTTTATGTTTATATAAGTATGGATATGTGTGTGCATTTTGAAGGTATGCAATATATCTACACTTTAAGCAGAATTTCTTCAGTATGAGTAACCTTTGCTTTGCAAAGTTCAAAACCATAAAAGAACCAGTTTCTTAAACAGCTTTGTTCCCACTCTTGCATCACACAATATCTTTATTTTTATCCAATTTTTGCGTGCAGTTTAATTTCAGCTTGGAATAATGTTTTCTGATTATTGTTTCTCACTCTATTTTTGAATGTAGTGCTCACAGGAGCCCAAGCTCAGTAAAATTACAGTAGTTTCTAGATGGAAGTGGCAGATAGAGCTGCTCCACTGTTAGAGTGACTACCCAGTTCCATTTCTGAAGATTTCTTTTTTTGCAAATAACAAGTTCTCACAAACCAGTGTCCTCAATTCACTCAGCTCATACTTTCCTCCTGATCAGCCTGGACATGAGCTCTCGTGCCTTGGGAGTTCACTGTGTGGATTCCCATCACTCAGCTCTTCAATAACCTGAGTTTGTGTGACCCGGGAGCCCAAAGTGACACCGCAGCAGCACTTTGAAACAGTGACTGAGCCTGTTTAGAAACGCACTGTTGTGACAAACAGCAGCTGTAACATTGCTGAATCTTTGATCTGTTTATTCCTAGCTTGCCTGTCTTGTTATTAAGCTATATATTATACAGATTTTTCTTTCAAGTACTGTCTCTCGCATAACCAGCACTGGTGTAAATATAGAAAAGCGTAGTTTCCATGACAATACATTCCATAGTTACAGCCAGCAGCCACTATCATTAAAACATGAATCACAGTGCTACCTTAAGGTGTGAGCACACTACATCACTGGCCTTAGAAGCATTAATTTGGGATGGGGGTGGCATGGCAATATTTTTAGGAGACACTACTATAAAATGCCAGAAGACTGTGCTATTGAACTATTTTGGCCGTTCTAATAGCCACCCATCTTCGAGATTTCAGTGATCAATAATTCCCAATCTGTACTAATCATTAGCATTTCTAAGAGAAGAATGCATCACATCTGTACTTTTCAATGTTTTAAACACGATGTCCCGATTGAAAACTGGACTCATTCACACAAATTTCTGATTAATTTCTGATTAATGTGCATATGGCCTATTAAAATCACCTGCATTTATCCCCAAATTCAGATTTCAAAGAAGGGAAAGAATCAGCCAGTTAGCCTCGGACCATTTGGATCTTACTGCATTCTGCTGGCTCATGCTTTCAAAAGGCAGCACATACATATCTGTTCATTAAAATTCCCATTTCTTCCCCAGCCCCTGCCACTACTGCAGATTTTCAACCAGAACGGGTTTCACCTGTGATTTCATTTCCGTGTTAAAATGCACCAAACAGCAAGCACCCAACTATTTTGCAAGGCACGAAATTCATCCCTTCACACTTCAACTAATCATCGCTTTCAAGTGAAAAACAGTTACCTGACACACAGTCATTTGGGAAAATCTCAGAAAAGGAAGATTTATTCCAATGACAGATTTGAATAATAACTCATGTCACAATTGGCTAAGACATTTATTTCCATTAAGTGACAATCGTATATACAAAAATGTTATAAGAAAACATTTGCTCAGAGATCTTCTCTATGTTGTTTTTTTGTTGTTTGTTTTTTGTTTTTTTTTTTACAACAGCACTCATCACACACACAAGTATATTGCCACTTGCCAGGAAAGGCATTTAAATCACCATCATACTGCAGGAGCAAGGATTCTTGGAAAATCTATGCCCACATTTTTGTGCTAATGGGATACACAGAAGAACATACATTGTGGGTGTTACTGTATGAAGAAGGGTCCACAGATGAGTTTTTTGAGCCCTCCAACCTTCTTTGGACTTGAGTGCATTGATCCAGCTTCTTGCTCACAGCCACTGTCTGATAAGATTTCTCCTGCTCTACCAGCCTCTCCGGAAGCTGCCAACCTTTCAGCTCCAGGTTTTCCAAAGATGTCTTTGGAAAGACATCTCTCCGCCTTTCACAGTGCACCATTTTGTGGAAATAGATGAATTAACTTAGAACAAGTGAATTGTATTTCAGGAAGTACTCTGATCATGTTTGCTCAGTATGTGTATATATCTCCTCCTGTATTGGAGCTATTTCAAATAGCAATACTTAGCTTTGCACCTGACATATCATGTGAGAAACAAGACAGTCAATATAAGTAAAAATAAAAATAAAAGTAAAGACCTGGAAAGTCACAAAGAATTTTTAGGTATTCACCTCTGACTATCTTAGGATGCTTAATTTTAGGATTTCCTAATTCTCTGCTATTTCTGTTTAGGAGATTGCTTAAGTTTTGGTATTATAGTATAGATTTGCACATTCCCCCTTCCCAGTTTTCACTACTCAACCTTTTGTTCCACTGCTATACTACTAAAAATTCCACTAACCCTTATGACATCCATTAGATACCAGAAGATTGTGACAATCTATAAACCCTTTGGCCAAGGTATATGATTATTAACTTTCTTCTAATCTTATGTTAGAATTCAAAACCATCTTCTTTGTTGCTGTTCTCTGAAGTCCCTGAATGCTAATCAAGCCTCTTAAAAACTAAACCTGTCTCTGACAGTGATTAAAGAGAAGTTGTCTTCTCAAAGAATCAGATAAAAGAAAAAGCAAAAAGGCTTGTTGCACCACAGGCGGCACATACAAAGGGAAACGGAGAACATAAATATAAAACAAACTTGAAAGATCCCCCATCAAAATAGACATGATTGCACACAACTGTCTCACATGTTCCTTAACAAAACAGTCTCACACCTCTAGTCTAAACCAAAGCTTTTACAGCTGTTCTGTCTTTGGAGGGACTCTACTTAGGGCATTTCAAGGACCACAGCTATGCCTACACTTTCTGTGAGCTGGTTATTTTGGGATATACAATGGGGATGTCAAGTCTTTATTTTGCTGATATCTCTCTACTGGTGAGTACCAGAAGCATGGGCTTAGTTTGCCTGAAATTCCATCTCCCTTTGGAACAGTAATCATAGAATGGTTTGGATTGAAAGCAACTTTTAAAGGCCATGTAGTTCAACTCTCCTGCAACAGGACATTTTCAACTAGATCAGGTTGCTCAAAGCCCTTCCCAACCTGGCCCTGAATGTTTCCAAGGATGAGGCATCCACCACCTCTCTGGGCCACCTGTGCCAGTGCTTCACCACCCTCATTTGGGAAAAATATCTTCCTTATATCTAGTGTTAATATAGTCTCTTTTAGTTTCAAACCATTACCCCTTGTTGTAAAACAACAGGCCCTGGGAAGAATTCTGTCTGCATCTTTCTCATAGGCCACTTTAAGCACTGAAAAGCAGCAATAAGGTCTCCTTGGAGCCTTCTCTTCTCCAGGCTGAATAACCTAAACTCTCTCAGTCCTTCCACATAGGAGAGATATCCCAGCCCTCTGATCACTTCTGTAGCCCTGCCCTGCACTCAATCCAATGGGTCCATGCCTTTCCCTCACTGGGGAGCCCCAGAGCTGGAGGCAGCACTCCAGGTGCTCACCATAGTGGAGTAACTGGGAAGAATCACCTGCCTCAACCTGCCAGTCACACTTCCCTTGATACAGCCCAGGATATGGTCGTGCCTTTGGGGCTGTGAGCACATATCATTGAAGTGTGCCCAGGAAAGACCCCACAGACATCAGATCCCAGCTTGAGAGCTGCTAATTTGTGCTCTTCCTACACCTCATGCAAAACTGTATTTGAGATGGTTCCAAGGGGTAACATGAGACTGAATTTTCATGCACACTTTTAGAAATGGGGATAATGCCACCTTTTTTGCATGTCCAAAGGCTCAAGGAGCAGAAAAGGTCTGGGCTGGTCTTGCCATAAGAAGGAGGTGAGTAGGGCCACTGGGGTGGAGATGGAACACAGAGCTCCAGGGACATCTCTGTGTAGAGACAGATTTGCCACTTCTGTGAAATGTCATTGGGACTGCTGGGACCCACCTATTCCACTGTCACGAGCAGCAGCTGCTCCATGTCACACAGCGGCTTATGGCAGCTGATCCCATTCTCAAAACCACTGCATGGAGACAGGGATGAGTTGCCAGTTGGCTCCTGCCAACAGCAGACCCTGCTGGTGGAGAGCTGGTTGGCTTCACCTAGAGCTAACATGGACACGGGCAACTCATGGAGATAGAAAGTTCTCCTCAAGCACCTTGCAGTCAGAGCATGGAGGCAGAGGGCTAGGCAGAGGACAGATTGGATGGTCTGGAAAAAAACCTATGCATCAAGGATTCAAATGTGGTAGGCAGCTTGGAGACCATTATATGACTCCATCTCCCCACCTGAAGATGGAGGTAATGCCTTCCAATTAAATGCCCATATCTCTAAGTACGCCATCCTATAGTTAATGGGAATACTCTTACAAAAATTACTCATGTTCATAAGTGTTTACACATTCTAAAGTACCACATTCCCAGCATAGTTCTACATTTGTAACTAGTGAAAAACTGTCTGAATTATTTATGAAAATAATTTTGATCTGTTAAATAATTTACAAAGTCACCAACTGCATATAATTTTTTTTAAGTAACTTTTCTAGCCAGGTATAAATTTAAAACAAAAATATGAGAGAGGGGAGAAAAAAAATACTCTAATTAAATATCAGCTTGAAAGGAAAAAAGTGAGCATATTGCTGCCAGTGCTCAACAGATACAAGACAGCTCTGCTTATCTGAAGATTCCTATTTATATCTTGTATTAGCATTTTTAAAGTTTTCTGTGACAAATTAAAGAGAAATAAAGGCCTGATCCTGCTGACACAGAGTGGAAACACACACACAGAATATTTAGAAAAATCTATGCCTTACTTTAATGTCACTATGTAGACCTACAGATTGCTTCAAGTGTTTATAGCGTAATACACATGCATCTAAAAGAGCTGGAAATTATCAGTTCAGCCACCACATTCTAGAGCTCACCAAGGACTAAGAGCCGCAGTATTTACCCTGGCGGCTGGGATAAGAGAGGGGTTACTCTACACAAAATTTTGTGTTGATACCCCGTTGCTTGCACTGAACTGGCCAGCTCTGCTTGTTGCTGTGCACTGAAGTTATTGCACCAAACACGTCTCTGCTGTATGCGTGAAGTGGAGGCATCAGCCTGGCCACAGCTCTCCATGTGGTCACCAGCTCTGCATGCACGTCCTGTGTGCGAGGGAGACTCCCCCAGTAAGAAGCAGTAGGAATTGGTAGGAATTTTTCCACTTGTTTTCCTGTCTCTCCCTGAATCCATTCTACTTCCATAACATCCGTTGATGAGGACTTTTTCTGGCCTTTCAATCCTGTCTTTTTTGTTTATTCTGAATCTTGGTCCTGGTTTTATCAGCTTTCTCAAAATGTTGCAATGGAAGGAACAAGGAACAGTTAACTTCTGTTTGTCCTCTCCATGTCACTCATTGCTTTATAAACCAGTTGTGCATCCTCTCTAACTGGTCTCTTTTTCATTATGAAAAGTTGTAGCCTAATAGATCTCAGTCATTCTTACAAAAGCAGCTTTTATATATTTGAAGATGATCATTGATTATCCCAACTTGTTCTACTTAGTTTTTTCAAACTTCACCATAGCTCATACCCTGCAAAACCCTTAATGTCCTTGGTGTTTTCCTCTAAAATCTCCCCATTCCTCTCAAATCCAACTGGTAACACTGCCCCACAGAATAATTACTCCCATCTCTTGCTTGCAGTAATTCTCTAAATATAGTCCAAGTTTTTTACATTAGCTTTGCAACTGCCTTTCATTTTTCACTGAGACTCACTCTGGGATTCATTTCTATACAATTCCTTCCTTCCTTACTTCCTGGCTAATCAATACACGTTTGATATTCATGCAATTGGATATCCCTTACTACATGCAACACTTCACGGTATTGCTTTTGGGCTATTTATTTATGTCGAGCTTTACACGTGCCATTCCTCTGACAGTTTCTGGTGTGCTCAGAGTATGGACTTCAATAAAAAGTACTTGGAAGAAATTCTTCCTGGGATTTAGGGTAGCCGGAGCACAGAGTGTTACATCGCCAAAAAGAGTTTCAAAGGGGAAATCCACTTTCAAGAAATGTGTCTCTGGTTTCTGAGGAGATACATACCCTGCTTAGACCTCACTGCCTTTGGATCACACAGAATTAAAATGCTGGTGATAATTAATGGCCCATATAGATGGGAAGTCGATAAAGACTATACCCAGCTGAATGCAAATAAGGAATCTATCTTCTAAGAGTCATGTGTGAAATCCTTCCATGATCTAAATAAAAGTTAGGAGACAGAAAATTTTCTTAAAAATTAAAAAATCACAAAATCAAAACTAAATGAACAACCCCCAGAAAAATCACCCACAAGTAAAAAACCATTACTATTACCTTGATCATTTCCTGGAAGGATTTTGTAAGGGCCTGGACTAATTTTCAAATGTGGTTCCCATAACCAGCTTTTAGAGGAAAACCAGTGCCTCTACGACCATCTCTTCTACTGAGACATTCAGACTGACACTGGAAACCTCAGAGAGGAACCACCAGAACCCAGCCTTTATTTCTTGTGTCATATGGTACTACTATTTAGAGAGAAATAATAAGCAGAAAGGAAAAGTGCTTGATGAAAGCAGAAGTAAAAATAAAACCGATGATACATCAGAATTTAGGAGAGGGTCAGGCTTTTTGGCACTTTGGAAAAATGAATTTTCCACATTACTAGCATTTTGAAAAAAATTCTGTTATCCTGGTTGTAAAATATAATTCAAATGAGCTATAATTGCAGGCATAAATAAATAAATAGATAATTATTTAGTGTACCAGGCCTAAATCTCTGTTGTAAAGTCTTACATTACGTGCTCATTATTATGCTCAAGATTTGCTCTGGCTAAGGGTGCAGACATCCTGTCTGGGTGAAGCAGACCCACATTTCATGTCAGAGTTGAACCCTGGCTGTCACCACATGCCCTAGAAGCAGGAGAACACCTTTGGGTTCCTCTGTGAGGCTTTTCTTTTCCTCAGAATTTCTCCCTGATATATAGAGAGGGAAGTTCTGATTATCAGATGTTTGAATTTTGATTTTTTTTTTTTTACAATTTTCTCTATATATAAATGTATCCATCTTCCCAGTTCCCATTAAAAGTGAGCATTTTCTCAGCAGTCAGGAAGATTGTCAGTGATTTTCTTCAGATTCTTGTAACAGGAAATTCTGTGCTCATTTCTGGCAAGTGCCACTATTCTCACAGCTTTTAGCATTTAATGATCTTTCAGCTATGAAATTCTCATTCCATGAAAAAAAAAAAGCCAACCCAATCCAAAACCAAGAAAAACTCACAAATAGGAGATGCAGTTGTGGTCACAGCTAAATTCTACATCAGATTTTCCATCAAAATTGTAGCAAAAACATCTGTATGACAACATCTACTTTGGCTCTCTGTTGCCTGGCATTTCAAACCTCACCATGCTAAGGACAGACTATGGATCTTGTTTCTGGGCACAGTGGACATATAGGATTCCCTTAGGTGTAATCTGGGGAACAGAGATTGCAGATCCCTCTATTAAACACATCCATCCCACATTTGGGAAACAGCCACTGTCAACAAGGAAAAAAACATCAATGCCCACAGTTGTCTTTTTGAAGGGAGAGCTGCCCTTGATTCCAACCCACACACACAGGTGCCATTTGGCTGAAGAAAAATATTTCTGAAAGACTTTTTATTCTCTCAACATTTCCTGTGTGTCTTTTTCTGCAACATGACCACATTTTCACAGCAGGAAAAGAAAAGGTTACCCAGTGAAAGCTGGAAGGGTATTGCTTCCGTGTGTAGCACAGACAGCAGCTTCCCTCTGCCCCCATGGGCTGATGCCCATCACACCAAGGATTAACTATGAGCTGTAAAAAGCCTTGTGGCTCACAAAAAAAAACCAAACAGAGTAGAAGCAATTTGATCCTGGGCTGCCTGGGAATCCTATCAATTTTCTCATTCATGGGAGCTTCTGGATCAGGCACTCAACCACAGAGCTCCCATGGTGCTCACAGTTCTGCCTTGACCTTTTTTGCTGGGCCATGTCCAGGGAGAAGCACAGGGCTAGTGACAACAATCCTTCCCAGTCAGCACTGACCACTGGCCCTTTACAGCACCTTTCTCTTTTCAGAATGCCTTTAAAAGCCAGGGCAGGGACTTTTCACCACAACAGCACTGCCCAAGCACTCTCTGTCCCTGGGGCTGGTGGGTACAAACAGGGTCTGGCACTGTTGGCCAAAGGGAACAGTTCTGTACATGGAAGGCATTAAGGAAAAGCACACCTCCAACTCTGTGTTGGTTGGGAATGTCTCCTACCTCTAATGTTCTACCACCCTGGGGGAGGGGAAAGGAAAGACCTTCGTAAATGAGGTTATAGAGAGTAAATGTGTCCTCCAAAGGGTCCATGAGAATTATAAGGTAAAATAAAGATAAACTTTAGAGAGTTATTGGAGGACCCAGTTTGCAGTCCTCTACAGATGACATTTTTAATGCCTCAAAGATGAGGAGCTTAGTGGAAAATCAATGCGTTTCTGAGGGAAAGGAGCCAACAGAGCTTAAACTGCTCCCAGTGACGGCAGGCCTATGAGAGCCTGCAGAACCTTCCTGAGCCAGCCCCCAGCTCTGTGTGGTGACTGAAAACCATCTCCTCACCCCGTAAGTGGTGAAGGGGCTGCTGCCGGGCACAGCATGGCCCCAGGACTGCGGTGCTGCAGGCAGCTCCCATGGCATTCAGAGGTGCCTCCACGGAGGCGATGCTAACACAAAGGAACAGGCACAAGCTCAGCTTTGGTTGTGGAACAGGACTCTCCCCATCCTCCTCGTAACTAAATTCATGCCAGTCAGCCAGGAAAGGAGTGAAAGAGAGCCCAGGCCCAGGGCTGTTTGACTCTTGCCTGGCTGAGAGCTGTTGTGAGTCAGCCAGAGAGACGGACGGAGAGGACCATAATTCTCAGGATGGCAGCACCCTTGGTGCTGCCCCGTCCAGGTGTGGGAATGAGGAGCTTTGGGGCAGTGGTAGCTTACCTGGGGAGAGCTGCCCTCCTGCTTCTGCTCAATCTGCAGTGCAGCTGACTTGTCTGGAGCAAGCTTCCAGGAAAAACAAAAAAAGCAGGCTGGGCAAAGTCTGCTCACAGGCTGTGCTGCAGCAGGAGCATCCATCTTAGATCCAGTGGAGGAGGAGAGCTTGGACAAGCTCCCTTTTTAAAGCAACAGTGCTCCCACTGAGCATGGCAAGGAAGGGGAGCGCTGTGCCCCAGCAGTGGTTGTGCTGGATGTGTGCAGAGCGCTCTATAGGCATTAACTAATTGATCTTTGCAAACACCCTTTCAGCAATTAAACATCACCTGTCAAGTTTCACAGGTGCAGAAAATAAGCTGAGCTAATGTCACCTGGTGCAGAAGTAGCCCAGGATTTTAGGGTGCCTGGACCAAAAGTCTTTTGGCCTGAATTTGTTGGTACATCTACAGGTTTGTCTGACTCTGACAGCACAGAACATCTGTAATCTGGTTGTAAATAAGAGTGAACATCTGTTTTTAAAAGCCAGCCTCAGGGGTATTTCAAGTTGGAAATGCTAAAAAGTAGGCACACCAAATCACTAAGCCTCAGGATAATGGTGACTTTCATACCTAAAGATATCTGAAAAGCTAAGTCTAGAGTCAGGTTTAATCATATTTTGTCTGTCTGCTTCTTTTTTATGCATCTAGACAGGCTATGGCTCCCCCATGGATTCCTGTGGACCTCTTGGCAGAGAGTCAGGGTTTGAAAAGCAAAATAAAAGTTTTCTTGTCCAGGACCACTTAGTCTGCATGGCCTGAAGGACAAGAGGGGGTACCCTGTCTGGATCCACCACCACCCTACAAAAACTGCCATTAGGAAGACAGAACAGTTGTTCTGAGTTTATCCTTCCATGGCCACTGGCCACTGTAACTCTACAAATCGGAGAAAATGAGGAACACAGGTAGGAAGAAGGGACACACGTGGGATATGCCACATAGCTGGGAGCTGATGTTAACCGGGTGGTATGAGAGGTTGATTTGGTTTACTCTGTATTGTCTTCAGGGCATATTTTTGTTCTATGGCAGACCCTTAATAAACATCACACTTTTGGCTCTAAGTGTGCTTGACCAAAGAGCTATAAAAGAGACCTCAGAGGCTGCCCCTCTGCCAGGCTGTTGATGCTGTAGCAACACTCTACCAAGGCCCAGATTTTTAGTTAGATAGATGCATTCTGGTACCTCGTGGGATTTTCCCTTGTAGGCTGAACAAGTTTGAAATTAAAATTAAAAAACAGGGCAAGTAAGAACACCCACTAGGGCCTACTTGTGATTGTAGTACATAAATAGCTTTAAAAATATCAGGTTTCTCTCATGTAGGGCTCCAAACTGGAGAATTCTCTTCCCCTTACAGCTATAAGACAGCAGCTGAAGCTCTCCTGTTGTCCTTCCTTCATACTGTGCTTCAAGGTACATCCATGTATTCTGGCAGCCTGTTTTTGCTCCAAACCTTCCAGATGTGTGAGAGCTACAAGCTGAGTATTCCCCAAAGGGACAGGCCTGAAGGAATTCAAAGTCCTTCGTTAGGCACTCTGTCAATGCTGTAAGCGTCGCTATTTAATTGATGTACTGTTTTTATTATATGTGCCCTAAGGGAGTGTGCTGACCAAAGTCTCTTGTAAATTGAATAACTAAACAAATAAATAAGCAAGCATCGTTGCCTTGACCAGCTCACGGTGTGACAGGAAAGTCCGTGTGGTTTAATGTGGTTTTACACAACAATCCAGCTGTCAGGAATGGCTTGTTTGATCCTCATTAACCCTGGCAGGCTCTTCCAGGCTCCTTCCTCCACCTCAGCAAAGACAGAGGATGCCACTCTTACTTTCCAGATTTCTAAGATCACTTTGTTGATTAAATGTGTCATTTTAAAAGCCTCCTATAGTGTGAAAACTGCCTATTTCCTTCCTTCATCTGGAAAATGGGTGAAGAATTTTGTCATTTGCTATTAAAAGGAATGAATTAGTATCCTTCTTCTCCCATTCTTTCCCTTTCCCCTGTTGTTCACCTGCCCCACTTCACAGCTTTGCAAAGTCACGATCTCTGTTTTCCTTCTTACTTGTGTATTGCTTGGACGAAAGTACTTCTCAAATATTTATTTTTAACAAAACCTTAGAAAATATAGCTGTAGCAGTCAGAGTCAGGATTACAGTGGGGAAAAAAAAAAAANAAAAAAAAGGGCTACCAGTTGAGGAGATAAGGTGGCTTAAGCCAAAGTATAGAAAGCAATATAGACATGGGAGCCATGACCCAGTAAGGGCTGGACACTCAAAGCCTTGCACAGCTGCTTGAGCAGGTTTTACAGCCCATGCTCATCGCTGGGCTGCCTCAGACAAAGCACTATCAATCCCCAACTGCCTTGTACACCCCTACAAGAGCTGCAGCCACATGCTGACTGCAGTCAGGCCTTCATGCTCATGAATGTTATGCATGTGAGAGATCTTACAGCTGTGAGTCATCATCTTGCCTACATTCATGTGCTCCTTTCCACCCTGGAAGGAAAGTGCTTTCATTCATGAAAAGAAAAAATATAGGTTTCAAGACATATCATGGTGCAATCACACTCTTTTATAGTGTTCAGCTTCTCATTATGAAATATGATTCCCCTGAGGCATGACTACAGAGTGTGGAAAAGTGAGTTAAAATGGAAAACAGGTTGTGCCAGCCATGCCTCTATGACTGTCCAAATCACTTCCTCCGACTGTAGACCTTCCTTCACAGAGATGCTTAAAATTTTCAGGACAGTTATCCTAGATTGTCTTCACACTGAAGCGCAGTAAGTGTTGTTTGGATGATCTTTAGTATGGAGCTTAAAGAGACTGAAGAAATGAAAATGGACTGAACTAGAGACTGAACAGAATCCATTTGTGTGCCCCAGAGCTCCGTGCTCTTTCCCTCTCAACCATGTTGCAAAATTGTTTTGGGGCAGTGTAGGTGCCATAGTCAGGCTTTTATATGAGCCAAACAAAAATAAAGCAATGTTCCTTATTTCTCCCAAATATTTGAGGCCTCTGTTGTCCTTGGGGTGGATATTGGTCAAATGGAATTGAGGTAAAATCAAAATCAGGAAAAATGTCAGAGAAAGGTTATTTCTCAGAGTACATTTGCAGAATCCTTGAATTTGGATATTTTCCTAAAATTGTTTCAGAACAGGACAATCAGGCAGGATGCCTACTTCTCTCCCATGAGAAACTGGAAGTGTTTGACCTTAACATACGATTAGCTGTTAAATGACTTTCAAGGAGACTTTCCTAGGATAATCTACTTAGCCTTTAACACCCATTTATCGCCTCATAGTGGAGATTAGGGTTGATTCTCAAGAATAGCATTACTTAGAGTGTCAACTACATTTTTTTCAGTTAAGTAAATTATTCCTTTATGGGAATAATGAGAAAATTTTATGTCCTCTTTTCTTCTATTTAAGGTATTGTTATGGAATAGGTGACAACGAAAGTCATTTAAGAAATGATTGTAAATGAAACACTCTACAATTGAGGAAAAAAAAAAAATCCCCAGAAAAACTGATGGACTTGTGGTCACCCAGAAGGTGATAAAGACATTTATGCATTATAGATATGATGGTCACCATTTTTTGCTACCAGGTATTGGCCTAGACACTGGCTCTAGGTAGAAATTAAAGAATCCAGATAAATTCTTAAGTAATTAAATCAAGGTGAGACTCAGTGTCTGGACAATGGAAAAGGATTGTCCTTAAATTCATGGTTTCCAAACATGCTCCAGACCCTCACAAAAAATTATGTCCAACTGCATCCAACTCAGGCCAAGAAATGCAGCATACTTCATACTGAAAACTGTTCAGGGCACTTCCTCTGTAACTCACACAGGCCACATCCACAGTTCACAGCACCTGATATTCGGTTTTCGTGACACTAGAAATCTGTGTTGCACCTGTGTGTGTGAGGATACTGAACATCCTGGGATTATGCTGGATGATTACATAGCTTCTAGAATGTGCACTTTCTCCTCTAGCTATTCTTGTGTCATAAGCTATGCCCCAAAATGTTTGTTTGGCTCCAAAAGCTAGTAAAAGAGTGAATTTACATTATGCAACATGTACAGCAAGAGGATGAGGTCCTTCAGATGAGCTGGGAAGCTAAAGATGTACAGGGAGAGAGTGACCCTGGATTTTTATCAAAATGGGTCCTCATACATAAGAAGAAATTGCAGTCAGGTCCTAGGGAGCCAGTTCCAGGTGGCTTTAGGTGCCACCCAGAACCTCCAGGCGTAGAGAATGGTGTTTATCACTAATCCTTTGCTCAAAAGGACATAGGACAAAGGGTAATGGTTTTAAACTCAAGGAGCCACAGTTTACATTAGATGTTAAAAAAAAAAATATATATTTTCCCAAAGAGAGCAGTAAACTGGAACAGGTTGTTCAGAGAGGTGGCAGATGCCCCATCCCTGGAAACATTCAAGGTCAAGTTGGACAGGGCTCTGAACAACCAGGTCTAGTTGGAGATGTCCCTGAACATTGCAGGAGGGTTGGACTACATGGCATTTCAAGGTTCCTTCCAACCCATCGTATTCTATGATTCTGTGACTTTGTGATTCTCTGACATGACTCTTGTCTTGTTCCAGGACATTCAAACACCAAACACCCTCTTCAGCAAAGGTAGTTTGCCAGAGTACCCTGTTGTGACTGCTTTAGAGTTTAAGTCTGAAAACACTCAAGGGTCAGCTTGATTAACAAATTACCTTAATTTAGCAATTGATTTCGCCTCAAATGAATTGTTTCCATATGTTTGCTCTTTATCTATGGCAAGCTCCTCTTTTACTGGAAATGAAATTAATTTGCATTGCCTCCTATTTTCCACAGGAAGAGAACAGAGGCACAGTCAATCACATGCTCAACAGACATGTGACATCACTTGACCATGAGTTCAAATAGGTAGATGAATGTGCAGGACTGTGGTCTTTAGCTTTTGTTATTATTACCTCTGCTTCAGCATTATAATTTTAAAGATCTTTGTCCTCTCATAAATACCTCTCTCAGGTTATTCATGCCACTCCCTAACATATGAATTTTCCTATATTTCTCAAAGATAAATGTCAGTGTACATCCAGCCTATGTTAGACTCTCAATCACATTATTTCTGTCTGTTATTCAGTGATTGCTGCAAATTAAATTTGTACTATACTGCATGAGACGAAAATACCTCCCCAAAGGCTTAGTAATCAAAGTCAGACCACTGAAAATTGTTCTGGAGAGATGGAAAAAATATATATTTATCTATATATTAATTAAAATTTAAGTAGCTCATCTTCAGGTATTATTGAAAATTACAGTGTTTAAAGAAACCAATTCATTCAGCTGTGAATATAAATACTGTCTTGTTTTACTCTGGATGATTAACAGAAATTGTGAAATGCTGGAATCCTATTATTTTAATAAGAAACCACTTTTCTGAATAAGATAAACTGCCAGCCACAACCAATAATTATACCTTTTTTCTTAAGGATATGCCACAGTAGTGTGTTTCAGACTATTGCATTTTCAGCCATAGGAAGGAGCTAAAGTTACATAAATTTCCTGGAAGAGTACTTAGACAGCTGTTTACCTGAAATTGTGCTTATTCCTGGCATCAGTGTGATATACAATTTATTTTATAGTTATGGCAGAGAAGCAATAAAGAAATGGTTGAAATATTAGTACATTATTTATATGCTTGCCTATGAACCTCACAAAAAGATGCTTTTCTATTTTTTGAAGAATATTGCTAGTGATAACACCAATATATAGCTTCAGTTTTACTTCCCTCACTGCATCTTTATGTGTAAAAACAGATTTACACAATTTAGCACATGAGAATAAAAATCAAAAAGAGGCATTTATGCAGCTCCTCAGAGCTTCAGGATGCTCACACAGTCAAATTCCCCATCAGTGTACCAGGGACAAACACAGCTACACTTGGTTTTAATGGGAAATATTTGTGTTAATATTCCATGTATCAATGCCAGATTGAAATTAAGTGCTGTCTAATTTTAAAGGGTGCTATTCTATAAATTGGAGTTGCCAGGCTGAGCCAGGCACATGCTGACGAGCAGACAAGAGTCAGAAGGTGGAAACGGCCTCACCACCAAGGCAGAATTGCAAACCAGAACTCAACCTCCCTCTAACACCCATATGGGCATTCTAGCTATTGATAAAAATTGCTTTTCTAGGATGAACTGGTCATCCCTACGATTCCCCACCGCTTCACATCCCATATTCGGATAACAACCATTTGGGAGGTCTTTGCATCTGTAAACCTGAACTGTATTTAAATCAAGAGAACTATTTGCAGGGCTTCTGTAACTGCAGCTGATGGTGCAGTCACGTGAATCTAGGTTGACATCCTGAGGCTCTGTCTACTGTTCCTTCCTGCTACCTGCACCTATCCCTGCATATCCCAGGCAGTCCTTTCTTCCCTCTCTGCTGGCACATCCCATCTCTGCCAGAATATCGTGGAGTTTGTGTCAGATCTTGGCACAGGAACATAAAGAGCAGAAGCTGAACAGGATTCAGTATCCGTGGGAGAATTATATCTACTACTGTGGCTGCTGATCCATTATGAGCATCACAGCCAGAATCTCCCATCTGGAGTATCCCACCAACTGCTCTTGGGCAGGTTTCAATGCAGTGGTCTCAACCAGTTGAAACTTGACCCTAGAAAAGAGTTTAAGCTCCTCTAACTCTACCCCATAATCAATCCCTCTTGAGATACCAGAATGCACATGGGTCATATTTTATTTCTCTGCAGTTAGGTGGGTTAGAAACATCCTAGAAACAAAGGAGGGTTAACTTCAACTTCCACTACTATGTTCTAATGAAAGATAACCTGAAAAATATCTTGAGACCAAGAAACATAGTTATGATCTGACCATTCCTGATACCAGATGTTTCTGTGGAGGTTTCTTACAGCTATCTTGCACAAAGGAATATATTGCCATTTTTCAGTGAAGACACATTTCTCATACCATGAGAAAATCTGACAGTTCTAAAAATGTTTCTTTTTTTGTACAGAAAGGAAGACAGAAGACTGGAGTGTTTTTACTTGGAGCAAGGAATGTTCTATGCCATGCATTATTTAATGAGAAAAAATGTAGATCACAGTATCTCAGGATAATTCATGTTGGAAGAGAACTAAGGCAGCCCCTGGTCCAAACTTCCCCTCAAAGCAGGATCAACTATGAAGGCAAAAGAGGTTGCTCAGGGCTTTTTTCAGTTAAGTTCTGAAAGATTCCAAGGATGGAGACTGCACTGCCTCTCTAGGAAATGTGACCCACTGCTGGGCTGTTGCAGAATGAATCATGTCCCTTTAAGTCCATTCTGAACCTCTCTCATTTCAATCTATGACAATTACCAATTACCCTTCCACCATGTGCTGTTCAGGTGTGTGATTATTCCCTCTTGAAGCCATTCCTACAAAGGCTGAATGAGGCTTTGTCTTTGTCTCCCCTCAAAGGGAAAGTGCTCCAGCTCTGACCATCCCGGTGGGCGCCTCCTAAACTTACTTGTATTTAATAAATATCTTTGTGCTGGAAGGTGCATATGGTTTAACAAGCTCAGAGAAGAGGAAAGTAATCACTTCCCTGGATAGCCTGGCTCTGCTCCTGTTTATACATGTTGAATTTAATGACGTTTCTGTTGGCCTTATCCTCCAGACCATCCAGGTCTCTGTGGATGACAGTCCTGCCTTTAAGCATGTCAACTTCTCCCTGCCGTGTGGTGTTTTCTGACCTGACGAGCACATCCCCAGACACTGCTAAAGACAAATTGATAAAGAGGAAAGGTTCCAGAAGAGATTTTTATAGTACACTTGTCATCAGTCTCGAGGTAGAGAGTGACCCACTAACTACTGCCCTCCAGGTCTGATCATTCCACCTGTTTGTTACTCATCTAGCTGTCCAAAAACCTGGAAACAAGAGGAGGCATGTCAAAAGTCTTACTCTAGTAGAAATAAATTATGTCCATGGGTACTTCTCACTCGCATGACTATTCATTTTATCATAGTTTTATGGTAACCATGGCCTTGTCTGAGGTAATAAAAACAATCCTATGGACATCACTGCACTCTAACAGTTTGGATGACCTAGAAGAAGCTGGATTAAGAACAGAACAGAATCCAGGATGAGTTTGTAGAAATCAGGAAGATCATAGAAAGCAATCATGGTCACATGCTCTCTCTGTAAACAAACTGTCCTACTATTACTGCGCCATAAAGAACTCGCTGGGAGAGAAAGGATGAAAGAACAAAACCATCTTGTTGGGGCATGGCAAAGGCACAAGTGAGAAAAGAAAAATTGTACAGCTGCCACAGAATCAAAAGTATGTTGGTAGGGAAGGAGACGGGCAGCCTGAGCTGAGCACTCCCAAGGGCAATCTATTGGATAGACTAAGGATAATAAATATAATAATAAAACTAATTAAACCAAGGAACACCACTCACTGGTGCTCAGCTCACAGGTGAGAGAAGGAGGGAAAGAAAATAGGACTCAACCTCCATGGAGTCTCCACCATCAAGTTCCCTCTCCAGCCAATGTGTGTGCCCATGGCAGGGGAAAGTTGGTGATGATGTGCCGTGTGTGCTTGGGGCTCTGGTGAGCAGAGGCTTCGCGTCCAGGAACACGATATGGGGCAAAGGGGGCACTGATCCATAACAGCCCAGTGCTCAGCAGGGCTGTTAAACTTTTTCAAACTAAAAACCTAAACCCTACAACTTTTTTTAAATTAGATCTGTTAAGATTTAAAACATAATAAATTTTTATATTAAAAAAAATAAAGCATTAAATTCAGACGTGACAATTTACACTAAGTCTGGGATTACTAAAATTACTACAACCAATTAAAGATATAAGCAAGTGTATTGCAACAGTTATTAATTTCCAGATTTTAATGAGTTAAGGAGTGCTACCTTTTCCCATAATGACACAGCTGAAACTGAGAAATTGCAGCTTTTTTTACAACTCGATCTTCATAAATATGTCAAATTACCCTGTATTATACTTTTTACAAAAGACTGAATGCAAATATTTACATGTTTTCCAAAGGCCAGTACTTTCTGCTTTTGTTGTGTAAATAAGCATTTGCCTTCATTTCTTTGAGTTTCTATTTATTATCAGATGCAGCAGGAATATTTTCCTCATGTGAATTAATCCATTGAAATCTGAGAAAATGAATCAGAAATTAATTAGCCAACATGCTGTTCTCCTCTTCCAACTTATAAATAAAAGCTGGATAGGAGAATGTGAGAGCTACAGTAACTAAAATTTAAAGAACAAATGGCCAGCTTTTGAAAGTACCTAAAAACATGATACTTTGAAAAGTATCTACCAAGACTAGGTCCTAATTCTGCTTTAGTTCCAGCTACACTTTTATTATTGAATATGAAGTGTTTGGCTGCTTAGTGGTTTTAAAAAACCCACTGATTACCTCTTTGTTCTGTTACACATCAACACATCAGATTTTAATCCACCATCTCTCTAATTAGTTAGCAACCAGTTAAATTCAAATGCAATTTAAAAATCAAAAATTAGAGACAGAGAAAATATAAATGATCAAATTTATTCAATGGATGTGTATTGTATGCCCTTCTCAGTGCATCCTTCCCTCTAGAAAATAAGGAAAATCAAGTTTTCTTTAAAAACTGTGTCTGTCTGCACAGCATCACATTAAGTCACTGGAGTAGTAATTGAAAAACATTCCTTAGGACATCAAATTCAAACAAAATAAAAAAGTCACAGTTTAACTTCAGATTTCACACTTTTGATTAAATTCATGGTTATGACCAGTGATTTAATTCACTTTGACTTAAGTCAATCTACATTGCCTCAGGTTGTCTATCTGTCTGTTTCACATTTATAAAATGGATGATATTAGGATGAGTTCCTTCCATTAGCTAGTGTGCCTCATTAGGAAGAGCAATGCTTCGTACAGCTAAATTGCATTTTGCTCTACTCTGCGGTCCTTTGGTCCTTTGCTGATTTCTCCTGCGATAATCAGCCAGAAACACAAGGGTTTTTTTGTGATGTGGACACTTGTCCACTAGATGCTGCACTAAGCCCACCTACTTATTTCATATCTCCATCCTGCTGTGGACAGAACCTGGGCTCTCTGAGTAATCCCTTCATGTATCCACATTACCTTAGCAGGATGTGAGGTGCATGAGCTTCTGGAGACAAGGTGCTTCCATTTACATCTCAGCTTGGTTTCATGTTCGATCTTGGGCTGAGTGATATGACTTTCCAGAGTAATACACAGGTTAGTGGTTATGAATTACCTTATACACATATACACTCAGAAATTTTCACTCTGACCTACTGAATGAGCTTTATGTCCCTTTCTCCAATTTTGTACCCCTCTTTAAAGAGGGAATGAAGCATCTTCTGGCTTCTGGAGCATGCTCCAGTAGCACAGATGTGAAATAAAGAGTAGTTGCAGATTTTGTTGTCTGCTTCTGGGGCTCAGGACTGCTGGGGTGAAGCCCAGAACCAGCAGGGCAGATAATGCTGTGTCTCACTTTTAAAGGGAAGTGCCTATGCTTTGCAGGAATGAGAAATTTTACATTTGTTTCTCTCTTCAGATTTTTCTGCTGCTGAGCTCAAACAGCAGAAGAATAATTATAACTTTCTACAGTCTAATTTCTCCCACTCAAAAAAGCCAGCCAGCTCAAACAATTATTCCAGGAGGGAAGATGACACTGGAGTGGAAGAGATGGCAAAGCAACAGGAAGGTCCTGTCAGAAACACACACACACATATGATGGGCAAAACCAGGGCTCTTGACAGCTCTTTCACTGTGCCCAGGATTAGGGAGCCATGGAGTTGGTTTAGACAATTCATGTTTACACTCAGTTGCTTAAGTTCTAGTGCAAGTTTAATTTCACCCAATTGCCTCTTAAGCTACTTTCTCAGGAAGTGATTTACTAATCCAAACAAGTATTTCCAAAGTGATGCAGAATAAGGAGTTCATTCACCAAATATTTACTCTGTGTAAGTTTTTTTCTTATACAACTGCCATAGGAGGCCATATTACCTACCATTACCTCCCATATTGGTTTCCCAACCCCTTGAAGAAGGTGTAAGTTCCCTCCTCAGATACATTTCAGGCCACATGTCCTTATTGGGACAAATCAAGCTATCATAACATGCTTACATTTAATTAATTTTTACTAGCTATTGAATATCTCTTCTGTGTGCACACTGGTGAATGAACTTAACATCTAAACACTAGAACTACAAAAATTAAACACTAAACACTAAAAAAACCTAATCGTATTCTCCTTTGCCTTAAATAATATCTGTCAAGAACAAATACTGTGATTTTTATTTATTATACTACAATTGTGCTGTATAACTTGCCTCAGTCAGTTCTAAAATGAACTGTGTTTGCTAAACATTAAGCAAGACCATTGTAATTTTCTAATAAAAAACACTCCAGTGCTTGAACTCCAGCCTTCCCCTTCCAAAACACATTAGCCTTTATTTTGGTGCTAGTTCTTGAATTCAAATTCACAACCAAGCAATGGATATAGAATGAGCTAACTTCCCAAATTGTGCTGGCTTCCTTGATGGAGAGTGGGAGCAAAGGAGGGTGAAGGCATTTTACTGTGGTCCACTGTGACATGGGATCAATATTCATAAACTGTGAGTTGGCCACTGCTCTTTATGAGAGCCAAGAAATTCTGCCTATCACTGAGTTTCCCATCTTACATTTAGCTTCATATGTGGGAAGGAAAAGAAACCCCAGAACATTATCTGAACAATCTCTGAATGCTGCTTCTTTCCCAGTTACTTGTCCCCTGCATCGAAGTGGGAAAACTAGCAACACTGGCTGCTTCTCTACTGCTAAATAACTTAATTCCTCTGCTCCCTTGCTGGTCCCAGATTGGGATTTCACAAGGTTCTAAATATCTCACAGCATTTTTTGGAAAAAATGAAAAAAAGAGAAGAAACCCCATTTGTTTTCCCTGACCTGAAATTTGAATTCCAGCTGGGGACATCTTAGACCAGGTCCCCAGCATTATGCCAGAAGAATGTGTCATCCAACTCATCTCACATGCTGAGCACACCTCACCCAGACTCAGTTTTCTGCTGAAGTATCAACCTGCTGGACTGCAACACTGTGGTATTTTGTACTGAAAAAAAATTCAGAAAAGGTGGCGTTGTTCTAGGTCCCCAGGGAAGACACATCAGGTCCAGAAGGTACTTGCTCTAGGGGAGCCAGGCACTGTGTTACACCAAGCCTGGGAATGAAGGATTCCCTCTAGCGAGGTTTTCTTTATTGGGTAGGCATAGTCAGCCCAGTTAATATTGTGGTGTCCAAGGACTTCACAGAAACTTATCCTGGTCCCACTAAACGCAGTGGCCAAATTGGCACTGTCACAGGAGTAGATAGGTAATCCTCCTTCAATCATTGATAGCGGAGTTGGCCCCAAAGTATCCCAAACATGAATTCCCCATTCAAAATACATTGTTGTTATTATTGAATTATTTATTCTGAACCTACAGGGTCAGGTACATTTAACTAAATGGAAAGTTTGAAAGAAAAATTTATGGAAAACATTAGAGAGAAGTTTTGATTTCAAATGGAGTTAGTCACTAAATAGAAACAAAACAAAACAAAACTAGTTTGCAGGAAACAACCCTTCCAAAATTCCTTCCACTTTTGGCTTTCCAGATCAAATTAATTTTCTAAGGCAAAGTTTTATATTTAATACCAGAAGGAATGATTAGACAGCTCAGAACTGAGCTCTGTAGCACAAGACATTAATTTTCTTCCATTTACCGTATACTGAGCCCAGTAATTTGAACTAAACTACATAATTTCAGCCCATAAAAAACTAAATTATAAAGTGCCATATGTAGGGAATAGGAAAGAACAAGGTGTTACCTTGGGCTTCAACAATAACAAGGAATTGATTAGGTAAGAAATGATCCATACTCCAAGCTATAACAAAAAAAATCCCAAGGTTCCTTCTAATCTGACTTGTGGAAAATTCAGCCCTGTCCCCAAGTCTCATGTCATATTTAATCCTCACTAGCTGGCTAAGATGTACCAGCGAAGAATTTAATGCAGAGGATTCTCAATACCCTCTCAAAGCACTGGCCTACTCAGTCTGGCATGGCTTCTCCAGCTGCATCCAACATTGATGTTTTAAAAGAAGTGGGAAAAAAATTAAATTCTGAGCATACATATTCAACTTGTATTATGAAGGAAAATAATCCTCCCCAAACCTGGTGGTCAACTGGATACTCTTAAAATATTAGATTTAAGGAGAGAATGGCTACTGTCCTGGATTGACAGAAACACCACATCTAGTCTTCTGGTTCAAACGAATATTTGGCAAGGATTTTGCAAAAAAAAAAATTAAAGATTTTAAAAGAATTATGTACATATATAAAATTTTTCTCTTTGGACCACTGTCCCAGTTCTCACAAATTAATATTTTCTTGAATTAGACATAATATTCACACCATTTTGTTTACTATCCATTGATAGATTTATCTTCTGTAAGTGCATAACATTTATAATTATACATTTGTGCAATATAATTATGTACTCTGTCAGGAGCACAGATTCTTAGTTTTAAATCTTATACTTCATGTTTTCGTAAGGTACACACTAAATTTTGCAGTGTGAAAAAACAAACAAAAAGCCCTGATCCCATTCATAGAGTCACAGAATCATAGAATGGTTTGGATCAGAAAGGATCTGAAAGATCATGTAGTTCCAAATCCCCTGCCATGGGCAGGGACACCTTCGGTATTATATATATCCATACATATTTTATGTATATGTGTACATACATCTATATACTAGCATTTAATTATAGCTATTGACGACAAGTCTTTAAGACAATGATGAGAACCATTACCTTCATATTGACCAGGAAGCATTAGAAGCCAGCTAAAAGCAATGCTGCTCTTACTCTGTTCTGGCTACAACCCATGAAAAGAGTAAATGGGACATTTTCATTTTCATTTTTTCATTGACAGCAAGGTCAGAAGGAACAAGGCAATCAGGCCCCTGCAAGTGCAGGGCTCAGGATGTCTCCCAGAAGTCATATTTAAGGCAGTTTCTTAAAGAAGGTTATCTAATTTCATTTCAAGAATTGGTGAGCTGCTCTAATGTTTACTCTCACTGTGAAGTGGTGATGACTTATCTGATTTCTGCTTTCATCTCATTGGGTAATTTTAAAACTTTTCCAGTGAATTGGAAAAAAAACCTTCATATTTTCTCTTGATGCAGGAAAAACAACCTTTAATCAAATCCACCCTTTCAGCAAATGAAATGGATTGAGATCCTTTAGCCTGTTTTGGGAAGGATTATTTTTTCATCTTCTTTTTCATGCTCCCCACTGCTTCTGCATCTGTCTTAAAATAGTGACTTAGATAAAATTCTAGGAAATATCTTATTAGTGCTATATAACATCTTGGACTACATTGCCATTTCTTTCCATTGCATTTTTTTCATTTACCCAAGGGTGACATCACATTGGCTAGTTACAGTATTGCGCTCAGAACAGCATTTAGGAAAAACTGCTTACAGAGTTATTTGAATCCTTCTCTGAGACTCGCATCTGTGTATCCAAACTAGCACATTCCCTTGTAGCTGCAGATCACAACATGTAAAAAGCATTTCCATCTATCCACATTTTGCCTCTCATTGCAGTTATACATATGTATTGCTGCCTTTAGCTCCCTTTAACAATAGCTTTATATCTTCTGCATATTTCTTGTCTTTTGTTCCATGCTGTCTGTATCACTTCTGGTTTACTGCTTTCCATTCCCCTTTAGTCAATTTGGACTGGTTGGTTTACTTACTTTCTTTTTGGAAAGCAAACCTTTTTTACCATGTTTTCTGAGGTATGACTTTGAGGACACTCAATACTTTTCACAGATGTGCCAGGAGTTATTTTAATCTTTGACAATCAATGCATTAAAAATAATTGTTCGTTGATATTACATTCTGTTTGTATAAATACAGACAGACCATTATTATTGCTACCAAGGAAACTGGGCTCAGCAATTAACCATTTCTGAGTCAAAAAGGCAGTTACCAGTCCTTTGTTGAATCATAGAATCATTACGGTTGGAAAAGACCTCTGAGATCAAGTCCATCCGTTAACCCAGCATGAACACCACTAAACCACATCCCCAAGTGCCACATCCACATGCCTTTTGAAGACTTTCAGGCATAGTCATTCTACCACCTCTCTGGGGAATCTGTTCCAATGCCTGATCACTCTTTCAGGGGCGAATTTTTTCCTAATATCCAATTTAAACTTCCCTTGGTGGAACTTGAAGCCATTTCCTCCTGTCCTGCCACTTGTTATTTGGGAGAACTGACCGATCCCCACTTGGCTACACCCTCCTTTCTGGGAGTTGTGGAGAGTGAGAAGATTCCCCTGAGCCTCCTTTTCTCCAGGATAAACAACCCCAGGAGCCTCAGTCCTTCTCATAAGACTTGCTGCTCCTCACATGATAGTAACTTGAGTTCCCAGGAAGCAAGCTGAACATATTTGGAAGCTGTGGGGGCCATTATTTCCTGCAATATAGATGGAAATGGTGCAGCTAGAATTTATACACAGGGAGGCATCCAGGCATTGTTCTGGATTAAAGTGCCATGTAACAATGCCTCCTAATTTCCACAAAATACTAATGCCAGATTCTGCAGGCTATTCTAATTTCTGGGGAAGTGCTATCTGATTGCCAAATCATCCCAAAATATAGAAGAATCAAGAAGAAAAAGGAAAAAAATCTAAACCCACTAGCTCTGGTAGAGAACACAATATATTTTCCCAGACAATGCTGGTGATTGTGCAAAAAGCAACACCATCAGTTTCTATTCTGTTCATGGTTGAGGACCTGCTGCGCCAGAGCCGCAGTGAAGCAGTGCCTGGTGTGCAGGTGCCAGCAGAGAGCTGCTGCTGTCCCCTGGCAATCAAGGTGTCAGAGCACAGAGACTCCCTTTGTCTGCTCACTTCTGCAACATGAGATGTCACTGACAACATTTCCACAGCCTATTCATTGGTTAAAGGACAGGAAATAGATAAAGGGAGAAGCCAGTGTGCCCCAAGAAAAGAAAAGAAATGGATTGCCATCAGGAAAATGATACTTAAGAATCAGAAAGGTCAACTTCTAAATTAAAATGGAGAAATGGGACAAAAGAAGTTACAAAAGCAATCTTGCAGACAGAAGTTACTAGAAGCCCCTCAATAAATAAAATCTCAACAAGCAAAAGGAGGCAAGAACACCTTTGACACCAGAATCTCAAAGGCAGAAGGAGGAGGCTTGGTTTTACTTTCTTTTCCTTTGACATAAGAATAGCAAAAATTGATAATTTGAAGTCTATAAATCTTGCTCCCCACTACAAGTTGCACTTTCAGGGAAGTCAGTGCCAATACTGCAGTGACTCAGCTCCTTCACTGAAATATCGATGATAGTTGATGAAAGGGGTAAATGGCAAGCAAAAATTCCATGGTTTTGCTTCAAACCTGGAATTGTGAACAAAAATTGAGAACATGAGGTTTTTAAGTCAAATTCTGAAGTCAATTTCTCAATATCAGAAAGATACTAAATATTGGTGGCCGCAGCCCTTCACAATTTCCACAGCACTTGCTGTGGTGGCACTTGCTGTGTCACAGCTGAAAATGCCACTCAGCTCAGTAGGTATTCCCAGCCCAAGGACACCCAGCTCTCCATGTGTTCACTTCTTACCAGCTTTCACAGAACCTATATCTTTGTAGGGATGTAAATTGTTAATATTCCACTGTATCTTATGCTTTGACATTAAATAACTGCATAAAGAAGGATCTATGTTGACATGGAATCACAAAATGGTTGGGGTTGGAAGGGACCTTAAGGTCATCCCCCTTGTCCTATCACTCCACGCTCATATAAAAAGGCATTCAACCTCTCACTCCCACCTGCTCTCTTTTAGTTAGGTGCTAAATCCTTGCCAATGTGCCGATGGAGCTACAGACTGAGCTGGATTTGACCTCAGAAGGAAAACCCACAGGGCAAACTGGCTTTCTAAGTGACAGTGGGAACTCACTAACTTTATTTAATATGATGGCAGTAGCAGCTCACACTCATCTGTGTTATCATGTTCAGCGGAACCTTAACCAGATCACTGCTGAAATGCATGAGACATGTGCCAACGGAGAGCACAGATCTCACTGCTGGGATGGCAAACCTTGACAGATGACTGCAGGGATTGCTGAGGCCTCCCTGAGATTCGGCAATGTCTCAATATGGCCTACAAGCTAAGTGAAAATCAAAAATTCTTAACATGACTAGTTTAGAGCTTATAAAGTCCATACTAACACTGATTGCTGTAATTACAATGCCAAAAACATCAATAACTTGGAAAGAATTATAAGACAATTTCAGAGCTATTATCTGTCAAGCTCTGGAATAAAAAAGTTGTACAGCTTATAACCTGGAAATTCATGAAATATTCTCTCTGAATTTCCCTCCATTTTAACATGCATATTGAAACCCCAAAACTCAACCTCGTTCTTGAAAGAAGTCTTTCCTGAACAAAAGCTATCTGTGTATTTTTGAAACCTGATTTTAGAGAGAGCTCTTTGCTTGTGCAGCTTTAATTTCTTTCTCAAGATTTTCCAACAAGCTTTTTCGAAATGTATGATATCACTTCCATTCATATGTCTTAGTACTTTTATCCTTTTAGAAACATTTTTTCTTGCTAAATTTTATAAAGGCAGTTTAGGAGCTCATCTAGACATTCCAAATGTGTAATAAGTGAGAGTAGATAGAAGAAAAATCAAGATAGAATTACTAAGAGGGCAAATGTTTTTGAGCTATGCTTTCTCCTTCCTTGAGTAATCTACTGCTTATAACCATTACATTCCTCCCTCAGAAACCTTTCTTCTCAGACAGGGATGACCCTTACCCTGCTCTCCCATCTATTCCTCTTCCACTCCTCTTTCCATCTGCTGTGGTAAACCTGTTAAATCTGCATTAAGAGCTGTGAAAAGAAGAATGTTTGACAAACCGGCTTGACTGCCGCTGACTCTGGTATCATCTGCTGTCATTTGCTTCCGTTGCTGCCAGCTTTAAAGGTCAAAGGAAAGAGTAAGTGTGGCCTCGGAGGGGCAGCGGATCTCGGGAAGCAGGTTGGCATCTTCTACCATCCATAGCAGCTCGTATGCTATAAAGGCTTTAAAGTGTTCAAAGGCTTTTCTTTCCTCTGCCACTCAAGCCAAAAAACTGGACTCAACCTTTCACATGGTTTGGCTGATTTTTTCTGCATTATCAATTTTCTTGCACAGGTAAAAGTTCTCTGAAGCTTTAAATACAAATTAATTTTGAAACCCAAATTACCTGTCCTCGGGAGAATGAAAGATGCATAAGCAGACACTGTACCAGGCACTGGTACTTAAACACAGAAATAGACTTGTCATTTTTAAAAGATCTGTCAAGAAGAGAAAATTCTTGCAATTCAGAACTAGAGTCCATTAATTAAAATGGCAAATAAAGACCCACATTTTAAACCAGGCTATCTGAACCTACGTAATTAACACTAGGTTATCTGCTGACGTGACTGACAAAAGATATGTACCTAAAGTATTCATGTTAAAGGACTTAGTCACATTATCACACATTACTGGGCACAGACATTTGAAAATTAGTCCCTGCTTTATCACTATCCCTATGCACAGACAATGAATGGAGACTGAAAGTTTAATATCATACAACCACATTTCCATATGACACAATTTATGTAGGGATGACCTTTTCAAAATTGTTCCTCTTCCTGGACCACAATAGTGTGAAAAGTCAACACACAATGGCAGGAATTTTTTATTTAAGACCTCAGTGACTCCAGTTTTTTAGTGGAAAAAGTGTAAAAATAGCAAATGTTTGTCTTCCCATTTCTGATCCTGATTTTGCATTTGCATTTAAGTTATAATCTTTCCCTTTGATTTTCTATGGAAGCGGCAGTAAAACATTTTTTCCATTTTTCTGACACTTTCAGAGTGTGCTGTTTCTTAGATCATTATTCTTGCTCACTTTTCATTTCCAGTCTTCTCTTTTGCAATGCTTGCCATTATTTTTATTTTTTTAAATCTAGTTCCTGTCAATTTATTACAAACTTTCTGAGAAGTTGCATTTGGCACAAGACATTTTTTTACTATAATTTAAAACTTTCAAATCTTTCCCATCTGTTTTATATGACAGTAATGAGAGTCTTAAAAAGGGACTCTATTTTTGCAGTGTTCCAAAAATGCCTTCTGTGCTGTACATTGTTTAGTAATACTCTTTGTACAGTGCCATTAATCTCTAAGGCCTAGATGCTGATAGTGGGTTTTAATGCCCTCAGCTTCCACTGGAGTCAGAAACAGGTGAAGATCTTTTTCTTTAGGTGAAGATCTTTCTCTTTCTGTAAGATGTGATCAGTGCTTGGCAGAAACAGATGCTAATTGGCCCAGTAGGAGAATCATAAATGCACAGATATATGTAAAGTGTGCTTGGGGTTTTTTTAAGATTAACTATGGCTTAACCTTATGGGTTGTTTGAAGTAAATAGCAGCTGCTATTTTTTTTATTAACTTTTGCAGTACTATACTCAGAAGCTGCAGTAAAAAACCTAAAAGCTTGTCTTGTTTCAGTTTCCTTCACTGAAAGCTGTTTTTTCAGTAATACACATGTATCCACTGAAAGGATGAAAATGAGAAAAAGTATCTCTTAAGTTGGAAGTATGAAGGGGAAAACAGCATAATGCAGCATTAACAAATTTCAGTCTCTAAACTATAATTTAGACACTTATCAACTTTACTGCTTTCTGTTAGGCCAAATGGAGAATGTCTCTAAACATTCTTAACCTGATTTTTTCTTATAGCAAGGGAACTTGTCCATATGCTCCAGAGCCAGAAACTGCCCCTACATGCTGGTAACCTGAACAACACGGAAAAAGAACACATTCCATTTATGTGCCAGAGCATTCCATAGCAAACCAACTCACCCATTGGTAAATACATAAGCAGAGATTTGGTCCAGTCTTTCTAAAGAAAACAAACCTTTTAAATGGAACTTTGCTTAGCAAGTTAGAAGTTTGGCTAAAACTTTATTACAACAGGAGTTCTATCTCTTAGAGCTTTGTGAGTCTCGGGTATTGCCTTTCCTTTCTTGCTGGTCCATCTGCAATGCTTCTGGCAGTCCATTTCTTCCACAACCATGCCTTTAATGCGAGAGAATTGAGCTGACATTCAATTGTACAATTCAGTTTTATAAGATATTACCCCCAAAAAGGAATCAAGAGGGTTTTTTTATTGATTTAGATGAGACACAGAACTGGGAGTACTGAAGTACTGGGCAATTCCACCTTCTGAGCTACTCTGTGCCTCTAGGAATGACATGGGAATATTTGTCTGGACTTTTCATTTACCCAAAGGAAAAAATATAATGTTAGGGATTCCTTCCTTGCATGGTGATGAGGCAACATTCACTTCTAGAAAAAGAGTGAAACAAATTAATCCATTTCATCAAATACTGAGAGCTGACTGGAGACAGGTTTGTTTCTACCAGAGATAGGAGATTATTCATTATTTTGTGGGATTACTGACATGATCCTATCATCTCTACTATATCATATTCCCCCTTGTACAGCATCAGAAATATCTGAAAGAATTCTTTTGTAAAACCTTTCCAGGAGGAATGAGAAAAAAGGCATGTCCTTGAAAGAAATCTTTGCACTGGGCAGCTTCTGCGACTGATGATCATTCAAGAAAAATATCCCAGTTTGACTCCAGAGATGTATGTTGAATAGTTTTACACCTATATTAACAGAGTTGTATTTCTACTTACGGTCAGAGAACACTACACAGGACAATTGTTGATAATAAAATTAACCTTACTTAAATTGAGTTCCTTAAACTTTTAATTTCTTTTACTCCAAGTTGTGTTGGATACACCTACATGAGCAATTTCAACAGCACTACCAAAATTTGCTGGGTAATAGAAGACTTTACTGTTACCTTATGAACATTTCTGGTAATGTTTTGCCCTGTGTCAATGAACTGGCCTGGACAGTCCCTGGGCATGGTTCAGTAGACAGCACAAACCAAGCCCCATTCCCAACAGGCAGTTTATATTCATCCTCACCACTTTGGACATCAGTAGAGCTTCACAGCATGGCTGTCAGCTCTTCTACAGCTGAGCGTTCTGGGTTAAAGAACAACCTTGGGTGGCTGCTTTACTTTTGTCTGTCTACTCTCAGCTCCTCTAAAATCAATAAAGAGACAGAGGCACCTCCAGATGGCAATTTCTCCCCATAACTTGGGCACCTCTTTGAAGTATAAGTGTGCTTCAAAGATGTCCTTTTCTTCTCTGTATCTCCATTGCCTACGGGCAGATTTAGGCATTTATTATTTAGAGAGATAACATGAAGGCAAATCCCACCTCAAACCCTAGTGATAACAAAGCCATACAAAGAATGCCTTTTGGGCATTCTTCTCAGATCTGCAGTCTAAAAGCAATTTGGGCAGGTTCAGAAGACAAGGCATCGATATAACTATTATTTCTTATTTCTTTCACATCACCTCCCGACGCCAGATGAAGTGGAGGCTCCACTGCACCGTACATAGTGTGAGAAATCACAGAACATAGGACTAGGTCTAAACAGAAGTACAGATGGGAACGTGAAGTTTCAGTCTCAGGATTCACATCAAGGAACAAAGCCAGGAGAACAAGGAACAGCCAGGAGAACAGGGCTCTTTCAGACTTCAGGATGTTTGATGCTCACTGACATGCTCCCTGCGAACTGGTACTTGCCTTCTGCCACTCTAGACCAGAAAAGGTTTTGAAATGAATTTAGTTAAACTGGTTGTTGCAGGTGGGGAAAAATGCAGCTGATTTTTGCCTTTTCCACTGTATTTTTCTTCTGTTAGAACTTCCTTTTCTCCTTCTCCCTTCAGTAAGAACCGGAGTGGACAGTTGGAGGAGAAGTGGGTTGGGGTTCACCAGCTCAGAAAGCAGCACAAGAGACAGCAGGATGCATCAGTGAAACTGATCTGTGGCACTCCATGGCTGTACCAGGTGAGTTCACTGCTTCACCAAGATCCGTGGCCTCTCTGGACAGAAGGGAGTTTGCAGACAGAGTTGTCTGGCAGTGGTCCATGGGGAGGAAATTGGGGAACAGCCAAGCCCAGCGGGGATTCTGTCCTCTCAGGGTTTGTATTCTTTGTAAACTAAGCCAAAGTCCTTGAAAGGGGAGAACTCGGCATTTGCTAACTGGAAATTGTGTTCTTAGAGTGAGTGCTGGCACTGCTAGTGATGTGTCAGATCAGGTGCTGTCCTACTGAGATGAAGTGGGACAGCACAGCAGGAAAAAGGAACCAGTTGAAAAACGCAGTATAAAACTTTGGCTCTTAAACAGACTGAACTTCCACTATGTTATAGTGTTTCCAAAACAATTTAAAATAAAGCATTTTTTTTAATGCTGAACTCTTGCAAGGTATGAAGATAATGGTAATGTCAAAGCAGGAAATAGAAAATACAGATTAAAATGGAATAAAACTTAGTCTCTATGCAACTCATGGATGAAGTTTGACCAGTTCACATCTCATTTTCTGATCCAGATGCTCACTGAAAATAGCACTATATTGTTTTTTTGCTATTCCACATCACCAGTTTTCCTGTTCTCAAGAAGGAGCAGCAGCTGCTGGAAAGTTCAGTGCCTAGAATTCATCTTCCACTAGATGGCAACTGCTGAGCTTTCTCACAGCACTGCAGGAACCTGTAAAGCAGCAGCCAAGTATCTTCTCCAGACAGACTGCTCCAGTACACCTTCATAGTGTTCTTTATTTGCAGCTACCTAAAGATTAGCAGCTAATCACTTCAACTCATGACAGTATTTGCACAAGACATATATAAAAATGGAATATGCAGTTTAAAGGTAGAAAAGCAGTAATTCACCCTTCAGGTAAGTGGGGCCATGGCTTCCTCACAGGACATTCAGTCCAACTCTCCTGCCTTGAGCAGGGGCACCTTCATTCAACTAGATGAGTTTGCTCAGAGCCCTGTTCAGCCTGATCTTGAATATTTCCCGGGAGAGAGCATGCACCACCACTCTGGACAACCGTTTCCAATATTCGATCACCCTCATTGTAAATACTTTGTTCCTTATATATGTCTGAACCCACTCCCTTTTAGTTCAAAACCATGATCCCTGTCCTATTGCTACATTTCCTGTTCAAAAGTCTGTCTTCACCTTTTCTGTAAGCCCCCTTTGAATATTGAAAGGCTGCAATAAAGGTCCCTTCCAACCTAAACTATTCTATGATTCTGTGATTCTAAGCTTTTCAGCTTTGGATCGTAGCACTGGGCTGGGGACTGTAAACAATAACAACTGTCAGTCTCTTATTTCCTTTAGGTTATTTTCTAGAGGTAATAAATATGGAACAGTTATTCATTTTCTCATGATGCAAAGACCAGCAACTCACAATAAAATTGGCAGCCTTTAAACAACAAGTCTTGATTCTCAATAATTGCACTTTTTGCTTGAAATTGTTCACTGAATTTAAGTGGGATTTGTGTGTAGGTCATATTCAAAGCCTTTCTGAAATTTATTTCAGTTTAAAAAAAAATGTTCGGTACGAAAATAAATACAACAATAGAGCCCATGCAATAGTCATAAAAAAGGAAATCATTGCCTATTTGGAAAAGTACATCCTGACTGAGACCTCCTCCCACATGCTCGATCTCTTTCTAAAAGATGTCTGCCAGACAACGGAACCTGCTGCTACTTCTGGTTATGTGAACATTATCTGAAATAACTTTGCTGGAAAGATTTAACTCAAACTGATATAAATTGTATTGTAATCATGTACATTATTTTCAGACAAATAATAACACTCATCATGATCTATAATCTTTCCTTTTTCTGTGGAGTTTTAACTCACAAGCAAGAACATAAAGAGGTATTTTACCGATGAATTAACAGGGTTTAGCAGAGTTTTTCCTGTTCTTATTTATATTATTGAATATATTATCTTGCCCTTGCCTTACTGATATGGATTGTATGCTGAAAAGCTTTTTCAGAATTAGATTTTGAACCAAACTTGAGGATATTTTTCGAAAAGACATAAAACCCATACTGGATATGATAATGGCCTTATTAGTTAATGACCAGTTACTTTTGGCAATCTGCCCTCAAGAGGTCTGGTAGGACAATAAGTAGCTCCTTTAGGCTTTGAAATTTCTTTCTTGATGCTTATCTTCCCACTGAAAAAAATTCATCTTCAAATACACCTTTTTCATGGGATAGGCAAAACTTGTGAAGCCTCATCTCTTCCCACATGGCAGTTTTACCTACCTGGCTATTCCTGTCTCTGAATCTCTCTGTCTCTGTCAGCCAACTGGGTCACCCATAACTACTTTCCATCCCTCTCCATATCAGTCCTTGACCTTCTCATCACTGCAGTCTTTTATCCCTATCTCCTTAGAGAGTGTGGGTAGAAGACTCTCATGAACCCCTTAAAGAGCAGTGAGAAAGCTACAGTGGTGGAGAGTCCACACTTATCTACATAAGTAGATATTTTTTACTTTATATTTGTTAATTAGTGATCTCTTAGAGATTAGCTGAAGTTTTCTTGTGTCATATGAAGTCTTAGTCATTCAATGCTATTGAGATTGATGGCATTGGTGCAATTTTGCAGGTTTCAAAGCTTTAGTTATGCTATGGAATTCTTCCTCCTGAGCCCTTAAGTATTTTTGGTTTGCAAAAAAAAAAACAAAAAACCTCTGCTAATTTTTGCAACACCAGTATTAGAAGTCTAAATTTTTGCTAGACACATTGTTCTCCCTTGAACTGTAGTTAAACTGGATTCTTAGTAACTATTTTTCTTATAATGGAATTAAAAACACATATCAAAGCAGGAGCTGCTGGCAGTGATGGTGGATAAATTCCCAGGACAAGAAGCTTAAGGAAATTTATTGTTAGGATTACACAAAATGGTTGTCTGTGACAGCAGAGCATTGAACTCACTGGACTGTCATCAGTAAATCATAGAATCACAGAATGGTCTGGGTTGGAAGGGATCTGAAAGATCATCTAGGTCCACCTGCCTGCCATGGGCAGGACACCTTCCACCAGACCAGGTTGCTCCAAGCCCCATCCAACCTGGCCTTGGTTCCACAGCCTCTCTGGGCAACCTGTGCCAGAGCCTCACCACCCTCACCGTACAGAATTTTTGCCTTATATCTATTCTAAACCGACTCTCTTCCAGTTTGAATCCATTCCACCCTGTCCTGTCACTAAATGCTCTTGAAAAAATTCTCTCTCCTTCTTTATTGCAGGCTTCCTTCAGATACTGCCAGGGAAATTGTGACCCTTGGGAAGAACATCAATTATGAGTGGTGGAACGCAGTTTTATCAGTCCCGAGCTTCCACACTGGATGCACCATGAAGTACAAGCAGCCAGCGGACACGTTTGGAGTGCTTTAGGAAGGGATGTGCATGGGGATTTTGCAATGATCACACAAGGATGTTGTATATATTCTTTACACTTAGACGTGGCACAGACCACCTTGATGGGAAGAAATCAAACCCAAAACACCTGCTCAACCAGAAAACCTCACCTAAACAAAGCAGGCAAGAAGTGAGACAAATCATAAATAATATGACTGGACCAAACCTCAGAATATTTTCAAAAGCAACCAGAATTTCCCAAAGCCATATAAACACCACAAGCAGCTCATAGCAGAGACAACCTGCCTCAAGCAATAGCGACTGGGAAAAATGAAAAGAGCAATGAAGCCTTACAGCACCACTGAAACAGGAATTCCGGACGTTTGGTGAATAAAACACCACTGGCGACTGAGGTAACTGCTAATGCAACTTCATTTAAATATTTTTGGACTATGAGCTGTTACACTCTTGGATGGTTTTTCAAAAGTTTCCTAATTTGGACTGACATTTCTTGCATCTCCAATACCATTTACATGACTAATAACTTGGCCAAAGTGACAAATTTTCTGCCTGTGAGTCATAAAATGAATATAGTTGCAAAGGGAAGATAAACAGCCAAATTGAGACAACTCTGGAAACATAACCTTCTTTAACCAAATAGATGTATGATTTAAAGTAATAATAATTTTTTTAAAGCTATGTGCATTTGCTTACACTGGCTTAATCTATTATCCAGTGATTATCCAGTTGAGTATAACCTAACTAGTACTACCACAATCTGCTTTTTTCCCCCAGGTTGCCTTTAGACTCCTAAAATTTTCAAAACCAAAATTTTCAAAAACACTGAAGTAGCTTAGGAAATCAGGACCAATTAAAAAAAACTAAGGTCACATCTAAATGGCAGATTGAACTTTAGACACGGCAGCCTGGAAACTGAAAGGAAGTTGACAGCATGAAACACTTAATGAGTTAATTTCCCTTTCCAGTAGAGAGGCATGAGAAGACCAAATCCCACTGACTTGGGTCTTTCTAGGATTGTTGGTTATTCTTTATTTTTCCCTTTCATCTTCATCCCTCCTAGCTGTGAGTGTCAAGAAAACACCACAATAAAAAGAATTGGCGGAAAGCATCAGTGACTGCTAAATGGAAAATGAGTAGGAGACCTTGAGTCTATGTACCCCATATACTATTGAAGAAATGAATCATAGAATTGTTTGGGTTGGAAGGGACCTTGAAGATCATCCAGTTCCAAGCTCCTATGCCATGAGTAGAGAAGCCTTCCATCAGACCAGGGTACTCAGAGCCCCATCCAGCCTGGCCTTGAACACTTCCATGGGTGGGGCAGCCACAGCTTCTCTGGGCAACCTGTGCCAGTGCCTCACCACCCTCACAGATAAGAGTTTCTTCCTACTATCTAATCTAAATCTGCCATCCTTCCACTTAAAGCCATTACCCCATATCCAATCACTCCACGTCCTTGTCAAAAGTCCCTCCCCAGCTCTCTTGTAGCCTCTTTAGGTACTGGAAGGTGCTCTAAAGTTTCCCAGAGCCCTCCCCTCTCCAGGCTGAGCAGCTCCAGCTCTCTCAGCCTGTCTTCACAGCACAGGTGCTGCAGCCCTCTGAGGAAGAATCACCTCTCTCAACCTGCTGGTCGCACTCGTTTTGTTTTCTACCAAGAAATACTGTACCTCAGTGGCACACCCTGACGGAAAACTCAGCTGTCACTTCCAGATACCCTGCAGCTATGTTTTATATCTCACATTTGTAAATAGAGATAAATGAGAGTTAAGGGACAAATTTTAGGTCAAATGCTTCCCCAATAAAGTAATCCAGAAAAACTGAAATATTTTGTTTTAAAAAACTGCAGAATAAAGGTTGTTGGCTTTTGCATCTCAGTTGCCAAACTGAAGTGTAAAACACTAAAAAGGTTTGATATGTTTCACTTCACATGAACAATTTTGTTCTGCTTAAATCATCATTTACTTCATTTTCATTGGCCAGCAGAATTGAAAAATCAATTATTCACACTGTTCTACATGAAAAACTGAGTTCTCAAATAAAATGAAAGCAAGAGGGTGGTTAATAATCAGTCAATACATTGAAATAAAACCTTTTAAATACATTGGACAAGTATATTAAGTAAATCATTACCCCAGTTTTCATTTCAATCACTGAAATATTCATAGTGTTTGTTTTCAATATACCAATCTCATCTTACCTAATGTCATTTGAATATATTCTGAAATATTTCTCTTTTATTTTGTGATGTTTCCAAAATGAATGGAGATGGGGGGAGGGGGGAAGAGTATTCTGTACTTTTGCAGTAAGGATCCAACAAATTTACTTCTAGGAAAATTAAATAAATATTGAAAGGAAGTCAACATCTAGGGAATAAAAGACCAGGAGAAAGTAATAGCAATGGTTCATAATGAAGGAATGATTCCATAGTGGTCTGCTATGGCCACAGCATCACATTCCTATAAAATTTGTCAGCAGCAAGACACTGATTTTTTCGAGATCACTTGCAGTTGCTAAGGCCCCTCTCTTTTGCATTTGGAACAGTCATCAAGCTTTTAACATGTGACTTCAATAAGAAAAGAAAAAGGCAGAGCAGATTTAGTAAGTATTTATCCTGCACTAATGGGAACCCAGGACCATTTTGCAAAAATGGAACCCAAAAACTTGAAATCTTACTCACAGAATCATAGATTAGTCTGGGTTGGAAGGGATCTTTAAAGATCATCTACTCCAACCCTTCAGCTACTAGCCAGTCCAACTACTTCAGCGAGGTACTTAGTGCTGGTTTCTGCCTTCATTCCCCACTCCCAATGTTGGGGTTTTTTTGTCTTTTTCACTTAGAAAAAAATCCATATCATCTGAAAGAGTTTGGGGCTTATCATCTTCATGGGCAATGAACTTATTGCCTTAATGATGAGCTCCAGATTCTGGCCTCCTGTGGAATATCATATCAAATAAAATAGAATGATACAATCATAGAATTGATAGGGTTGAAAAAGACCCCTAAGATCAAATTCAAGCTGTAAGGGTCAGGTAAATATTCAATTTCTTCCTTAGAGGTGGCCTTAAAAAGTGTGATAACCTTCTCTGAGCAGAGCTCTGTCACTGGCAGCTTCAAAGAGAGCACAGGGGAGGTGTCAGGCCATAAACTTTATGGCCTTGCAGAAGAGACACAAATAAGAGGTGAGAGGTTCCCCTTTCTTCACTGAGCTTCCCACCTGCTCCCATGCAGTGAGAAAAGTCCAAAGAAGAACAAAAGAAGACAGGAAGGAAATTATTCAAGAAGATTAAAAAAAAAAAAAGGTGAATAACAATATTAAATAATAACTTGGGCTGCCTCAGGGGAAGTAGGAAACCAGATTTAGACACCTAGCTCTGTGACATGATTGTCATTTCATAAATGCACAGTGTGACAGTGTATACAAAGAATCCTCACTCTGGCTCATGTCACAGGCTCCCCATTGGCTCTCATCAATAAACTTTTGGGTTAAATGCTGGAATAAGCCGTCTGGAGCTTGTCTATACACTCTCTGCTGAGAACAAGTGGCCTTCCTAAGGGGTGGCAAATTTCAGTTTACTCTAGATCCAGGATGCTGATAGGTTTTATGAGCACACTGTTCTGCTCCTTGCTACATTTATTACCACTACTATACACTTTTTCAATGTTCTTCACATTTATTTCTCTCTTCTTCTCTCACTTTCCATCTTCCAATCCTCCCTTATCCATTTCTTTGTATGTCCAGCACTTTAACTGCAGTGGTGTATCAACAGGATCTCCTGCAGTTGGACTCTCTCCAGCATATTTCTATTGTCTAGTTTCAGTATTTCCATAATGGAACAGATTTGTTTTCCCCTGGGGGACAAAACCCTCATTTTCACACAGCCCTGTCATCTCAGTTAGGTTCAAGGTATCTCTAACATTTGAGCTTAGTAAACCCACGTGGAGTTTCATGCCAACATACCTTGCAACGTGAGGATTACAGTGGATAATCTAAATAAGTAATTTCCGCTCATATCTGATGCAAAGATGAGGGGCAGTGTGCCAGGCCTTGGGAGAAGGGTGGTGAAGTAAACCTGCCTGGGTATTGAGTTCAGTCTTACTTAGTCCCTTTGTTAATTATACCTGGAAGTGGTTTTTAAGGCACATAAATAAAACTAATCTTTGGGAGCAGCTATAAATATTCATAGTCAGAGATATAATGCAAGGAGTCCTGAAGAAACTAGAAATAAAATTATAGCCCGCTTGGAAAAAGGAAGAAATGAATGCAACAGAGGGAAAACTGTGAAGCCTTGGCTTAGTTTTTAATAAGCATTTTAATAAGCTTGAGATAATGAAATAAATTAGATCAGAATATTTTCTTTGCAACAATGACAGTTCAAACTTACTAATTTTGCATATTTTAGTCTATGCAACCATCTGAAGCCCTAAAGGGCAACTGGAAGTTCTTCCAGCTATTTGCAGAAAATCCTTTAAGAAGCCTTTGCTAAAGCTCACTTTCAGTTCAATCTGATTAAAAAATCCAAAAAGCAGATGAAAGGAAAACCAGATTTCTTTAAGTCTGCAACCTGTTTGTTAATTATCGAGTGTTTCAGCTGTGGTGTGATTGTTCCCAGCCTGCTGCATGTACCTCCCCCTCACTCCAGCAGAATGCCTCTTGCTCTGCACCTTTTGGCAGCAGCATCACTGCAAAGGCTGATCCCCACCCCTGCTGCACACCCCCACTTCCAATTCACATCTCTTACCATTACACACACACACAATATTTCGACAAGGCTCAGCACAGCACTGTACACAGATTAATGCTGCACCCCACCTAGGCTGGTAAATATTGTTTCTCAGCGGATGCATTGCTCTTTGCTGTGTATAAAGCATTCAGCTCTTCCCACAGAGCACGGTGTCTGTCCACAGCTGATGTTGTAAGATGAAGCAGAGGGAGAGACACTGGACTGAAATAGAAGTAACCCCATTGTCTCATTCATAGATTTCCCCACTCATAGAAAAGAAAAAATACCTGTCACAATATTGAAATTTGCATAAGAAAATTTTCTTTTGGATGTAGGTTCCTCATCTGTACTTGGAAATAGAAAATCTAGATCATAAGCCAGTGGAGTAACTTATATGCAGTTAATATATACACATCTATGACAAAATATTCCCCAATATTCTAATAGGAACAAAAGAATATCTCCTTTTACAGATTTAGGTCCATCTGCTATAACTTTTAGATTGTAGCCATCAAAGTAAATGGTCTGCAAGTGAGCCCAGGTTCATACATTTCACATGGTCATCACTAAATTAACTTCAAAATTCTACAGTGCTCAAATAAATGTCTAAGATTTGGTCTCATATTTATCAAAGTCACTCCTCCCACATACCAAGTAGCACTGATAGGATTGGGAATGTGAAATCATGTGAACACCTTGCTTCTTAGTGCAGAGACTGCAAAGAGATTTCTCAGCCAAAACCTGCCAGCAAAGTTTGGCAAAATTCTGCATGAAATATTTTTGTGAGTTAAAATTCCACCTCTGTGCTACAATTCCATTCTCCGAGAGTATTTCTAGTTTCTGTTTCAATTCCAGGTCTGCTACAGATTTAAAATACAGGTCAATCTGTTTAACACAGTTTAAGAAATATGACATGGCAGTATAAAATTTTGCAAATTCATAGAAACATTTCCATTTACTGTTTTTATCAATCACACAGGGAGGAAATTAAAACAAGAGAACTCAATGTTTGTCAAAATTTTCCTGCTGATTCTCTGTGAATTGTGAACACTCATTTCTTCCTAATTTGGTCCTACCACAGCTTTCTTTTATGCTTGCTATTTCAGCACATGCAATTTATTAGCATGGGCAATCAATAGCAGAGAAGGCTGTTTTACATAAAACCTTCGGCAATGGCCTGAAGACCTTTCCAGCCATACCTCTTTTATCAAAACTGATGTCTTTTTTGGCGCTCAGTGAAAGTGTGCTGCAGTAGCAGCTGCCTCAGGCTACTGCAATTCCTGCTCTATCCCTCAGCCACAGATCCTGACCTGAGAGGTGAGAGAACCTCAGCTACTCTTGAAGAGCCTGTGTCATTTGTGGCAGCTTATCCTAAGTCAGGATGACAACCATCTAGACACATACCCTGAGCCGCTTTCTTGAACCTCTTTCTCCATTTTTTCACCCTGTTGTAGTTAGAATAGAATAGAGTATTTCAATTGGAAGGGACATGCAAAGATCACCGAGTCCAACTGCATGACCAATCCAGGCCTGAGCATCAGTTAAAGAGAGTTCTTTAGGGCAATGTCCAAATGCCTCTTAAACGCCGACAAGGCTTAGGGCATCCACCACCTCCCTAGGGAGCCTGGTCTGGTGTCTGAACACCTTCTCAGCAAAGAAATGCTTCCTAATGTCCAGTCTGAACCTCCCTGCTGCAGCTTTGAACCATTCCCACATGTCCTATCACTGAATACCACAAGGAAGGGAAATTAGCACCTCCCCCTCCTCTTCCCCTCCTCAGAAGGCAGCAGAGTTTCTCCAAAACAGACAAAGCCAGAGTCCTCAGCCACTTCTCACAGGACATGCCTTCCAGCCTTGCCACCAGCTTTGTTGCCCTTCTCTGGACACATCCACACCCTTCTTAAATTGTGTGGCCCAGAGCTTCTCACAATACTCCTGGTAAGAAGTTTCACCAAAGCCGAAGCGTGGGCTGGACCTCCTCCTCCCAATTAGCCCACTACTGTGTAATCAATTCAGCCCTTCTCACATATCCCGGGCTCAAAGATGAACAAAATCACCATAAGTCAGTGTCTTTGAGATGTGTGTTGCAGTATCACAATCAGAGCTACAGGACATATGGAAATTACTTTTCCATACTTTAAAGCACCATATGTGCTCTTGTGCTTTCAGTTCTTCCAGAGCTAATTCTACTTTTATTGGAAAACAGAGAAAGGTTTTGGAAAGATTATTGCATTTCTGGCTATTTCGAACATGGGAATGAGCTGCATTCTCATACTCACAGTATGGATAAAACTTCCATAGTGAAATTTTATGCCACATTTTACACAGTTTTGGAAATTACTCTGCAGAATTACTACTACTGATATTTTAAATAACTAACGTGATTTTAATTGTGCTGAGTTTCACACAGAGCAGAATTTTTCAAGCATTGCTGCTATGGGGTCCTTTGCAACTAAAGCCAGAGTTCTAATTATCTATGGTATAGTCGTTCAATACTTGCCCTCGTGCAGGTTTTTCAGGAAAAGCACATTAATACTTTTTTTCCCTCAGCTGCAGTTGCTGATTCAGAAAGACAATGATTTATTAGCTTCATCTTAGAAGACCCTTTTCACAGCTGAACCATAATTCTGTTTTTTAAAGGTTCATGTATTTATTCCACTGTTGTTTAAATCTGGAAAAAATATATTCCTTTAAAAAAGTTGATGCGCACATACAGATAACAGGAAAGGGTATTCAACTGAGGCAATGTTTAAGCACCCATTCTTTAGTTAGAATCAGAACTGGAATGTTTTAATTCAGTTTATGCCCATCAGACTTTTGTACAGAACAAAGAAAACACAGAAGAAACATAAGTGATGCCCATAGAAACAGCATTCATATGTTCTTTGAATATCTTGCTTTTCTTTTTGAACCATGCAGTTTCTTTGCCACACCATTAATTTCTGCACAACTCCAAAAATAAAGATGCCGACAGTGACTTTCTTTTGTATCACCTTGTAAAATTATATATAGGCTGGTTTATATATATGCTGGTTTATAATATCTGCACACCAGCCTGAGAGCTCTGTTTGGTTTTGCACGGAGCATTTCTCATTTAGCTTTGCTCTCCGTTACCAACAGTAGGAACAGGAGCCGGTGTGCTGCATGGTTAAATTTTTAATGAACTAATTGGGAATTTACCCTGGGATAAAGGCAATTCAGTCCAAGCATTTGCATATTCAGTTCCTGGTAGACCTAGGCTATGTTCACTTGAATTTGTAATTTAATATGCAATTCTTGTGCACAGCTCTGTGCAAATACCATATGTGACTAGTTGCCACAGCCTTCACCCAAAGCATCCACTAACCATGGCAACATGGGCATCCGATGTTGCATAAGCAACCTGACAAAGGCTGAATTTTTAAATTTGTACACATCACAATTTCAAAGCCAAATTCCTGCACATTTGGAGCTCAGGAAAAAAAATTAAATAAGTATTTTAAACGCACAGTTAGCATCTGGGTTTAGACATTTTGGACCAAATGTTGGAACCTGAGTTCCAAGAATTAAATGCCTCAATTCAAATTTAAATAACTAAATAAGTGGCCTAGTTATAAGTGTTGAGCATTGAGTGAATCTCTCCTGTTTACTCCAAGGGTTGAGGCACTCTGCAAACCTATAAAGATGGAAACGGGATATCCTGACATCTCACCGTGAAGTACCTAGGCATAGAGCATCTTTAAAAACTGAATTTTGATTTATCTCTGAGTGTACCTGTGATACAAAATGGAGTGTGAATAGACAGCATCCATAAATGACACCTTCTGAGGTAAACCCAGGAGAATTCCTCATTGTCCCAGGGCACCTCTTGAGGTGTCCCAGGGCACCTCAGCAGTGTGAATGCTGAAGTGCTTCATGTTGAATTGGGCACTGGGAGTTGCCTGGTTTCTGGTGTAGCTGTGAGATGCTCCTGGCGCTCAGCTCAGAGCTCGCTGCTTCTCTTGTGCCCAGCACCATCCCAGTGTAAGTGGAGATGACAGTTCATCCCAGCGCACATCACTGCACCGGGATTGTCTGGGGGTGCTGGGGAGGCAAACTGTGTCATTGCTTCACCTAGGGCACAATTCCCCCCTGAAAGGGCTGGAATGGAATTTACCTCTGTGTGCCTTTTCCCACTTCTGATAATGAATTCCTACACAGGAAGACAAGAGAGTGAAAATCCCCCTCTCTTCCTCCGCTGAGCACTGTGTCCAAGCCAAAAGCCTTTGCCCCCCAGGCAGCCATGGGAGCCATTCTGGTATTTTTATCTGCTAATTGAGCTTAGAATTGAGCTAGTGTGGCACATCTCTCCTAACCAAAAGGCTCAGCTGTTTAGAGATACTCAGCTGTGAGTAATGCCTTCAGCAGTCACAAAGGCTGAAATGCTGGGCTGCCCATCCTGTTAGCGAGTGCTCTCAAGTTGGCCAGATCCAGGCCTGGAGGGAGTAACTCCAAAAAAGCACAATGCTGTAAAAGATGGCATTTTTCTAGAAAGTCCTCCACTTTTTGATTGCCAGTTAGAGCTGTGTTTTGACCTGGAAACCCACTTCTCACAGGAGGCTGCCTAAAGCTAGAAAAAGGGTTAGCATGGTGCAGGCTGGAAAATGAACCGAGCAAGATATAAAAATTAAGAGAAGCTGAATCAATGCATTTCTGCTGCAGAAAGCATTAGAGAGGCTAGAGGGAGTCCACGCTCCACTGCTTAGGAAATGAAGTGAGGCTGGGTTGTCTTTGAAACAATCTCTGTTGTCCTAGAAGGTACATGGAGATAATAAAGTGTGACCATGGGCAAGACCTGGCAGACACTTCAGCAGCCACTGTGTGTTAACACAGATGATGAAGGAGAGTCTCTTCAGACTCAGACATCATTTTCTAAAAGAGCTGGATTTTGGAGAGAAGACTTTCAGTGAATCCAAACACAGAGCAGAACCAGAAGAGAGTAAACAGGGTCAAAAGTAGCAGGGGGAGATGGATATGACCTGTCCTTTTTGAGGATATAGTCTGGCATTACAACCCTACCCGTAATTTCTGCTTCTCCATTAAAGATCACCACCACTCGCCTTAAACATAATGACCTATCTTATGTTTTATATTGCTACCCATCAAGTCCTGTCAGAGCTCCTGTCACATCACACTGATAATGGCTTTAATATTAATGATGGATTTTAAAAAATGGCTGGCACATCTCCATTTCAGTGATAAGAAATGCTCAGGGCATACTTTCGCATTTGAATATTTTTCATTTTATTATTTTCCTACTTTCTGCTGTTGGCTAAAACAGAGAATCAATGTCGTGACACTCTCCTAGTGGAGGGTTTCTTGCAAAGAGAAAGGCTCTGGAGGATTCCCTGTTGTTGATCAAACCCTTGGTTTTCCTGCACATCACTGTTCCATGGTTCATTACTAGATCACATAACCAAGTACCCTCTGTGCATAGCTCGCGTGCACTGTGGTTCTGCTGTTTGCAATCTGCATTGTTCAAAGTGTAGCTGCTGCAGTGGTTCATCTATCAGCATCTCCTCTTTGACACACCTAAAGAATACTTCACTAATTATTTATAAAATCAGTACAGAATCTGGCATCAGAAGCTAACCAAGAGGAGTATTTTGCATTTCTTACTGATCTAGAGGTTAAAGAAAGTAGTTGCAAAATCTGATCGTACTGAACACCTCCCTCTAGGGGGAGTTGGGGAGTATAGGAGACCTTCCTGTTCTTGCAGATGAAATGAGTATTGTTTCCTGCTGGAATAAATCTCCTCATACTATATTATTTGACCTGAAAGAATCTTTTAGAGTGACATCCAGTTTACACCTTAGATGGACACTTTTTTCCCCATTAGTGGAGTGTATAAGCAACTGTGAAACAAATGACAATTGATCTGTTTTCTAAACATAACAGATGTCAAATGCTGTGTTGGAAATAGTTACAAGTTTGTAAATGCAGCTGTTGAACTGTTTAAGTTTTTGTGGTTTTTTGTGGGGTTTTGTGGTTTTTTGGTGGGGTTTTTTTTGTTTTTTTGGTTTTTTGGTTTGTCTAGTCATGAAAAAAACCACCCTTACAAGTGGCCTTGTTCATATAGCCTGACTAGGGCCAGATCCAGCCACAGACCTTCTAAGCAGCTGTGAAGGACACCAGTGGCAAGAGACAGGAAAATAGGCATGACCCTGCTATTTATTTTGACCATGCCAAAGCTCTAGATGGCCAGGCTGGCAACACAGCTGCTGTGAAATGAAAGATACGGAGTATTTGAACCATCTATGGCTGCTGCTTAACCTGGCTAACAGGAACCTGAAACTCCAGTACTTGTAGCTCTTTTCTCTCCTGTCTCAGTCCTGCTGGGTTCCCCCAGGGCAGGAGGACAAGAGCCCAGCTTCCCACCCTTAAACCAGGAGAAGATAATGTTCAATTTTGCCTCTGATGTTGAGATGCTTTTAGTGGCACTTACAGCAATCAGACATGAGAGATGGGCTAGTTTGCATTTTTATTCTATCAGAGGATATGTTTACTCAGACCAGGGCAGGCAGATATGACCTCCCTCTGCCATGTCTGATTGATGCCAGCTCTGGCCCAGGGGCTCTGCAGCTGCAGGCAGCTGTGGCATCCCAGTTCTTGGCAAACACAGGCACCCAGCGGTGGGAGGGAGCTGATCTATAACCACCCACTCAGCAGCGTGCGATTCCCATCCCCCCTGCTGCTGGGACATCCAATCCCACTGCATGGATCTTTTTCAATATCAGGGAATATATAACTTGAGCTTGTCAAATTCTGAGAGTCAGCCATGAAGAAACGTTGGAAGTTTTCCTTGGAAAACTTTCCATCTTGCACCTCTTGCTCAATGTATCCACTGGTTTTGGCCACGCTGTTAACATTAAAACTTTTGGATCAGGGACCTTATTTTACTTACACCTTCACACAGCATGAAGAATATTGAGAACTTTGGGATCTACTGCATCAGTGGGAGCCAAAGAATACCTTATTTGATTAATGTGACTACTATGGGCTATTTCTTGCGAGCTATTCCATGTGATTATTTGCAAATCCCTGTTTACTGCTTGATGTACTTGACCTAAATTCTGCAAAACTCCGGTGCAAGAGACAGGAGAACATGTTGGCTTCAGATATATCAAGAAAATGTGTTCTCTTTCATTAAATATAAATAATACTGGCAGTAAAGCACCTCTGTCTTATTTAATTTAAGTTTGTTTTAGGTTACTAGTCTTTAAAAATTTTATATTTCTAGATGGTGCAGATTTTTTAAATTAATAATGAATAAGATAATTATAGAACTTGTCTGGGGGATGCCAGAGGCACCAACAATTAGTAGGAAATTGGGGTTTCAGCTCTTAGAAATCCATGGGATACATAAGCTAGAATTTCAGGTAATGTCAATAGCTGGCCATTAAAATGATTAATGGTGGAGCAAGCAGCCATGTGGTCTGACAGGGCACAGTACAGAGGTCAGGTGGCAGTAAAAAAGACTGATATGGAGTCTTACACGTGGAGAAGCTGCAGTTCAGGCCCTCTGTCATTTGATCCTTCAGCTCCATCACCTGGTGGGCAGGTAGAGATGGAATACAGGAGGTACATCCTAACTCTCGATAAAGTGGCATTTTTCCTATTACTTTTGTGGCCAGGGGATATTTCTATTTGCTTTGCTGAGTGACCCAGCCTGCAGCTGACATGGATTGGATGGATGACTCCTCTGAGCTACTGTGTCAAAAGATTTTGTTTTGTGTGATACTCCTAGCAGCCTCCCCTTAGTTTATGTGTAGCAGGCATCAAGGATTCCTTAGTTTATGAGTTATAAGCTTGTATTCACCACGAAAGACTTCCTAGGGCTCAGTGGAGTGAAGACTAAACAGGAGCCCAATTCCTCCAGGTCAGGGTAGCAAGTTCAGGAAGAAACTTCTAAAATATTTCCCTGAGGCAGGGAAGCACGAGCTACCCTCAACTGCTAGCAGCCACTTACTGACTTCCAAACTAGAGAAGTGAAGACAAATATTTGTTGTCCCCCAGATTTTGGAGGTGGCATGAAGGTACATGAGCTAAGACGCTTGCATAAAAGACAGAAAATTCAGTTCTCTGAGGAACTTAGAGATTTGATCATGTTCTGTGTTACATCACCTAATATTATGTGTCCTGTCAAGTATTTTCTCATCACTGATGACACAAGTGAAATCAATAACAGGTGCTGCAAGTAAAAACTATTCATTGAGGAAGGCAGTTTTTGGAGATTTAAGCCATGTCAGAAAGTACCCAGTATTTGTTGTATATTTATGAAAACCAAAGCATAAGACCTGGTGAAATTTAGCTTGCCACATTCAGACCTAACATTTGCTAAAACATTTTTGAATAAGTTGCATTGCTTTACCTACTATATGAATAAAGAGGTTTCTCTAATTCTTCTCAAATTGGATGATTGGGTTGGAAAAGACTGAGTATTATTCAAATTGAAAAATTATATAATGAGATGAAGCTTTAGATACCACACATTAGAAACTTAGTCATAGTTTTAGAAAATGGTATAACTCTTGCAAATTCAGTCATAGGCAAAACTCAACACTGGAAAGTAGCTAAAAGGAGACCCATGTCACTCACAGCCAGTAAAGTGTTTATCTGTAAAGTGTTTTTATGTTTTTAAGAGCACTTCCTAATGCTCGTTCTTCAAGTCCATAAAAATTCTTCTCATAAACATGTTCATTTTTGTGCAAATTCACACTAATCTGTTGGACATGCAGACAGACAATCCAGTTCAGCAGCTGTAAAACTAAGAGCATTCCCTTCAGATTTGTTATGATATTGACTCCAGAGTGTGCTCTTCTGGATGTGCCAAATAATCTTTGCATGCAGAAGAAATAAACCAGGAACCAAAAGGATTCAGTGTGAACCCTACTGGAATTCTTTATCAATAAAGCACTCTATATGTGTTAGGGCTGAGAGTGATGTGTATGCTGTTACTTGGATTTTTCCTCAAATGTCAGTCATACTCTTAGTGTAGTTAATGAAGAGCAGGTATTTCCATTTGAATCTTTTCTTCAGTCTACAGAATACATAAGGAAATCTATAATACCCATCCCACACCCCTTCATACATCTTTCAGCAAGATATAAAACATTGAAGTGCATTAATACTGCTCTAGCTATTTTTCTTTTGTTTTTTTTTTCTTTAAGAAGAAATAAATCTCTTAGAAAGACTGTGTCTGACACAGACAGCTTTGATACAAGTTCCTCACAAAACACTGACTTTCTTGGGGGATTTTATCATACACATAATTTTCTTTTCATTCACAATGAACCTGGACTTTGCTTTGATGCTGATGAGGATGATAAAGCACTCAAGCATTTTTAAGTTACTCTGAAACTTAGATTCTTTCACATTCCCATAATAGGAAAAATTACTTTTTCTGTAGAACTGTAAATGCTGTTCTTATGGTTCTTTTTTCTCTTTAGGACTTCTGTGCAAGAAGAAGAGGAGGTAGGCAGAATAGAATCAGTAGAGTTTCTTTGTTAAAGTATCTTAGTAATTTATATTTTTCCTTATGAAAGGAATGGTAATTTTATCTTTATGGCTCAAACACTTTTTTAGTCAGTCTTGTCCTTGCATCTTTGAATTTTTTTCCATTTACTGTCCAACACAGATCAGGCTACTGCTACAGTCCATCTGCTCTGAGACTGCTCTTCCACTGGGATAAGACCTGCTGTTATGATTTTGAAGCTTCAGACACAGAAATAAGCCCTCCATCCTTCTCTAAATATAACACCGTTCTCCTGTAATCACTTCGTTATTCTGTGTGTCAAAGATAAGAAATGAGAGCCCAGCTTTGGTCATCCTGCTGCCAACTAGCACTTAAAATTTCATAGATGGCCTATGCCATGCCAATCATGGTCTTAGCACAATGTCAGGCAGAAAGAGGTAATGTGCAAGAGTTGCCAAGTCTCATTCTGAGTGCTAAATCAGTCAAGCTGTGACTGCTGAATGCAGATTCAAAAGCAATCAAAGTAGGTGAGTCTTGGGAAAAAGGACATTGGGCATCTCACTAGAAAAAACATGAATAATGCCATCTGAAACTGATCTGGAAGGCTGCTGCAAGGTGATTGCCTTCCCCTAATTTCTTTTTCTTCTCCTAGGGGAAAAAAAAATCCTAAATTCTCCAGATAATGGTAGGTCTGGTGTAACCTACAAATACAGATTTCACATATTTGCAGTGCCCAAACAAAGCAGCAAATGTAACTATGCTAATCTTGCTTTCCTGATCTTTCCTCTAATGAAAATTTGGGGATAGCCTTGTATGCTTCCAGATCATGCATCCAGTGCAGCTGTGAACAATACAGATGTCAACTCCTACAGCATAGCATACTCAGTGTTAAAACAGCAGAGTGATAATATAATAGGGAAGACCAAACTGAAGATTTCATGGGTCATTCATGTAATTCTCAATCATAACAAAAGCATTTGTAAAATAGATGCATAAGTGATGCCTTTAGATGTGAAGGTAAATTAATAATTGTGGTCACTAGCCAGGCCCATGTTTTCCACAAAGAGCTTTAAACAGTTGCTGCAGGATGACATAATGCAACAGTTCTCAGGCTGATCCCTAAAGAAGAGTCTGGATGATTAAAAAACTAAAGATAAGCTCAGCACTCGCATTCCCTAAATATCCAGTGTACAAATGCAAACCACCTAATGACAGCTTCAAGAAAGAAAATAGTTGAGATCTGCCAATACTGCAAAGATGCCTTTCACAAGATCCTGGCCATAATAAAGGATCTATCACCCACAGAAAAATTAAAACCTTTAAAAAATATTTGGGAATTAAACTGCAGCTATGGAAACTGTCTCTATGATTTGTTATCAGCTTAATACCCTAATGTTTTATCACCATGCCCTAAACATGGAGTATGGCTTCAATAAAATCCCAGTTTAGTACAATCAGTGAACATGTGTTCAGCCATATTATATATGTTCTATAACTGAAAATTATCTTTCACCTAATATACATTGTCCCTAGATTTACTGATTAGTGACTTACGAATAAAAAATTCCATATTATAGAAATAATTTTTCTTTGAGAACTATTAAAGGGGGTTTTTTTAATTGATTTCTCTGATGTGTGTCTTCAGCAAGGAACAGGAGAAGAGAAATTGTGGATGTCTTATACCTGGAAGTGTTCAAGGTCCAAGTGGATAGGGCTCTGAGAAACCTGGTCTAGTGGATGGTTCCCAAGCCATGGCAGAGGGGTTGGACCTAGATGATCTTTAAGATTCCTTTCAACCAAAGCTTTACTGTGATTCTATGATAGTGAAAAAAATTGTGCTGGAGACAGCTTACAGGTAATGATGCCCATAAGAAACCTTTTTTCTCATCTTCTCTATGTAAAAGACAGAGATCAGCTGATACTCAGAGGTATGCAGGTTTGCATCCCTTCCCAATCTCCTGATGTCTATTTGAATTTTGGGATGAAAGATACTTAGGTATTGTTCAGAGAACAGTCTTTCAAAAAGAAACCTTGCTATATAATGGTGGCACAAGACAGAATAAAAAATTAAGCTGATTGTAAAGAATTGGGCATTATATCACTCTGACATTATTGACTAATGTCACAAAGCATGGGATGCTGAAGACAATGAGGTCATCAAATAGGAGACAAAAACTTCACATTATATGCACCTTGGTCTTCATTGTGAAACACGGACTTGCAAAACAGAGCAGCAAAAATCTGGTTCCCAACTAACTGGTATTTTTACTTTATACCACTTTTATGATCTTATTACTGGATAACTAGAAAAGTATTTTCTAATTATGTAAATCTTATAGCGCTGCTTAGATATGATTTATTTGTTTATCTTGGGCAGGATACATAGTCTATAATGTAGATTAAAGTCTTTAAGAATTTAAAAGAAGTTAATAAGATGCTTGAATGGGGTTTTTTTGTTTTATTCTAGTCTTAAAGACTGCATAAAACAAAATTTAGAGAAAGAAGAGTTTTTTATAAGCAAAGAATGTTGTATAATCAAATTATTGCACATCTTGAAATTTAGACACTTCCTTCCCTGCTGTATTATTTATATTGATATTAGATACTATTTTAACCAATGCTAACATATCAACATAAGAAACTATCTGTGAAAGAGAAAAAAGACAAGTGCATAAATTAAAAGTTTCACCTCTTGCTTCACTGGTGACTAGAAAAATCAATGCCTTTTGGTTTTGCTGATCCATTGCTGCTGAGTCACACTCCTAAAATAAGAATCATTTCCTTCCTTTTTGTTCTAGAAACTTCAAAATTGCCTCTTAGCAACAAATCACAAATCATAGAGTCACCTCGGCCATTTAAGAGATCTTCAGAGTGATTGCAATAATCAGGGAAACTTTATAATGAAGTACAGCTGGAATGAACACTCACAGTTTCACTGCAGAATTTTCCACTGGGACACAACATTCTCCCTTTCTGTAGGTTTTGTAGTAGCCAAGTGACAGCAGAGTTGGTCACATTATCTTTCTTGCCAATGATTCTCCACTTTACTAAGCCTCACAAATCATGTTGTCTAAAGATCTATGGAGACCCAAGCAAGGCATTCAACTACCGGGTTTGTGCCTTTGCTCCTCCCTTGATTTTTGTGCCCTGAATGGTTCACTGCTTCCACAAAAAAAATTTTAAAAAAAGGTATAAAACGTGTAGATGTGTAGATGTGGGGCTTAGAGACATGGCTTAGTGGTGGACCTGGCAGAGTTGGATTAATGCTTGGACTCAATGGTCTTAAAGGTCCTTTCCAACTTTAACCATTCAACAATTCTGTTCTCTATGTGCATGTACACCAAGCCTCATAGTAGGAGGCATTTATATCCTGCTATATGTTAGGAAGATCCATTATGCTGTGGTTGCAGGATTATTTACATCTCTGCCCTCTTTTTTAGTATCTCTGGGTGTGCTCACCTCAGGTCTTGGCCTCTTAAACTCTGACTTGAGGTTAATAACTTCTATATCAGCTTATTTCACTCTCCTGATCCAACTGGTTTCTCTCATTTTACATTTTTCCCTTCAGAAGTTTGAAGCAAATGGAATTTACAGTTACTAGACTCCTTTGTATGTATGTATATATGTATATATACATAAATATTTATAATCTCAAACAATAATAAAATAATTTATAATAGTAGTTTATATATGTACATTTTTAGCTGGATGAAAAATCTTTAAAAAGGAAAAAAAAATTTCAGTGAGCTGACACAAATATTTTTCTTACTGAGTTTCGTGCCTCTCTGTAAGACCACCCACCATATGTCACCCACAGAAGGGTGTGTGTGTGTGCCAATAAACAGCCTGTGTAAAAGGTGGAAATCCAGGAAGAGGAAGGTGGTTGCTTTGTGTGGGTGAATTTGTGTGACTGTGAGTGAGTGTGAGCAGATGTGTGTGCGTGTGTGCATATAAGTTTAAGACTTTAAAGAAATTGCTGTAGAAAGGTGTGGAGAAAATTGTAGGAATTTCTAGGTGTATAGAAATGCTTCCTGCTGAGAGAGATCCTAAACATATAATTTACTGCTTGCCAGTTAATTAACAACCATTATTAGATCAATCCACCACTTCAATCCTGATTTAATTTATTATATGTAAATTGGGAAGTTATGCCTCCTGACAGTGGTGACCTAGACAAGACTACCTTCCTCAGGCAGCTACCAAACTTATTCCTTGGTTTGCCTCGTGGAGTTTCCTTCACCAGAAAACAATCTTGTCAAATCCCCCTTCTTTCTCATTCTTTGTCTGCTGAATCAAATATTTCTAAACATCTTCATTTTGGAGGATCTCTAGAGTCCCATCAAACCCAATCAACAGTCCCCTGAGGACACCTACTTGCTCTGGAGGGGTGGGTGAGAACCATTTCAACTCATTCTTTTCCCATTTGTACCTGGACAACGCCTTGTTGGGTAACACAACATATTTATACTGTAAATGCAATTACCAAAATAACCAGGGCAACATATGGTACTCATAAATTATTGCAGGAAAGTTCTATATCTGTCACATGCAGTCAGTGATCAAATTCCAGGGAAAGGCAACTGTCTCCTGAGTTACTGGATTCTCACAGAGAAGGTGTTTTGACTTATTCATTGAGCACACAGATTGAAATCTCTTTCAAAACTGCAAGACTGCATACTTCCCAGACCTTTTTAGCATGTGTCACTACCCACTTCCCTTCCTTTCTGCTCCTTATCCACCCATATCCACTTAGGCTGACAGCCTTTAAACACTGTATATAGTGGAGATATTTGGTCCAAAGCCTAGTCCCAAGTAAAATTATTGAGTCACTTATTGTGTGGATTTAAGGAATTCCATACCAGCTGCTCTGCTATTCCAATCTGTTTGTAGTGCTCTGAATTGCTAACATAGACCCAGGACTGGCTCCGTTTTGCAGCGATGACCCCAAGCTCTCTAATAATCTAATGCTGCATGGCAATTTCTGGTACCTGTGATATTACACAGCTTTAGTAACATGTGATGCTCTTGTTAAAACTAGCTCCTGGAAATGCCTGATTTTTGGAGGCATTTAGGCTTTCATACAACAAAGGACACTTTCTAAGCTTCTGATTAAAGGGAAAAGCTTGAAAATGTGACATGAAAGTATCCTAACAACCCTTAACTAGCATGCAAATGGAATAATCTAAAATTCTAATGTTTCAAAAGGCTCTTGTTTTGATTCTGAGGGTAAATGTATGATTTTGATTGCTTGTGATCAGGACTGCAAACTAAGTACAGTGAAAGCAATGATACATAAAAACTCCTAATGGGCAAAGTAAACATAAAAAAATGTTTTGCTGGTTTTCCACCTAGCTTTTAATAACCACATGTGAAAAAAAGCAGTAGGTACATCTTTTTATCTACATTGAATTTTTCAGGCTGCTTTGTTTTTTTTTATAGTGAACTGCTGCACATCCACACAAGGACCAAGGGCAATCTGCCTGTTTGCTACCTTACAGCATTGCTACAATTCCTTTATCACATCAGCATCTTCTTAAGCCTGTGCCTATTAGTTTTTTGGCTTAATTATCACTTCAGCATTGTTTAATCTTCTTAAAGACTTGATCTCCAGAAACAAACAGCTTGCAATAGAAAAATGTCTACCAAGGCTTTATATTCATATATTCATATCCTTGTTGCCACATTTTATTAATGTTTTCATTTTAATAGATAAGATCCAGCTTACGAAACCAAATTATAACACACATTACCATGTTCAAAATTCAAATATTGACGTGTCCTGTTCTTATCATGCTGAGAAGTGCATTCAATAATCTTGGTTAAATGCTTTCTCTCATTTAAAGAAACAATTGGGTTTGAGAAATACTGAAAACTAAAAATAATACTAAATTTCCAGTGAACTGTAATAAATATTAGTTTGCAGTCAATCTGGCATTTATTCTCTGACTTTTCTTTTGCCTACAATCTTCTTCCTCAAAAAGGTAAAATTATTAACAGCAAATTACTTTTTTAGATCTTTGTTCCACTGGTAAATTAGTATTTGGCACTATCTTGTACTGCATTTTAGAACAGCATTGCAATGTCATATTAAAATGCAGCTGTAGCCTGAAACAGGTGTTGGCTTTGTATCTCCCCAATTTCACCATCTCTTAGTAATTTTCATCCTAGTCTTCCACAGTTTAAAGGCAAAGGAAAGAATACTGTTCTCCTCCTACTGTCCATTTCAAAGGCTAAACCAGGAAACAGAAATTCACAGTGAATTCCTTGAGCTTACAGCTAGAGAATCACTTTAACTCAGCAATAGAAGGTTGCAACTGGACCTGTTAACTACCAAAGGGTTAATTACTAAGAAAACTTTGAAGAATCTGGGAGACTTGTTGGCTGTGCAGCAGTAACAGCAAATCCAAGCTGCCCCTGGGCTCACATCTATAAAACAGAACCATTTTGATCTCACTTACATAATGTGTGAATATATTGATCCTCATCATGCTGTTTGAGCTCGGGAGCTACTGATGTTTCTGTTTCACAGGTGGGGAAGACAAGTACCAAGAAGTCAAGCAACTTGGTCAAGACAAAACAAGCAGGTAGCACCTGCTAAATCCTGCAGTCTTGAGCTAACTCCATACCCCACACACTGGACAGCCCATGGTCCTCTCTGTCCTATAGAACTGGATAAAACAAACAGGTACTACAGGAACATGAACAAGGTGATGGTGCTTACTGTTATAAACCAAGGTCATGGTTATCTCGCTGTTGATGCGGGGGAGTTTTATGACAATACGATGGTGTAGAGAAGGAAACAGAATTTATATTTTTGTGAACAGCATGGTGAACATCAGATGAATGCAACTGTCAAGAGATCCTGAGCTTATTACTTACAATATTATTATTATTTACATTACTATTTGCATAATTATTATTACTTACAATATTTCTGAAGAAAAGCAAACAGTTTAGTACCAGTAATTTTGTTTAGTCATCTTCTGCCCTATATAAAATCATCACATATCTCAAGTTGAAAGGGAGCCCATAAGGATCAAGTCCTGCCCCTTGCAGCACTACCTAAAAGTAAATCCATGACTAAGAGCATCACCCAGTTGCTCTTTGATAGGTATGGTACCATGACCACTTCCCTGGAAAGCCTGTTCCAGTGACTGACCAACCACTCAGTGAAAAAACTTTTCCTTATATCCAATCTGGACCCTGACACAGCTTTATTTCTTTTCCTCATGTGCTACTGCTGGTCCTAATGTGAGAGAGAAGACCAGCACCTTCTCCTCCTCTGTTGCCACCCTTATGAATGTTGTAGACTCCAGTGAGGTCACCCTTTAGCCTTCTCCAGGCTGAACAAACCATGACCTCAGCCACTCCTCGTTTACCTTGCTCTCATGACCTTTCACCATCTTGATCATCATCCTTTGGACACTCTCCAATAGCTTTATATCTTTCTTACGTTGTGTCACCCAAAACTGCCCCCAGCACTCGAGGTGAGGCCACCCCAGTGCAGAGCAGATCAGGAGAATCCCCTCCCTTGCCCGGCTGGCGGTGCTGTGCCTGATGCCCCCCAGGATGTGGCTGGTTCTTTTGGTTGCCAGGACATACTTAATTCACATTCAACTTGCCATCAATCCAAGCCCCCAGACAACTTTTTGCAGGCCTGTTCTTCATTTCAAATGGTTGGGGGATTGCCCAGGTCTCTGGTGTATCCAGATGTCTCTGTAAGACCTCTCCACCTTCAAGGTAGCCCAAAGCTTCTCCTAATTTCATATCACTTGCAAATTTACTTAATGTACATTCAACTCCTGCATCCAGGTAATTTAAAGAAATTAATATAAAATTAAAGAGCACTGGCCTTAAAACTGAGTCTTGGGGAACCCCACTGGTGATTAGTCACCAGCCTGATGTAACCCCTGAGCCCAACCCATCAGCCAATTGCTCTCCCATATAGATCCCTGCTTCTTCTTAATCCTCCATGTTGCTTCTTATTCTTTGCTGCTAAGCAGATATTTAGAGTGCATTCCCTTTCTTTGCATGAGTCTCTGAAAATTAAATCACTTTTGAGAAACCTAGATGAACATTGCAAACAGACAAAAATTGGCTTTCATTGCAAACAGACTTTTGTCAAGTGCATGTTCCTCCTAATGTATTTGCGTCCACAAATGCTATTATCTGCTGTAAGAACTACTTTTCCTGTTCTATGACTCCACCGATCTTCTGCCCTTCCAGATTTACTCAGCACTTAATCCTCTAAGACTAGCTCATGGAAATTAATAACATTCAACCTGTTCCAGAGTTATCCAGATGCTCTTTACATCCCTGGGATGTATCACACAAAAGATGCAAACCTACACAAACCCTTATCAGCAGAACCCCTGCTGGCAGAAGGATGGAGCTGCTAACAATACAGCAACAGGTCACAGTGAGAGATCATTGCAATGCAAAGATGTTCTGAGAAGTGATTTCAGCCATCTGAGGAACACGCTGATAATCAGTGCTTGTGCTACTCTTGAAAAGGCGAAGTGCAGTTGTGAATTCCCAGCAGATTTCTAAAAGATGCTTAAATTATTTTATTCCAGGGCTTTGGCAGCATGTTCCTCCCTTTTTAATAATAGTTCAGCAAAGCATAAACTAGCAAGGCCAGCAAGAAAATTAATTGTGGTTTGCTGGTTTTCCTATACTTTTTTTTTAATAAGTCAGTGATTCTTCCAGTGATTCTTTCAAAGATCAGACTGTTGTTACAGCAATGCTACTTGATCCACATACTGTTTTCAACAGTCACAATATACTTGAAAATGGCAATCAGAATTTTGATTGAATTTTCACTATAAAAATACAATTAAAAATAGTCTCTTTGAAAGGAAAACAAGACTTTAGGGACTAATAAAAGCATGTCTTCTGTAAGTCACTGAATGATTAAAATGAAGGAGGAGGGGAAATGGGGTATTAGTCAATTATAGACTGACTGTGAATCTCCAACATGAAGTCTTGAGAAGGTAATCATAATCTATAAAACACTCAGCAAGGCAGTTCTAGAGAATAGAGCAATACTAATGCCACTGGCAAGACCTCATAAAAGATTCTGAATACAATGGTTTTAATCTCTCTTCAAACAAGAGTTTCAAATTGGAAACTTGCAATGAGACTAAAAGTTGGGGGGAAAAAGGCATTATCTGACTATGAATCATTCAGTTTGGAAATTAGATTTCTAACTGTAATAGCAGAATGAACACTTCATCTTACTGGAGGACTTAGAGCAAGAAATCAAACATAACAGGATGGAGTTCTCTAAATAATGATACAGATGTTGTACTTATGTCCATAGTGAAAAATTAAAGCAAGGCAGGGACTGCTCCTGAAACTCAAGTGGTACAAACTGGCTACTGACCATGCTTGGGCTTTATCCCTTCCTGCAGTTTCATGATGGAAAAAAATAGTTGGAATGGTGCAAACAGAGGTGGGGAGAAAGCTAATAGTTGCCTTTTAGGGATGTAGATCTATTTTACTAAAATCCATCTTTTAGTGTTCCTCATTGACCTCTGTCCCTGCCTAAAGTATACCTCTCTAACCACAACTTCCACTACCCCACAAGGGAAATGTTGCTTCTTTTTCATCTTCTGAAATTTAATTTGCAGCACTGAAGCTGTTTCACATGCTTTACAACAGCAAGAGAACCTTTGGAAAGATGCTGAGCATAGTAACTGGGTTTCTGACGATGACAGATCTGTTCTGCTTGGTGCTTCAAACCATGCACGATTAGAAGATGCGAAGATGTGGGCAGTGTGTGATGTGGAGGGTAAAAGCTAACCAGACAGAAAAGACGGAGCAAAATTGCACAAAGAACCATCAGTTCTGCTCTTGAGACTGACCTGCCCCTGCTCACACAAAGACAAACCTATTTTTCAAAGCTGAATTCCTTGGAAAATTCCTACTTCTCTTTAAAAGGAGAATACTGTAGGGAAGCAATGTGAAAGGATGAAAGGAATGCACCAGCTTGAATTGCTGCGCTATACTGAGGCTTAAAGCGGCTCTTAAAATTGTCATCCTCTTCTATTACTTTTCAAAATATCACTTCAAAATAATGAGTGTAGGAGAATCCTGTTTGAGGATTAGGGCCTCCTGGTGCTGCACAGACATGTTTAGAGACACAGACTGTGTCTGCACAGGCATATGGCTAAAGCAAACTGGAAAGGTTTCTCCTTGTAGTGCAGTAAGTTACACTTGACACATAATACAAATTATGTTTGTCACTTGAAAGAGAAAAAGAGAGTAACAGTTTCAGTTCTGTCTTTGTCATTCAAAAATATTGACAGCTTTAATGCTTTGTATTATCTTTAAGCAGTCATGCTGAAATTAAATGCCAAAATAAGCCATGTACTTGCCAGTCGATGTGGAGCTCTGAAACGTGCTAGCTGCTTTGTGGGAGGAGAGAGGATTTCGTCCTCAGGGAAAGGAGATTTTCTGTGCTACAGAAGTGGCTCTGTGGCACATTCCTCTCTGCCTAAACAATGTGACTCATCTGCTCTCAGTCTGGAGCTCTGCAAATTATGGTATTGTAAAAACATGCAAAGTTCACACTAAGTTCACAAAGCTACAAAAATAAGCGGTTGCCCGAGCAATGGATGATCCAGCAAGCAGAGCTCTATGCTGGAATTCAGCACTCCTAAATCCTGCTCTTGAATATGCTACTGATTTTTGAGTGCCTTAGAAAAACTGCATTCTCTCTTAAATATTTTCCTTCCCTGCCCTTGTCTTGCTAAGCTCTCCATGTGTGATGTCTCCAAGGTGAAGTCTGTGCCAGCCTTCAATACTGATGGCCATTTTTCAAAACTCATTGTCTCTTGAAATACCATCTTCTCTTTGACCGTGGCAGACCCTAACTTGGCCTGTTCAGATCCATTCTAAATGCTGTCATAAGATCCTTTTTCCAGCTCATCAGCTGGAGTTTAGTATCCTTGCCTTCACACTCCCAGCATGGGCTTCCACTTCCTTGCTGTATCTAACAGAGGCTTGTCTACACTGTCAATGCTTTCCACATGCTGTCCTCAGCCATTATCTCTAATTCAGTGGCACAGGGAGATTCTCCCTCTGAACAGCCAACACTAAACATCCAGATAATCCCTCTGTGCCTTTCCTCACGCTGTATGTAATGCTAAGGAAAAAGTTTCCTTGACATCTGCAAACCAGCTTATTTTTTTCTCCTAAATGCTAAAAAAATTTTTCTTTCCCCATTATATATTAAAAACACAACCAAACCTCCCAGTTTTGCCTCCTTGTATGCTGGTTCCTCTGCCTAGCCAGCATCAGCTTCTTGTTTCCTTTTGTTACCCATCTATGCACTTGCCTCTGTTTTCCCAGGCTTTTCACCTCAGTTGTAAGGTCTTTGGCACTGAGACAGCCTTCTGATCTGTGCTTGTACTGTGCTCTTCTGATGCCTGTGTCAGGCTCCCTGGGTGCTATGGCAGTATGAGCAGCAAAGCCACGAATGACAACTTGGTTTAAGCATCACAGCCGAGGAAGAAGAGAGTGAGAACCGAGAAATCTCCAGGTGTGTTTTCCTTTTTTCAGCCCATTCTAGTGTGGAACTGAATTAGCTAAAGAATAAAAAAAAACAGAAGTCATGAGGGTTTAGAGTAAGTGCTTGAACCTTTCTCTGAACTCTGATACCTCCTCATGGCAGTTTCTGCGAAAGTCTAACCTTTTCCAATTATTCCAGATGTGCTTGCACAGCTGGCTCAATGCAGTAGGGAATTAGGCCTATACTGTGGCATATTACCAATTGCTTCACTATGCTGAAGGTTTTTAAGCACATAACATTTGATTTCAGGATGTCTAGTCCAAATCTTGATATTTACAAAGTACCAAGAACTGCTGCCAGATAAACAAAAAAGGCATAAATCATACTTAGCGGAGACAAGAAGAATGATTATGTGGTGAAGGCACTGGGATGGGTTCAGTAATTTATCCAAATAATCATCGGGCATTGGGTTCCAAAGCACTTTCTTTTCACACAGACCTCCTGTGACTGCAACCAAATTACTGATTATTTGGCTCTAAGAAAGTCAGAAAAGTTCTTACAGATTTCCATGGAACCTGACTTGCTCTAGTTGTCACTGTCTGCTCCGTGTGCTGTGACTCACACTGTTTGTACAGGGACAGTCACCTTTGCATATCTGCTCAGCTCAACAACTGGCCATAAAGACAAGTGTATATTGCTGAAATAACAATGGTCTTCTAGCATTGCGTAGAAAATATTCAGTGGGAAACACAGAAATGGATTCTGAATGAAGATTTAAGTCTGGTTTTGAGTGCATTCTGCTTGGTAGTATTCCTTACTCATGCACTGCTCTTGCTGATGATGTATCTACACCCTTTGGTAAGGATTTCTGTCCAACAAAAGCTTCTAGGACAAAGCTCTGATTATTCAACACACCAAGGATTGTCAAAAAATGTATTAGAAAAGACTCATAGAGGACAAAGCACTTGGATTACTACTAATGATACAGTGTCTCTGGAAGTTTTGCAAATTACTAAGTGTTGAAATGTGTGAGCACACAACTGATTCCCTCTAACTACTTTGCTAAGCTTCACGCAGCTTAAAAGAATTGTGCTATAACACTCCTGGTTGGTACTTCCTAGTGACATCAATATTCTTTTGAATCAAAATTAAATTATGTTCTTATTGGAAGTTAATATCCCTGAAATTAATTTCAAAAGTCAATTTAGTATACATGGTATTTCAAACAGCCATAGCAGTGTCATTGCTTAAAAAAAACCCCAACTCTCCCACAAATCTACGTCTGAAGTGTTTTTTCAGCTTCTGCTTAATAAAACCTTGATTAGGAGAATTCAGACAGTATGTCTAGAATGACAAATTCACAAGAAGTAAAATCAGTTTAAAAAAGCCTTTATTTCTTTGCAATTTTTCTGATAAATTGGCAACACAGAAACCTGTAACGTACTTCTAGCATTTTTTCAAAATAAAACTAAGACCTTCCATAGAGAGAGAGAGACTGTCTGTTATCTGTAGTGTACCATTTAAGCACAACCACCTCCATTTTTTACAGTAATTAAATTTCTTAAATCTATCATTTTCTCCAGGGTTACTGTACAGCCTTCCTAATTCAAAGTTTTCTGCCTTTGATAAGTAAGAGAAAAGGAGTGACAGCAATACTGCCAGGGAACAGTAGCTGCCTACATGTTACTTGATAGGTTTATTCTCTCCAAATATTGTTTAAAACTATTTTCCAGGTGGAGTCAGAGAGATAGCTGAATCCTAGACATTGTTAGTATTATCAAACTAACAGCACAAGAAGGTGTCTTTCACAAGCATTAGTAAATAAAAAATTAACACCTACATACCAGTTGCACCTTTGAAAACCTCTCCAAATGGCTCTATTTGAATTCAGCTGTGCAACAAGTCCTGGGGCAGGGTGGAAGAGGTGAGTTTCACAACACATTTCTTTGCCAAAGCTGGAAGAGGCATGATAGTTAACCTCCAGCTGGAGAAACTAGTAACAGAGTCCTCAGAAAGGGTAAGGACTGATGAACACAGAATTTGGTTAAGTAATTGAAATCCTCTGCATGACACTCCAGTTCCCATCCTCTGCTGTTTTCCCATGACACAGGCGATATGTGTGTGCAATAGTGCCCAGGAATTCAGCCTTGGACAAGCATTAAGAAGCTGGGAGTGCTTATTGTGGTCCTCACTACTGGTATTTTACCATATCCTAGAGGAGGAACAAGAGAAGGGGACCTTACTCAAACACACAGTGCTTCTCTCGTGCCTCAGAACTGACCTACAGGTCAGTTCCTAACAGGAATCTACCCACAAGGCAACTTCCATGGCTGCAGGTAGAGCTACCTTTACTGTCTGCCTGTCCCCAGGACACTCTGCAAGGATAAGACTCCTCCAGACACCTCTGGGCATTGCAAATGCCCTCAGCAGTGCACAGAACCTGACCATAAGCTCTGCAGCCCCGCGTTGTATGGAAAAGGAAGATCATCTAAATTAATTAAATTAAAAGTGCGTATGCTTATATTCTTCCAAGGATACACTGTTGCTCTGTGCCACATATCCCTTACGTAAGTATTATACAAGAATACTAAATTTGCTTTGTATTTACTGGAAGGAGCAGAAATTGTTCATGTAGTGTAAGTGTGTAACTATCTCACTTCCTTTTTCTTTGTATGGTCTTACAAACCTGGCTCTTCAAGACAAGAGCAACAATTTGTGGTTGAAGACTAGATGGACTATAGCAGAAGAGTTTCAATACTTCTCTTCAGCATCTTTTCACTACTTAAACAAAATAGCTTTTTGGAAACATATTCATCTTTAGTGATCTTTATAGGAGAAGAGATAAACTTGAAAGATCATTAAAAATTAATATATTCATGCTGGAATATTAAGTTGTATTCAAAACAGTAATGATTTTAAAAGTGCTGGAAATTTCAAGCTGTAAATAAATTGGAAAATCTCACTTTTTCTTCCCTCACTTCAACAGGATTGTTATATTCAGGCACACAAGCAAAGAAAGAGTGTTTCTCAGCTGTTGAGTCTATCCACTGGTGAACTGCACATTTACAAATGTAATTATTGTTCCCTCTACTGCTATTCCTCATATTAAATCAAGTTTCAAAGCTTCTCCTTCAAAAGACTACTAATTCTCCTTTCTTCTCAAGTCCTGCTGGCATGCTCCCTTCCCTTCTCACCACTGCTCCCTCATGCTACGTGCTCTTACACAATTTCTTCCTCTACACCCAGCCCATTTTGCCTCCTTGCACCTCTCCGTACCACGGCACCTTCCATTCGTGCTTAGCTCAGCTCTCTTGCTATGGGACTTTCACATAGTCTCTCCTAAACCAGCTCCTAAAAATACTTCTACTAAATATAGTCTCAGGAAAAAGTGCTGTCCCATCCAAGTCTGTCTGATTCACGTAAGACACGGTTCTATATTCACAGATTCATTGAATCATCAAATCATAGAATCACAGAACTACAGAATCATAGAATGGTTGGGATTAGAATGGACCTTAAAGACCTTTCATTTCAACCTCCCCACCACTTGATCAGGTTACTCAGGGCCCCATCCAACCTGGCCTTGAAGACTTCCCAGGATGTGAAACACTACAGTTTCCTATCCTGCAAATCTTTTAACTGGGTTCTGGGATCTTTCCTCCCAAGACCTGGTGAGATGGCGAATGTCATGAGCAGAGGCATTCCAGCCTTTACGTCGTAACATTCCAGAAAGAGATTTTTCCTATATCTACATATTCTACTGAAGAGGAAGCATTGCCTGTGCTCTGCTCAGCACTGTGACTGTGCCAAGTCCATTATACATCCTCAGCACTCATACATTTAGCTATCCAAACAGCTTTGGGGGAAGAAGAACACTGTTTTTTCCTTCAGATAAAATATCATGAAAGCTCAGTGACCAAATTAAATATTAAGTGGACAAGAAAAAAAATCATCTTTAAATTCTTATTAAGAAAGTGTGGACACAAAAGTGTAATGAAGGGAACCATCGCAGGGCTCTAATATTGGGAATTTTTTCACACTACTAAACCTAGGGGGAATTTCTTTCTAAAGAAGAGAATTCTGTTTCCATAGTAACTCAGTGCTAGGGCCCCCTTACAGTCCAAATTTAGCAGAATTATATGTGCAGCAGCATACTACTGTGCACTTGAGGCTACAATGAAACCACTAACCTCATTGCATTTGGGATGTCAGGTTGAATTTGAACTGGGACAGACAATATGTTAAGCAAGTCCAAGTATACCCTAAAAAATAACATCATGCCTTAAAGACAAGGGAGAAGTTATAGGTGATAACAGGGCATAAACTTGCAACTTGATAATTACTTGAAATACCAAAAAATGGTAAGAAATGGGTTAGCATGTAAAAATGAATTATTTTTATCCCAGTCGTGACACTAATTTACCTACTCCTATGAAACAAGGTACATCAGTGACAGTCCTTTCCCCTGTACAGTATGAACTCTCAGTACATAGAAGCTGTTCTGCCTTTATTCAGAAGAGAGGACACACAGCCTGTCCACAGTAAGATGTTTTATTACTGTTTTTAAGCAGTTGTAAGCAATACACAAGGACAATACACTTGAGTCTGCAGAGGAATCTTTGCACCTTACCTGGCAGTGTTTTGCTTGTATTTTTGGAGAGGTTAAAAGACAAACAGCCCAGCAAATAAAAGCACCACCTGTGTAACCAATGCATTTACTACCCTTAAAAATGAATGAAGGGAGGTATGGGAGCTCTGAAATGTGTCTGTTCTGTAATCAGTCGATAGGTGCTCAGCAGAGGCAAAGTGAAGTTCAGGTGACAAGAAAATGATGGTAAGAGCAGAGGTATCTGCGGATGAGGGTCATTGGAAAGGTGGAAAGTGCTGGTGCAGAGTTTTGACACCAAGTGCTCCAAGCTCTGCTCGAGCTCAGTAATGATGATTTGAGCTGTAAAGCTCCACACATTTGGCTGGCACAGATAAGTGGTCTTTCCCTGCTCTCAGCGGTACTCAACAGCGCTTTAGCCATATTACACACAGATTCTGGCCAGCTCTGGGGTGTTAATGGCAATGAAGTATTGAAAAACAAATGCTGTCCAGTTTTCCCACTGTGTCAAATATTTGAGAAATCATCAGCAAATTGAGAGGATCTAAATGTTCAGTGTGTCAAATGACTCTTTCAACCAGAGAGAAGTACGTTAAAACACAAAACTTTTTTGGTTTGTTGGTTTTTTACATCATCTATCTAATTTCTGGATCAAATCTGCGTACTCTTTGCCTTGTCTGATCACAGTATCATTTTGCTACAGGCTTTATCCTGTGCCATCATGCACTGTATCTGCTCCAAAGCTGATGAGGGAGAAAATTATCATCATAACTTTGAACAACAAATGAGGAAAAGCCTGACTTTAGATTAAAAGCAAAAAAATACATTAGTTATTAGAAAGAGGCTAACTTCTAACCCTAAATATGTAGAAAGCAATTACATTCAATAATCCAATGTATTAATACAGACTGCAGCTAATTCAAAGTTACAGAAAGAGCAAAATGTCTTGGGGAGGGGAGGGTGTAAGTAGGTCAATAAAGTGAGACCACCTACTTAGACTAGTAAGCTTTGTCTTTGCTTTGAGATCAACATTTCAACTGCTTTTTGCAGGAAATAAAAGGAAAATAAACTCATTTCTCCTGACCATTTTTAACTAATTCCTAAAAACCTGGAAAGGCAACTAAAAACAAATTAAAACTCCTTTTAACACTTTCACCTTCCTCAGAAAGACAAATTAAGATACTTAAGCATAAGCCTCTTGTGAAGCTGCTGAAGCTGCAGAGAAAACTAATTGGCTGACTGGGATTTGCATATAAAGATTAAATATTAATAAGGTTAATGTTTTGTGGGGTTTTATCAGGAGCGACTATGTAGCGACTATCTAAGTGCTTTGTCCAGAAACAAGGTGCAATGTATGACTCTGTGTCCATCCCAAACCAGCCTTAGGCGGCATTTCTCCCTAATTCCCATCACAGCTTGGAATAGCGCAACAGGGGATGCAGCACGGATCCTGTGCCAGCTGCCTGGGTGTCTGGGAGCCTGTTCCACTCTTGGCACATTGCTAACAGAGAGAGCTTCCAAGCCTACTCATTCCCCTTCACGGAGATGTTTTGCTGCTCCTTACAGAGCTGTGTCTTGGCACTCACCGAGGGTTTTTAAGGGTCAACAATCCGGTCTCATGTTCAAAGCACTTAGTGGGTTACACACAATATGTATCTTGACCACTTAACTAGTCCAAAAGCAGCGCTTCCACAGCAAACCCAGGTTGTTTCACTGGCTCGGATATGCTCAAGATCACTTTCTGTTCTGGGAAGGAAGACATTTCTAGAGAAGCACATCAGTCCCAGGAGGAGTCGGTGCATCAGCAGCATCAGCAGATGAGGATGGGCTGGAGACCGCTTTGTACTCTGGCCTGAATGCTGACAGTAAGTGTGTGTTTTACTGCTAACTCAGGCTGAAAAATGTCTAAAAAAGGATTTACATCCAAAGTTCTGGCTAATTGTGCCATGAAAAGAATCCCTTAAAGGCAATCAATAAAAGGATTGAGTCTCATAACATAGGCTAATCTGTTTTTCACTCCTCTGCTTCCCCTCCAGGGTGACCAGGCAGCAGATGCAGGGATTTTCCAGAAAACCTGCAGTGCTCCAGATCTTGCTTCATTTGCATGGAAGTGATGACTTCCAAGCCTCATACATGGAGTCAGATGGCACCATGCTGCCATGCTGTGCCTCCCCAGGACCACCAGGATCTGTGTGGTAAAAAGGGGTTTGCAGCAGCAGCGGCAGCTGAGCATGAGATAAACTGTCATTGCCGAGCAGCTTCCATGAAAGCTTTCAGCAGTGCAAGCTTTTCCTTTCCCAAAGAGTTCTGACACCTGAACTGATGATATGGTAGCAAGTAAGTGACCCAATAAATCTGACAGCCATCTGCACAGACAATTTAAGAAAAGCCTTGTATTATTGCCAGGGTGAAAACAGCAATGCAGAGTTTTCTTCATCCTTCCTTCAACTAGGAAAAAACCTGGGGGGTTTGAAGTGTTAAAGTTGTTGGAATTTTGTTTGAGAGGTGAAAATCTTTTCCTGACAGTGCTCTTCTGCCTAAAAAATGGCATGTAATTTTAAAAGGCTGTGCTTTCTAATGCAAAAGAAAACAAAACCATAAAAATTAGTCAGTCATTTCAAGAGTAAGGTCAGACAATACTTACCAGAATATATTTTTCTTTCTATCCAGTCTTGTCCCAGGGCATATGAACAAGTCTCATTGCACCCTACAGCTCCCTGAGGAGGGAGGTGCTGACCTCTTCTCTCTGGGATCCAGCGACAGGATATGTGGGAATAGTTCAAAGCAGTACCAGGGAAGGTTCAGACTAGACATGAAGAAGCATTTCTTTACTGAGAGTGTGGTCAAACACCGGAGCAGGCTTTCTGGAGAGGAGGCTGATGTCACAAGCCTTGCTATAAAGTATTAGAAAGGCACTTGCACAATGCCCTCAATAATATGCTTTAATGTGGTCAGCCCTGAGCTGGTCAGGCAACTGGACAAGATAATCCTTGTAGGTCCCTTCCAACTGAAATATTCTATTCTATTCTATTCTATTCTATTCTATTCTATTCTATTCTATTCTATTCTATTCTATTCTGTTCTATTCTAGTTTAGTCTATTCTATGCTATATCATGCTATGCTATTCTGATTGGACATTTATCTTGGACATCCACCCTAGCGCTTGGGATACTCCCCAATAGCCTGCTCTGTTCTCTGGAAGAGAGCTTTATTTATTTTCAAACTCAGCTGCTATTGGAGTACTTACAAAAGAGATAATTATTCACAGAAATCTTTCAGGAAAGAAGTTACTGAGAATTTGTTCTACCTTTTACATCTGCACTAAGTATTTGCTTCCTTTTTCTCTGTCCCCATGGCCACACCACACTGTCAGAGATCAGAAGTTGGCATGTGCAAATGCACATTTGGGCATCTAGTTGCAAAGTATATTGCAAAACCAAATTGCCACCTGTTTGTAAAAACTCCTGATAAATATGTACCATTCAGGTACACCATGGGCTACTGCTGGTGAGCAGCTGCATCCAGTGAGAGCAGTGTATTTGTCTTTGGGGGTGTCTGGACAGAGCAGATATGGATGCATTGAGCATCAAGAGTGCACAGTGACTCTGATGCTTCTAGGAAGGATCAGACCTATTGCTCCTATGTAGACCATCTGTATGTCTGTGAGCCCATGCTGACAGAAGATAGACAAATGTGTGATTCAAATAATTTGCCTTTCTAGTATTTTCATGAGTGGCTGCATATATTTAATTGTCCAGATTTTTCTTTTAGATGGTAATTAATGAGTGCACAGTCCTCTGTGGCATAGAATCAGCTATTAATAGAGTCTCTGAAAAAGCAAACCTCCACAGATGAACCACATCTAACATTGGGCAGATTCACTTATTGCTCTGTGATACTTTTGAGAGGCCAGGGAAGTCAAGTGTAGTCAAAGGTTATTGGTATTACTGTGAGATTACTTTACCCTGCAGGTTTTTAATAACATGGGGGCAGTCTTATCCATAAGATATCATAGCTTCTGTAATAGAAAAAAATCAAAAGTTTTCTTTTTAAATCAGCTAGGCAGAGTACTAGCACATCTCTGTAAAAGTGAACACAATAAAACAGCTAGGCATGCCAGGAAGAATCCTGTATTCATAGAATTCTCTGTAGTTCATGAACAAAGATCTGCAAGTCTGGGAAATTTGTTATCCAGAATTAATTTACGTTATGGCACCCTCTTTCTTGCAAACTTTGCTTCACAATGGCTCTTCAAAGCCATACAATTTGTATGGCCACTTATTCCTTGCATGTGTTGAAGCAAGATAGACAAGAAAAGCAAATTCAAGTTCTATAAAGAAAAGAAAATTACTTGAGGGAACAGATTTTAGTTAGAAAGCCATCAGAAACCGTAAAAGACCCTCTCTTAAGAGCTTTGTTCAGAGGTGGCAAAGTGTTCCTACACTGTGCCTGACTCAAAGATGTTGGGGTTTTACACTTTCTTGAGACTGAATGACTGAATAAGAGCTGTGAAGACTTGGCATGTAGAGAAATCTCTAATGTAAAGATGTAGGTTTGTGAAGTGAGGAAAGACGTGACACTGGGAAGGAAGGACAAGAACACCTTCCCTCTTAAGCCATCACTTTCTCTGTAAATTCCTCCCATATGAATAATCACTACACTCCTCATAGTTACAGGATCTGGAAACCTCTCCCACCGTAAGGAAAAGGAAAGGGATTGCACCGGTAAGAAGGCATCCATCAGCCCCAATATGCTGCACAGCAAGGGAGGATCCCAACTCCAGTATCTGGAGTAGCAGGAAATCCATGACAATGCATTGGATAAGCTTCTGTCTGAAAAGAAAACTTGTAGGCAAATAGAAGTGTTGGACAAACTGGTATTTTGTGAACTATGACTGTAAGTTTTGCCTTATTTCATGGGACATTATGGAAGATAAGGTAGACCAGCTTCACAGAGGCATTGTACAGCAGGATAAAGAAAGTCCAATAATAAAGACTACAGATACATTTTTAGGCAAAAAGGGAACATGCTTTGATTTTGTAAAAATGAGGCTCAGTTATGCACATATTTGGTCAGAGAAAACTCAAAAAGTTTGTAGCTATTGATGTTATTAATAATAAAAGAAGCTGGGTCCAGTCCAAATCCTGGGAGCAGAAAAGCAGAACATGCTGCAAATTGTGATGCCCTAGTTAAGGAACTAGGCGCATAATGTTTAGCACAGTGGTCTTATGATGCATTTATTGCTTCAAAAGTGTATTGAAGAACATTGGTCATGTTGCCTGTCAGTCACTGGGCCAAAGTTATTCATGTAAAGTTAAATGAGTTCTTTGATAATGCCAGAGTTGGACGTGCAAGGGGATGCTGGGTTATTAAAACAGAGGAAAGAACTTGCTTGAGGATTGGCTTCATAAGGATGAGGAAAAAGAGCAGATAAATAGTTGGAAGAAGGATATCCAAGGAATGACTAGATAATTAGTAGCTGTGGAGACCAGGTCTTTGAGGGAATGAGAGGCAGAAACACCTCATGCAAGCAGGGTAAGTGGGAAGCAAAAGAAAATCCTAGGCCAGAAAAATAAATTAGGGGTAGTCTCCCTAGATATTGAGGAGGAGTTCTTTTAGGATACAACATCAAGGAACAGAAATGTGGTTTACTAAGCTTGAGAGGAAAATAAACAACATCTGATCAAGGGAGATGATAGCAAGAAATGGGAGGCTAAGGAATGGCTATGAAACCCAGAATCTAGAAAAGGACCTAAAGAATCTGCCATAAGGTACATCCTTAAACAGAGCAGGACAGATCTTCCCTGTCCTCTTCTAACATTAGAACTATATAGAACATTCTGTGTTATACTCCTGAGAAATTAGCAAGCACAGTTTTCCACTGTAAGCAGAGAAATTAAATGACTTCCCAAGGCAAGTGTCTGACAATAGAGCAGGGATTCAGGAACTGCGGGCTCTGTGTCCTGCGATCAGTTGAACTAATTATTCGCTTTCTCATGCAATTATTGCAGAGGGGAAGAAGAATAAAATCTCTTAGCATACAGTTAAATTTTGTTCCAAATTCTATATCTGCTTAAAAAGAAGATTAAATGCAATCAGAGAAGGCACAGATGGAAATACAGGAGGAAAAAAGATCAATATTTGGCATCATCAATTCTATAGATTTTGTATCAAGCAAAGTGATTTTGAAATGGGACTGACAACAACCTTTTTTCTTGTCTGGTCAGCACCCAAGTCTTAATTCTTTGCACACTTCGGTAATAAAGTAATGAGCATCCCATACTACATAAAGGCTGCCAGAACATCTTTCAATAGAGGTGCTTGCCAATCTTTTACTCCAGAGAAACATGTTCTTACATTTAAAACTACTACTCTCTAGTTCATTAGAAAACTGAGGTGCCTTTGTGACTCCTAAATTACTGTGGGACAGATGAACTCAGGCATCCTGACAAGGGCTTAATGGCTGAACAGAAAAAGTTGAGCAAAAAGCAGAGAATGGAAAATACTCCTTGGTCTTCTAGAGCTTTATACCATTACAGTAGGGAATCTAATTTTATTCTATACCAGGACAAAACTTCATTAGAGATGAAGTAATTATTTCTTCTCCATTCCCACATATCACACTGCAAAGTGTGGAGTTATTGCTATGATTTATTTGGTTACCTCCCAAGAAGTACTAGAGAGCAGGAATGTTCAGCCAGCCTTACTCTATGAACAGAATTTCATCCTGCTGATTGGTCTTCTCTCACAGTCCCCACACCATAGAGACACAATTACATTTACAGCCAAATCAAATAATGTTATTCTTACAAAAACTGATTATTGATACAGCAAAAGCAAACTAATAAAATCCTTGTTGACGTTAAGAAGAGATGATAAAATCTAGAGGGGGAAAAAAAAGTTAGTCTTCTAAACACCCTGGATACATCACTGTCATCAACCTTTCCAGACTACTTTAACAGATAGCTATGAAGCAAAAATAATCCTAAAAAAATAGAGATGACAGATGAATACATGCAAGTGCTAATTTTGATGGCAATAACATTTTCTTAACCGTCAAAAACATAACTGCTTAAAAATTATGTTAAAAATTTCTTATTTTTACAAATTTAGGAAAGCTTGAGGGCTGGGTTTTTTTTCTGAAAAAAACAAAAACCACTGTAATTCCTTTAAGAAGTCAGAAAGGGAAATCATTATATAAAGTGCATTTATGGCACTCTAGGAACTCCAGTTTTAACCAAAGCTCAAAATAACAGAAGCACAAATAGAAGAACCTTCTATTTTGTTTACCAGAGAAATAGAATATACCCAAAGGAAGGCTGGAATTGGATGTAGATGCCCCCTCCTGTACATGTTCTACTCCCTGCAGCACTGCCATGCTATCCCACATCACCCTCACAGTGTTCTTGTGACATAAAAAAAATACCATGTCTGGACATCGTAGATAGCCTGGGGAATAAATACAATTCACTAATTTTTCTCCAAATAGTCATTGATAAAGCATCTACAAAAAACATTGATTTAAGAGGGATCAGGGGTCACAGAGAGGAAATTTTACTGCCTGGTTTTATCAGCTTTTAGAAATATTTCTGCAATATACAGATGTGCACAGCTGCTCTTGGAAGGACAAATTGAAGGAGAACTGTTTTGCCCTGAAGTCTATTTGTACACACCAATGGTATATCTCATAGGAGACAAAACAAGTGTTATGATACAGCTGCAGAAAAGGTGCCTACATGTAATCAGTGAGCCTGCAGGAATGAAAACTGCACAAGGGAACCATCAGAATACAACCAAGGTGGCATTAGGATTTTTTTTCCTCAAGACACTGAATTGAAGAGATCAGTTAAGTGAAGTTAGGACTGTGTTCCTGTACCTAAGTTTGCAATATTCCCAGTGAGATAAAAAACAAGTGTATTCAAGCAATCTATAATTGCCCATATAAGAGCCATTTTCCAGGCTTGAGCCCTCTAAGAAGCTGACAGAAAAAAATTCCAAAGAATACAGATCCTATAGAATCCCTACAAGAACAAGAAAAAATATTATTTCAGAGGACATGAAGAAACACTGAAAATTCTTAGGGTGATGTACCTGTTTCTAGTTTACTATATTATTATAGAATATATTAATAGAATAGAATAAATTATGTAAAATACATTTACTCTATCAGTATATAATTGATTTCATCCTAAAACGTGCAACAGGTGCCATTCTTACCACAGTATAAATAGTCTATGCCAAAGTATAAATATTTAGTCATCATGTTCAGGTCAGTAAAATGAGCACCCTGTCTCTGGTTTGCCTGTCTTAGCGCCACTGTGTGCACACAGAGACATAGAAACCCCCAGAAGCTGCAACTAGAAACTGCAATTAGCTTCATTAGCAATTGGAGGGAAGGGGCACAGAGGTTCTTTTGTGTATTCAGCACAAGGAGGCTAAGCCAGACACAATTTGGTGCAAGCTCTTTCAGTATGGCTTGCTAAATTCCCCCTACACAAAAGATTAATTCTTGAAATTGGAGAACAGCTGGACTCCTGCTTTAGAGAGTGACCTGAGTGACAAGGAAATTGGCTGCTGAAGGTGACATTGTCTTGAACAGTGAATGAGTCTTGCCCTCTAATAGCAGAGAAAAAAAATTATATATTGCTTATTTTGCTTTCCCAACATCAGGGAGTATTTGATCTTATCAGCTTCCCAGAGACAACGCCAGCGTCTTATTGGCCTTAGCTCTCAAAAGAGATGAAAACACATCCCACTTCTGCAACGTGTCTCACATCACCACCTAAGCTCAGCATCTTTGAGAGGCTCAGTCTCTTCACAACAGGAAATATGGTAAGGAGCATTATCAACAGGAAAGAGGATCACAAGCTTTAAAGCATGATTAAGCAGGATAACAATTCCTCAAAGATACTAGATTGCATGAATATTCATCAGTGACTACACCCAGTGTAAACTCAGATTCACATAAATTATAATGAAAAGGCAGCTAGCCAGTTGCTGTCTACATTTTCTTGAGACAGAAAATCAACCATCCTTGTAAAAAGGAAATTCAAAGATGAGCAAGAGTAAGAAAAATTTAGGAAAAAATGCAGGAAACACTTGCAAGATAAAGGTGGAATGCACCTGGCAATCCTGGCAGATCTACTGGGCATGACCTGTGCCACAAAACTGAACCAAACCACAACAACAATGACCAACACAAGGTCATTATTCACAAAAATTAGTTCTTCAGCGATAATTTTCACTGAGATAGGTTATAGAATTCACTTTCCAATGTGCTTTCCTTGCTACTACGCCCCCAAAAACACTGTGTCTCCTTTCAGCTATCTCTCCATACTTCCCTGATTTTTCACAGTTCATTAAACACTGTTGCAACACAAAATCTTATTTGCGGTTCTTTAATTGTCGTGCAATTCCAATTTAAACCATTATCCCCCTGAATATAACTTTTATTTTCTTTTCAGATATTCTAGGATTCTAAAGTGGAGGGAAAGAAAAGCAAGTGATTAATGACTCCCACAAGCTCATATTACTTAGGCAGAATTTAGACTCAGGATTGGAGTCGTGAACCCCAAGCTTCTATTCTTGGTTCAAGTAGTTGCTTGTTCTGTGACTTCAGGGAAGCAAAAGCTACCATTCTCTGCCTTTGAAACAGATATTTCCTTTATCCCTTTATTTATCCCTGGAGGTTTGAAAGGACTTACCATTCATCATCAAACTTTGCTAGAATTATTCATGCTCTACTTTGACTCCCAAAGCAGTCAACAAACTAGAAGCAAGTAGAGCTGGTTTAGCTCCTGAATTGGAAGGGGTACTGGACATGAGCTCAGGGCTACAGCAGATGTCTGGGTGTGAATGCTGACCCACGTGTTTAACACGGACGGTTGGAAGCTGATATAAGTCTGCTTAGCACAGACTTTAAGGTAGGACAAGAAAGTGGAGGTAGGGTGACTGAGTTCATCCTAAGCATGTATTGAATAGTCTGTATAGACTGGAGAGAACATTTGTCATCTTGGTTACTTTTTGCATTTCATTGTTCAGTGCTTGGATTTTATTCTTCATATAAATTTTCACTATAATACTCTTTTGGTGTCATAGAAACAGTTTTGCATTTGCTGATTATTTTGAGAAATGTATCAAAGTGCATGGCAATTTCAAGGGAAAAGGGCACAACAGTTCTGACTTGTAAATTTTTATGTTCCACTGGTCTGAAGAAATGAATTGTCTATAATCATAATTGAAGTGCAATCCACTGGACTATTGTTATTGCAGACACTGTGGATTTTACATGAACAAAATACTGTGTTGATACAGTTCCACTCAGAAACAAAGAGAACTTGGGTAGAAATTAAAATCTATATAGGAATGAATATTGTAATGGCAACATTACTCATTTACACTGCTCCACTGAGATCCATTGCAAATTCCTACAATCAACTTACTGTAGCTGATGCCAATAGGTGCTGAGTATATTAAGACTGTTATATGTGCAGTTTTCTGCTTAGAGGTAAAACTAGTTCCCATCTATAGCAAATGTACAGCTATAATACATACATTGATTGATTTTGTTTATCTCTTCCAATTCAAATGTACTGCCTGATTTTTTAAGCTTGCCATAGCTGCTGGAAGAGTGACCATTTCAATGGGCAGAGATGGTATCACTACATAATTACATTAAAACATCCTCTTACTACCTCACAGCATTTGTTGATTTTATGTCACTGCTGCTCAGTTATCATGCAGAGATGTTGCACGGTGATAGATAAACTGCAAAGCAATGCCAGGACATCATTATTACAGCCTCATCATTTCACTAAATTAATTTCATTCCATAGTGCTTCTATTTTTTCTTATCAGATAACAGAAAGGATTTCTTTGTCCCTCTCTTGATGTGGGAGGGAGTGGCTCCAGGAGATCTGCTCCATTCCCTGATCATTCTCCCTAACAATTGCAATTTATCAGAGAGGCATAAATTTGTAAGCACCACAGGGGGCATGATGTTATGCCTGTTCTCTCCCTTTCAGATACAAAGGGAGATGCAAGCAGATCTGGGTAGGCTAAGATATAAAGGAGGGGGTGAACCCCTCTCTACACAAGATAAGAGTCACAGGCAACATCAGGATCTTACTGAAATCGGTAGGACTTTTATGCACAAATATAAACGCCTTTACAACCTTTGGTGTGTTCATTCGAGCGTGCTGAAATCAGTCTAGACGAATTCAAGGTGCATTTACTATGAGGAAGAGGACAAGAAGCTGGTAGCTTGCCCCACACGCTGCCAGGTCTTGAGTGGCCATGCAGCTGAGCAGCCATTGCCCATCTTCCCCTGCTGCGTCAGTGCTGAACTCACTTATGAAGAGCTAATACATTCACAGGAATTACAGTAATTCACCACAGTGGGTCAAGCTTTGCTTTCCTTTAAACTCATGGCACTGCTGTAATTTCTATGAGCTTCCAAGGGCTAGATCAAAAGTGAAGCCAGTCCACCTCTTTAAATGGTCTCCTCACATCCCTATTTTCTGTACTTTCATGTGAGCAGTGCACTGTTACTGTATGTGAATATCAGCAACAAACAGGAATGGTTTGCAGTGTCAATAAGTCCATGGAAAATTAATACGGGCCTTTAATCTTTACAGCGTACATCTTAAATATAAAATTAGGAGTTCTTAGAAGGTGATTTAATTGCTTTAATATCAATTAAATATTTTACACTTATCTTTAATATTTATATTTTATATATTTAAATGTATTTATATCTATTTTAATATTTGACATATAAATAAATGAATATTTGTCTCACGATGAATGTTGTTTAGACCAAAAAGAACTACTGAAAATGGTCTCAGAACAAGGTGTTGCAATCTGAAATCCTGATAGCTACCACTGCTACAAAAAGGTAGTGAAAGACAAAAAGGTCAAGTAAGAGGTAAGTGTAAGACGGCTTCCATCTAAGTATGCTTTAAAAGACAGAAGTCTGGCCCAAACCAAAAATTCAGCAGTAGCTTGTAACAACCAGATTTTCAGTCCACTGGCTTAAAGGCTACCTTCGCAAAGGGTTTCAGAGAATTAGTTTCAAACAACCAGTCTAATAGAATCAACTAAGGGAAGCGGCAAAACTTCTTCTATCAGATTTCTCTGACACCAAAAGAACAAAGACCCAACTGAACAGACCCACTAGGACTTCCACAGCTACCACTCTTCTTGAGTCAAAGATCCCCAAATCCTGCCAAGATGGAACACCTGCAGCTTTCATCCTAGTGAAGAAAACATCAGATATAAACTACATTTTTTTTCAAGGTGGTACAGTCTCAAAAGTCAGTGATGAACACAATACATAAACAACCAACCAGTCCCAGAACTATGACCACAGAAGTAGAAAACAAGATGAAATCACTGTCACGTCTCTCTCCTCCCCAGTGAAACATTGCAGATATGGATGGTTTGGAACAAAGTGATGACCTATAGACAGCAGCAAATGAGGATGAATGAAGAAGCAACTAATTGGAGTACAAATACTTACATTAAGGAGACATCACAATGAGACTGCACAAGAGGAACACCAGTATCAAGAGATATACTGGGAGACAATAAGCAGGAATATGTCAATAGAGGGCAGAATTAGAGGATCACTGCAAGAGAGAATGCAAAGAGGGTTTTTTTCACTCTCAGTATTTACAAAAACTCACCCCAAAAAACATCAGCTCGCCAAATTGCGATATCAGCAATGCAGTAGATTGCAAAATATTGATGAGACATGAAGGCACCAAAATTCCAGATCATCTAAATAAATTTTTTCAAAACCTGAATATCAGTCACCATGCAGGAAATCTGAGCTGCAAATGAAATGATAGGGTTATTTAGGCTGGAAACAGAATTGAGAAGCATTGCTCTCTCTTGCAATAGGTTTTCTTTCAACAGTTCTGCTAAAACATGATGCTACGGATGTAGATGTAGCGGATGGAAATACAGCTGGAACTGGCCGTAAGGGATACACAGCTGTTCCATGAGTATGTAGGAAATGTGGGAAGATGCAACATCAGACCAATCTGAGCTGAAGTCCTAAGGTGTAAAATCCAGAATAACTGACTTCTCTATTGTAAGTTTCAGGACTGTGGTATATGAAATTGATTGATATGTGATTTAAAAGGCTATTAGCACTCCCTCAGAAAGGTCTCCTACCTAGGAATGATACAACCTGATAGAAACAAGGCATCTTTAATAAAAACAGTCAACAGCAAAACCTGGGGTGTCCGTGAACTTCAGGCTGAATTGCTGCTAACAAAGGCAATTGCCTTAAACAAAGGTGAGAATTTTTAACAGAATTTTTTAACAAAAGCTCTCAAGGAAAACATATGTAGGAAAGCAAAACAGAACCTATGGAGGGGACATCGCCCTTGGTTGTTGTGAAGACATTGTCTATGTCCTGCTAGAGAAACAAATGAAAGACCGACACCAGCACTCTGGTCTGGGAAAGTGTGCAAGCTCTTCTTTAATGCTAAACCAAGCCCAGAGTGTCATCTTATTCTTTTCAAAGGAGTAAGCTAAACCCGAGGGAAACAGAAGATGAAAGTTTAGGAGAAGGTTTCCATTGTGCCTTTTGATTCCACTTCATCACTGGCAATTTTATCACATTTCCTTAAGTGCAGGTGTAAAATCAAATCTAGCTCCAAATTACTACGCAACCAGCATCACTTTCATTGAGCATGAGTCATAGCGTGCCTTGAATAGGTTATTATTCGTAGATTAAAAACTGAATCAGCAGTCTTAATTCTTTGTTGCCTTACATCAGGTGTAATTATTTATACCAGGATAAAGGGAGGGCCAAGTGGCTTCACATTCACCATTAAGGTTTAACATCCACTCACTACTGGGGAAACATCTATGCAAGGTACAGCGCAACAGAAAATTAGCTCTGATGGCTTCACATTTGCCAAAGTCATTTGACTCTTGTCAGAAAAATCATATATTTCACCCACTAGCAGACTGCACTAGTACCTAATTTCCCGTAGCCCCACAGTATTTCCTTGGCAGCGCAGGAAATACACTCAGCCCTCTGCTGGAGGCTCTCCATCCCACTCCTGCCGTCAGCACTTCCCTGCCACCCTGCCACACGGTGAGTTGATGGGGGCGTCTCCCATTCTATATTATTCTATAAATATTTGGTAGGGACTGTAAAGCCAAAAGGCATGAGAAGCCATCCCCTGGCTCGTGCCTTATTGAAGCAGAAAGCTGGCATGCCCTGGAAGCAGAGGGATGTTGAGGAGGCAGCCAGACCTCCATGTATATCTTTTTCACTGCCTGTCTGCTCCCTGCAGGGAGAGAGGAAACAACACATACCTATAAATTTAAACCCAAATAAAAACATTAAGGTCTTTCTGTTTGCTTACTTTAATAGCTGAGATCGAGTCTGAGGGCACAAGTGTAACACTGACAGATGCTTCCTCCAATTCCTTCCTTACACTTCTCAACAGTTAACACACATACATGTATCCAGGGCCTGACCTTCCTTGGGAATTTGTGACGTTATAACAGGGGCATTTAACCACAGCTCCAGCCCTAACGTGAGCCGAAATGCAGTCCCCAAATGCCCCTGGTCTGGCTGTTCCATTAGCTTTGGGATAAGCAATTTATCTCTCCAGGCAAGGCTGTCACAGTGTCTCATGAGCAGGGTTCTGTTCAATGTTCTCACTCACCAGCAGCCCCTTGGTTGGGGCTGACATTAAATTAAGAAGCAGCAGGAACAGGACTGAAAAGTTGTCCAGTCTGCAATCAATGTTCAGCATTTAGGACTGAAAGAAGCCCACTCCTACAAGTGCTTGTGCAGCCAGGGCTAGTAGAGCCCTGAGGAGGGGGAAAAGGAATATGAAATCTGTGCAGGCAGAAAAACTGCTTGGACATCTTCATCCTGTTCATGGGATGGGAAACTGCTGTGAGCAGGTGCAAATGAATTGACGGAAAAGCTGGGCTTTTCTCACCACCTCATTAAAGGTAAAAGATAACAAATTAGCAAAATCCCATTTAAAAATCCAGCATTCTATCTTAGTTTCATTTTCAGCATCTCCTCATTAATTAATGAGACAGATGGACAGCAAATCCTCTGAGTAAATTGTCTCTGCTGGCACTCACCCAAGCTAAGGATGCGGCTCAAACAGTGATGTCCTTCCCCAGCTTCTACTCCAGTAATGCTGCAGTTTCTGTACTGCACATCCAAGTCCCCAGCATATTAAACAGCACTCTTAAGCAATATTATGATATAGAGTTTGCATTCCATCACCTCTAATGTCATCTCTAGGATTTCAAGCAACCCAACTCTAGAAATAAATTCATATTACTTCAACCTGTCGCTGTCCATGTTTATGAAAACCTTTTATTTCAGTCATTTGCCTTCCTTTATTTAATAAAAAAAAGTACAATCTTGGCAAAAGGTTAGAGCTCAGGAGAAAAAAAGACAGCAAAAAAAAGATCAGGAAAGCAGAAAAAGGAAACAATATGTATTTGCAAACAGAGAATTGTCCTAGGAACTCATGACTTTCCCATCAGGCTGATTTCTAACTCAGTGTGTAAGGCCTTGGGACTCTCATTGTTAACATAGGATCGTATTGAACAATTCACTGTCCTACTTTGCTATACAGTCTTTTCTATTGTAATTCCACAAACTTTGAAATATTCTTCACAATTTATTTAACCAAAAAGATTGCTTAACCTTTTCTAGATTTAAAAAAAAATCAAATCTAAAAAAATCAAGTCTATTAAAGGAATTTAATTTTGCTGTTTGATAGCTGTGGGTACACAAGCCTGACCATCTGGCAATCCTAGTATGAAAAGCAACCTAAATCCCCCTCTGTCTTCTCCAAGGCTCAGACACGCCCTATCAGTCAGATGAAGGCTTTCCAGATACGCACTGCTCACTAACACATTCTCAGTTCATACAACAACAAGCCCCAAATCCTGCCCCAGAGGTAAGCAGACACTTGGTTCAAGATGTTTTGTTCCATCTGTCAAACAGAGAAAACCTCTTTAGCTGAAAAATAATGGTTCGTGTGCTGACAAGGAAGGATACACAGCAGATTATTTTTCAAAAAATTATTCCAGGACAGAAAAAAATGAGATAATTGTGTGTTGTGCATCACTTCCGCCCTCTACGTTTTTAAAAGCAAAATAATTCTCTAAAAAGTATTTCAGCTTTCCGTAATGACATGGAGTACAGATATTCATGGGAAATGGCACATATTCCTGACACTTTGCTCATGTTTTCACATTCGGAGAGGGAATGCACATTAGTTACTCCACCTAAGGTTCTGAGCGGTTCTCTCACCTCTCACCTTTTCACTGAAGGTAATGTCTGCCTTCCAGAAAAACCACCAATATCTTCCACAATTTTTTTTAATCTTGTGTAGTCTACTCACATATCCTTTTACCTCAGATGAAGACTTTCTTGCCATTTTCAGTAACATCAAGGCTTGTATTTTCTCCTGAATGTGATTACTTGGTTATCTGTTGAGAGACGGTGTCCCAAGGCTGTATAAAACTTGCTTGCAAAGCAGAGAAATCAGTGACTTCTCTGAAGTTAGATCCCACACCCAGAGTCACTGTGGATGCCCTTGCTGTGAGCTCCATGCAACATGCGAGCCCAGGATTAGATAAAATGAGCAAAGACAGAACAAACACAGTTAAATTGTCTAATCTGTGACCTCTGACAGGTCACAGATTAGACAATTTAACAGCAGGGTTACTATTAACAGCATTTAAAACAGCATTTTATTATTAACAGCAGGGTTAATAATAAAATGCCTACAACCATACTTCTGAAGATTAAAAAAAATAATGGTTTGAATTAACCCCTCATTACTGGGGAAGGAAGGAAGCTTTCCCTTTGTGAGTGATGAGCACTATACTTACTTTCCTGACTACTGCTTGCAGGGATAGGTACAAAGGGAAACAATACAAAGCAGAAAAGCTGTCTCCAGGTTTTGGCTGCAGTTGTTTGAATTACTGGAGACAAATCAGTGGGAAGGTTTAATCCTGTGGCACCAGCTTCAGTGTAGGTGAAAGAATGGAGAACTTTAACATGAATGCAGTTTAAAGAGTGGGAGCATGCTGTGGATCCCCACTTGGTGACTTCAAGGAGGAAAAAATACCCCTTGGGTTTGTCTACTTTCTGAAAGCCTTGCTGTGAACCCAGCAGCACAATCTGACTTTCATAATGTAAAAAAACCCCACAAAGCAAAAGACTTCTATAAAAAAATATTGTATACAAGAACAGGATAACTGGGTGATGTCATTAATAAGGCTGATATCACTTCACTTGCTTTGTTTCATTCCATTCAACAGATCTTGTGTCTGTGGGAGAAAACCAAGCAGCTATTTTTACCATGGACATGATATCTGATAATGATGGGTTTTTTCATTTATTTGTGTGAGGGTGGGGTTCAGACATGATGAAAGTCCTGGCTCTACCTTTCCTCATGTGCTGGTTTTGGCCAGTGTAGAATTAATTGGTTTTATATTGGTTTATTAATTGGTCTATATGGTTAGAATGGAGCTGTGTTTTGGATTTGTGCAGAACACAGGGCTGACAATACAGAGACGTTTTTGTTGTTGCTGAGCAGGGCTTACACAGAGCCGAGGCCTTTTCTGCTTTTTGTTCTGCCATGCTGGTGAAGAAGTTGAGAATGCCTGGGATGTTGGGAGGAGGCACAGCTGAGACAGGTGACCCCAACTGGCCAAAGGGACAACCTGACATCATGTTCAATATATGAAGTAGGGAGAAGAAGGAGGAAGGGGGAACATTTGGAGTGGACGTTTTGTCTTCCCGAGTCACTATTATGCATGACGGGGCCCTGCTCTCCTGGAGATGGCTGAATACCTGCCTGCCCATGGGAAGGTGAATTAATTCCTTGTTTTGCTTTGTTTGTGTGCGCTGCTTTTGCTTTTCCTATTAAACTGTCTTTAATCCATGAATTTTCCAAGTTTTACCCTTCCAATTCTCTCCCTGATCCTGCTGGTGGGGTAGTGAGCAAGCGGCTGCCTGGTGCTTGGTTGCCAGCAAGGGGTGAAACCACACCACCTTTAAACAAACATAGTCTTGTGACTCACAAATGCTAAGCAAAAATCACATCGAAAAAATTGTATTTCATTTCTGGAATACTTTTCTCTGGGGAAAAAAAATCAACAACCCAAACAAACCAACAAACCAAAACCAGATCAAACAAACTCACTAGGTTCAATTTACAAGTAGGATGCTGTCTCTTCCAACTCCACTACACAGGCTGTGGAGTTTCTTCTCCAGTAACTCCAAGTCTGTGGCAGCTCAGACCCCAAAAATGCAAACCAAAACTAATTTTTCTCAAACATTTGGATGAAAACTGCAGCCATTTAAGAACTGCTTCAAGAACAGTGCAACTGTATGCACCGCAGGGCACTCAGGCAGTGATGTTAGATGGAGTGTCACTCCATGTACATCACCCTCAGAGGGTTACACCTTTGCTTTTCCTCTAGTAGCTTGTTGCTGTGTCTTTTCTAACTTCTTTTTGTTTGTTTCCTCAGTACACCAAGGGACTCATCTCCAAAACCATGACTGATCCTGAATGTAAGCAGCAGTTCTAGTCACCAAGAAATTACCCTAGTGGCTTAGTTCTCATGTAGCATCTCTACACAGACTACAATAAAAACCAGCCACCATGGAGTCCAAATGTCTTCCAGCCTTTTCTGCTGAACAGCTGTATTGGCTTTGCGTGACAAAGTTTTTCTAGTGGAGGGCTGTGACGATGGCTTCTATGAGGAGCTGTTAGAACCTTTCCCCATGTCCACCAGAGCTCCAACACCAGCCAGCTCCAAGACAGGCCCATCAGCGATGGCGGCAGAGCCTCTGCAGTAATGTATTTAAGAATGGGAAAAAACAGCAACTGCAGCCAGAGAGAACTGTGAGAACACATGAGAGGCACAGCCCTGCAGACCCCAAGGTCAGTGCAGAAGGAGAGGCAGGAGGTATTTCAGGTGCCAGAGTACAGATTCCCCTGCAGCCCTTGGTGCAGACCATGGGTGAGGCAGCTGTGCTCCTGCAGCCCAGGGAAGACCAAAGCAGAGCAGAGATACACCTGCAGCCCCTGGAAGATTCCATGCTGGAGCAGGTGGATGCCCAGAGGTGGCTGTGACCCTGGGGAAGCCCACACTGGAGCAGGCTCCTGGCAGGACCTGTGGCCATAACAAGAGAGGAGCCCAGGCTGGAGCAGTCTGTTCCTGAAGGACTGCACCCTGTGGGAGACCCACACTGGAGCAGTACATGAAGTGCAGTCCACTGGAAGTAACCACACTGAAGAAATTTGTTGAGGACCGTCTCCTGTGGGAGAGACCCCAGGCTGAAGCAGGGGAAGAGTATGAAGAATCCTCCCCATGAAGAGGAAGGAGTGGCAGAGACTGTGATGAACTGACCGCAGTCCCCACTCCTCATCCCCTTGCCCTGCTGAGCGGGAGGAGGTAGAGAAATCAGGAGTGAAGGAAGGAGGAAGGGGTGGGAAGCAGGTATTTTAAATTTTGATTTTATTTCATATTATCCTACTCTGATTTATTTGCTAAAAAATTAAACCAATTTCCCTAAGTCAAGTCTAATTTGCAGTAATTGGTGCATTAGAGTAATTGGTGAGACATCTCTCTCTGGCCTTATCTCAGCCAAAGACATGTTCATCACATGTACTCTCCCCTGTCCAGCTGAGGAGGGGAGGCATGGAGTGGCTTGGTGAGCACCTGGTGTCCAGATGGGGTCCACCCACCACAAGAACTTCTTCAATAAGTATTCCTCTGTTAATTATAAATCACATGTATCTGTTCTAAGGTTTGTATTTTAGTGTATTACTGTGAAACTGGTTCTGAAACCAAATCAAAGTCGCTGAAGTACATTATTTGTATTCACACATACCCGAATACAGGAGGAATCCTAGAGTCTTATTAAAGACAATCTATTAGGAGCTACATTACTTAAGATACCTAAAATGTTGATTTTCATTAAAGCTAGAATGACCTTAATGGAAAGATCAAGGTTATTAGAGCATATGTTTGGTTTTTCTTTCCAGAAAGTTGAGTATTTAAAAGTACTAAAGCATAATATTAAAGCAATATTAATAAAATAATGATTAGACTATTAGCAGTAATAGCAACACTTGTGGTAGAACAGGAAGCAAAGCTATTTACAGAGTGCTAAAATCTCACATAGAGAGACAGCACAAATGAGGAAAAAAGACTAACCCTTAGCTGGGAATTCAATTGCCAGTTACTCTATTTCACAATCTCATTTTGGAGGACAAAGTGCCTGAAAAAGCATTAGCTATCCTTAGAGAAGTTATCTTCGTAGAAAGATACCGTCTGCTGTTCCTTTTTGCAGGATGTCATATGTTAAACCACTTGCAAAACAAAACAACACAGGGATAAGCATCTATTTCTCACGAAAGACACAGAGAATCATTTGCTCAAAATGAACCTGGGCATTTTTCATCAGCTCATCCTAATAAGAAAAGTACATTTCGGGTTTCATCCATAGTATCAGCAAAATATCACAGGCAGAAGAAAAAAAAACCATATACACTGCAACTTTTCTTCCCCATGGATGCTGTTTTACAAAATTCTCCTTCAGACACTATTTAGGAGCTTCCTTTTTCCCACACGGTGTAAACTGATGCTCCATCTTTTCACAGGAACATAAACAAACAAATACAAAAGGAGTAAACAGCAGCTGCGGGCACCCATACACCATTTCACTCAAGTGTGATGCCTGAATCCTGTTTAAAGGCCCTAACTGTGGGAGTTCACAAACTCCTCTTACTGACAGACAGAGAGTGAGAGCCTTCTCGTGACAGGTCTTGGATTGAAAAGGGAAACATTTTGTTTACTCTGCGATTTTATAACCAACCTAATTAGTTCAACCTTCCTTTAGAGAAGTGTAAGTTAAAAAACAAACCCAATGTAATCCATTCTCTGGTCTGGAAGGGACCTTAAAGATTTTCTAGTTCCATTCCCTCTGCCATGGGCAGGCATGTCACTCATTAGACCAAGTTGCTCCAAGCCCCACCCAACGTGGCTCTGAACACTTTCAGGGATGGGGCAGCAACAGCTTCTCTGGGCAACCTGTGCCAGTGCCCCACCACTCTCAAACGGAATAATTTCTTCCAATATCTAATCTAAACATATTTTCTTTCCATTTGAAGCCTTTCCCCTTTGTCCTATTACTACATGTCCATGTCAGAAGTCCCTTTTCAGCTCTCTTGTAGCTCCTTAAGGTACTCCAAGGTCTCCCTGAAGTCTTCTCCAAGCTGAAGAACTCCAGCTCTCTCAGCCTGTCTTCACAGGATAGCTGCTCCAGCCCTCTGACCACCTTTGTGGACTCCTCTGGACACACGCTAACACGTTCATGTCCATCTTATATTCGGGGCCCCAGAGTTGGACACAGCACCACAGGTGGGGGTCTCGAAAAACTGGGACCTGCTCGCCACGCTGCTCTGGATGCAGCCCAAGATATGGTTGTGTGAAATACAAGGATTGCATGAAATACAAGGATATGAAAGGGGTGAAAAGAACATTTTTTCTTCAATACATTTACTCCCAGTGTCAGACTGAGCTGCTGAGTATGAAAATGCTGCCACTTCTAGCATTGCTGAAAGTTTTAAGGTTTAAAACAATTCTGGAAGAAACGTAATGAAAAAGATCATCAGAGAGTTAAGATAGTAAGCTACAGATTGGATCAGCTTTAAGAAATAAATACATACAGACAACTCTATGTATTACTGTTGAGTAGCCCTAAATTCATTAAGACAGGCACTTCAATGCATGTGTAAACTTCTTACTTAAAACACCAGTACTGCATGTAAAAGATTCCCTTCTTTTATTCTCTGTAGTCTCTGGATGATACTGTTCACACAAAAACATTCTTTTTCCTTCTTTACACTCTCTTATAAGGAAAATCAGAGCTTGAAAGGGCTTTAAAAGAAAACCAAACCTAATATCTGTTACAAAGTCTGAGTCATAGCAGCAATTAGTTGAATGGAGCTGCCTTTCAGCCTACCCTACAGCTACCAATTTAAACAATAGACTATTTAAAATGTTGCTTACCTTATAAATGTAGTGTAATTACTCATTCTAAGGAAGATTCAATCTGGCATAAATACTAGGTACACAAGTGAAATCATGTGTGAATTGTGTTACTAATATTCATCATTCCTAATCCTGTTACGTGCTATTGATGGTTATCACCATCGATTTATTTTTCTAGCTAAAATATCTTGTAAGAATTACAACATAAACCTTTAAAAGTAAGCTTCATCTAGCTAAAATATCTTGTAAGAATTACAACATAAACCTTTAAAAGTAAGCTTCAAAGTGTAACACAAGGCAAAAGGGGTAGGAAATCTAGATATTTTTACTTTTAAAAAGGAAGAAGCTGTGGTCTTGAAAAGGTCGAAAATATTATTATGAAAAGTGACTGCACAAAATACTGTCATGTGGTATCGCTGTATTATTTATTCAGTGACTCCAGAGCAGACGTGCTTCATTTGCAAAGGAGAAAATCGCTTTCTGTCCTTAGCTCGGGCCTCTGAGACTCAACCTCATCAATAAATGTTCTGCTGTCTGCCTCAGGTCTTCAGTGCAACACCAGAGCAAATCCCACAAACTTCCAGCTATGCCTCAGTGATACCCAGGTCCCACCCTTATTTTCAGAGGGAATTTAACACAGGAAACAATTCTGTTGACGATGTGCAAAATGGAGCAGAGATGTCTCCTCGCTCTCATTTAGCAGTGCTAGTTCAGCAGGTTAACGGGAGCAGGGAGCAGTGGGAAATGGATTTGCACCACTGAAGTGAGCAGCTGTGATTTAGAACATATCAAAGCAACAGCTTGCTTGGGTTAAAAGTTATCATTCCCACTGAGTCAACTTTGTTTATAAATCCTCACTGCTCCTGTTTCCTGGATTAGGAATGCGGAATTACACACGCTCTCCATAACAATTAGGCATGTTTGCGTGAATAACCATCATGAATAAACCATGAAATCACTCACATTTGGAAGAGAAAGAACTTGAACAAATCCCCTCTGCTGAGAAGACACAGCTCTGAATAGAGCATGTAGCTACATTCATCTGTCCTGTTTGTATTATGGTCACATATGAAATTAATTATGTGAAGCACTATGTCTATAGCTGATGTTATAATAATTACAATGCAAATAGAAAGAAAAAATAGAAAGCATGTTACAATAATACTCATGGCTTAAATCAGTAATTGGTTCTGTCTAATAGAGCAGCCAAAATAGTATGAAACATAATTAATGAAAAGTACTGCAAATTACATATTATAAAGACTTGTGCCAATTTTATAGCAGGTATAGACTTGGAACTGCAATCCAGGAGCAGCAAGGCAATAGAGCACATAACAATATTTCTGCCTTCTTGCTCCTAGGCTACTCAAAGTGCTGGAATGAGACTGGTGTAGTTAATAGCCATGGACTTGAATGGATACAGTGGCCACCCCATGCTCTTCTACAAAGGCTTTTTGCAAGAAAAACTTTTTAAAGCTGAGGGAAAAAATAGCTTTGAGGGCTCTGTAGCATCTGTGCCATTTTTATGTGGTATGAAGCAGAGAGAGGGTAAAGATTTCCCCCAAGTAATCACTAAAATATGTTCTAATCCTACAGTAAATTACTGTTAATGTTTTTAGAGCATTTCTTTCCTTACCTACAGGAACAGTGCATCTTGAATTCTCTGTGAAGAGCTTATTTTAATTTCATGAACACTTCTTCATAAAATTATAATGACCTAGGATTCAGACTTGAGAAACAATTGGCATTTTTCCCATTGAGTAAAAACTAAGCTCTTATTGTTAGAGGTACTCAGCCTTATTTCTACTGGCATTAATCTACCAATGGGTTAGCAGAGATCTTTATATCTCTCCAAAGACAATTGCTATCCACATTTTCTAGAGCTGATCTGTATAGTTCATTCATGATAACAGTTTGAGGCCTTGCACTCCATCCAGTTTGTTTCTTCTTCCAGACAAATAATGAGCATTTTCTGATGCTGTCAGTTCTTGCGGCAAGTACATTAATCCATTTTCACAGCCCATCTCAACCATCTGGGTGGATGGATTCTGCCTCCAAAGAAAAGCCTCCAACTGAAAAGGCTCGCAGCTGTTGTCAGTATTCACCACTTGGGTTTCATTTCGACATGACATATTTTTCCTGTTTAGCTACCATTTGAACAGTGTTTTTGCTGATAAAAGGTGATAGAAAGTGTCCTGGGAGTAGATCACTACAGGAAAAAAGTAATAATTGCTGCTGGGCTATGTAAGGACACAGACCTTGCTGACAGAACAAGGTCCAGGAAAGGTAACATAAGACCTACAAAAACACGTAATTCCCCTGTGAAGGATTTCTGTTTTCTCTTATTCTCAAAACTGCTTGACTGATCCTAACATTCTCTTCAGTTGATAGAAATGCTACCTAAATTACAGCTACCACCACCTATGTTAGTTTAACACCAGAGGCAATTCATTTGAAGACTACAAGGATCATAATAGTCTTACTTCTCCTTCTTTGGAGAGACATTTTCTGAATGTAGAAGATTAAGTCAAAGTAACTCTAGTGACTTAATGAGAAAGCAGCAAGTGAGTTGACATATCAGCAGAGGTGTTATGGCTCCCAGTTCAACATTTTGGACTCTTCTGAAGTATGTGCCGATGTGTGTGCACAACTGATACCACACTCAAAAAGTTTTAAAAGTTTCCACTGACACGCAACATTTTGGCAGACCTTTGGAAGATTTCGGGGAGTGAGAAGATAATTTTTACAAGTTTTTTTTTTTTTTCACATGGAATGTCCAACCATTTAATCTACTTTTGTGGAGCATTTTTCTTCACTTTTATGGTTTAAATACTTTCAATTTACTATTTCCACCACAAATGTTTCCTAGCCACATATAAATAAATGTTGTGAGGATTTTTTTGACCTTAGTACATGGAACTGTATGATGAAAGAAAGTGGGTTTGTCTGGTTTGGGGGATTTTTTTCTCCTCCATATTCCTAAGTTTTTGATGTTGACTTTTAATGTCTTCCACATAATTTTTTTATCTTATTGTACTCTAAAATGCTGTGTGACCACTGTAATCAGTGGTTAAACCAGTACTGGACAAAGTAACCAAACATCTCTTCCCAAGCCTTGGGAAATGCAGGAAATGAGAAACAAGTTTACTCAAGTAACTGAAACTGAACTACTAATTATGAATTTCTTGTATTATTGTCCTGACAGAGACTGAGAGAAGCATGGTTCCCTGAAACCTCAGCAAGAAAAGGTTCCACATGGAGAGAAGGAGCGTAATGAAGGTCTCCCTGTCTTCCTTAAGGTTAAGTTTCCAGAATAACTCACAATAGAAGACCAGGCATGAAAACGTGTACTAAAGTCATGTGCTTTGTACTGCCTTCAGACAATATTTGCTGCTATCTCACAATATAATGCCACTTGCAAAACATCTGATGGAACAAATATTGCACAATAGCCTGAGCCAAATCTGACTGTAAGCAACAAGGAAACATAAAATGATTTCTCAGCATCACTCAGATTGTAACTCTTTCAATAATCATCACATGAAGGACTGTTTTTTCCTAAGGCAAATTCTGCTTTTCCAGGTAGAAACATGCCTTTCATTGGATGTCTTTATTTTAATGCACTTGCAGGTAGTTCTTCAGAGGCATCCAATGAATATTCGATACACCTTCAGCCTGCCTGTTCTCTGAGGTAATTCACACCACCACTTACATTTAATTCATGTTCTTTTGTACTGCTTCTGGTAGCAAATTTTTCTTGGAATCATAGAATCCTTAAGGTTGGAAGAGACCTCAAGGACTACTGAGCCCAACCATTAACCCAGCACTGCCAGGTCCACCAATAAATCATGTCTCTAAGCACCACATCCACATGTTTCTTAAACACTTCCAGGGACAGTTACTCCACCATTTCCCTGGGCAGCCTGTTGCAAAGCCTGACTATGCTTTCAGTGAAGGAATTTTTCTTAATATCCAATCTAATGGTTTGGGAATGTGTTTTCAATGAGTTGTGGTTCTGGTAGGTAAGTACATCTCAGATGCTCTCTGCCAGATATTTAAACAGGAGAAACAGAATATATCAGGGCCAAATATATCAGGGCCTATAAATTCCCTCAGAGAAATGAAGATGAGAGAGACTCGGTTCCTTGAGTCCAAATCTTCATTTCATAAGGTCTTTCTTGAGAGATAAAATTTCAGCACTGTGTTTATAAGGGTTTTTCTTTTTCTTCCTAATTACTATTAATACATGAAATACAAAACTGATATGAATCATCTTACTCACTGACTTATGTCTGGCAGAGAAGACTAAGAAGGAGCAAGAAATTAGAACAACAGAATAATTTATCTAATTTCCACTTTTGAACCCATATATTTGTCACTTTTCCATTTTTTTCCCTCTTTTTAAAGTCCTTTCAAACTCTCAGCATCCATGGCATTTTGACACTGGGTTCCAATGATATTTTCAGTAATATGTCCTTCCATCAGGCTTAGGAGAGTGCCTTTCAGCTTCCCTAAATGCCCCTTTGGTGGAATGTGTAGGAAGATTTTGAGACAGGCAGAAAATTTGTCTTCTTCACAATGTTTAACACTGCAGCCTCTTAAATCATGCATTTCCTAAAGGAAACAGCCTCAATCTTTAAAATCTCTCATCCTGAAAGCCTTTTTGCCTCTACTCACTAGTGACCTTCACATAAACAAAAAGCTGATGAATTTTGAGAGAGGTGCAATAGGTTTGTTTTTGCTCTAGGCTGATAACATTTTAGACCTAACAAGTAATTACAGAAGGGGGGGAAAATACTTCTTTTTTATTTGTTTTTAATCTAAACAGGAATTGGTATAATCTGGTAAAGTGGAGAACAAAGCAATTTTTTTTCTCCTTGGAAGAAGGAATTAAACAGGGCAAAATAAAATCTTCCCTGATGAACAAGAAGAGTTGAACAATAAAATAGATTAGTTTTTTGAAGGGGGGAAATTGCTGAACATAGGGATGATTCTATGAAAAATACAGGACAGTGTTTTCCAGATGATAAGGTATTTTAGTAAAAGAGGCTTAGATGTGACTGAGTTGCAAAAGGCAAAGGGAAAGAGAAGACAGTGGCACAACTCCCTGGAATGATCAGGACAGAGAACAGTAGTCCTTAAGCCAGACTGGAAAGGAAGGATGCAGACAGATACAGTGAGGACATTACTACAGTAGTGGGAACTCCCACTGCAATTTGTGTAGGATCAAAATCAGGCCCTATTATTTTCTTGGCCTTTCTGCTCTCCTTTGCTTCTAAACAAAATGTGTTTATGTCTCATTGACATAGCATTGTTCTGATATTGCATTGCCTTAAGCTCACCCTGTAAAGGCAAGTTCTCAGAGGGTATAGCAGTAAACTTCTGAGAGGCATAGACCGGAAAAGACAGAAAGATCAGAAGATCTGGATGATTTGAAACAGTAAGGCTAGCAATTTTTTTGAGCTCTGTCTCAAGGTACCCACTAAAAGATGTGCACTGCAAGAGAAACAGGCAGTATCTCAATGAGAAAATATCACTGCAGGGATCAGAGACACAAGAACCATGTTGAAAAGTACTGATACATAGATAAGTTTGATGCAAAGCCAGAAACTAGCATCAAATGTCAGCAGTGGAGAGATTGTGAGTGTGTGAAGAGACAGACCCACAGCAGATGCAATTTAGGCATAATAAAACTGAAATGAGTAAGACCAGAATAAACTAGGAAAACCCAGAAGTGATTCATTGCTGTTGACAGTTAGCAAGGAGAGAGAAGAGATACTTTTGCTGGGCATTTGGGCGTAATGAGAGGGGTTGAGGGGGTATTCTATTCAGTCAATTGCAAGATCAATGACACATGTCTTTGTCCACTGAGGGTTAAACAGTCTGTGTAGTCATTCAGTTGGAAAAAATATTACTTTCTCTTTTTTCCTCCTCCCACACATTTTTTACTGGTTGCACATTGCCTTATCTGTGGCTTTTCAAAAGGGCTTTCCTTTTGAAGTCCTTCATGTGCAATGTTGTAGTCAGCTGCTCCCATTGACACATCTCATCCACATGCCCCCAGCTGCTATAGCAGTGCCTCCAGCCCTTGTTTTCCACCATTTGAATTGCTTTTCCTTTCACCCACCCCCTTATTTCCCCTCCTTAGTCCCTAAATTTTGGTTAGTACCTAAATCCTGTGCTAGAGATTAAACTGAGGTTAGCAGGCACTAGAAGTAAAAACTTATCTTTCAGACAGCCATTGTTTCCTTGTGAAATGTATGTGCCAAGTTCATCACCTGTGATTGACAAGTGCTCCTGCCAGTTCTGTTGGAATAACAGCAAGAAAAACCAATGGAGGAGACTGAGAAGATCCTGAAGAAACTATGAAATTACTTTGGAAAAGGTATTCAGAAGCACCTTATGCACTGGAGAAGACACCCAGAAGTGAATGCTCACCTAGAGATAGCCCCACAACTTCTCTTCCTAACTGACAACTGGGGAAAGTTCTTTTCTCTATTCTCTCATTTCCTTTTTTTTTTTTTTTTCCTTTTCCATTAGAGCTTATGTATTCCACCAACTATGGATCACCCAAAAAACCCAAAAAATTTTTTTTGCATCTTTGTTTCATCATCCTGTGTGAAACTATATCCTGATGGGGAGACAATTCATACATTCATGATTTGTTAGCCTATCAAGAAATCTTTAAAATATTTTTTCTGTATTAAATACGTAAATTCCCCTAAAAACAGCAGACAGCAATCATTCTCCCTTGGCTTAATACTGTTAAAAACAATTACATAGCAACAAGCTACAGGTTACAATTAAATCCAAGCTCATTTTTAGGTTGAGAAGTACTGCATTTTTGGTAGCAAAAAAAAAAATGAAATAAATATTCACTTAATGGTCCAAACTTTTGTGAAATTTGACCTCTTTAGAAGATTATATTAACATTTAAATCTACCTGGGAAATTTTCAGGATCAAGTCATCTGTTTTGGACAGACAGTTAAGAGTGATCAGAATTTCACAGATTCCCTGGTAACCAGCTCCTAACTTTTTTAAGTTGGTAATTATCTTAAACAGTATCTGTCACTTAAATTGTTTGCTAATTTACCACGTTATAGAGACATAGCAAACTCATTGTGGATGTACTGTATAAATATTTATTAATTCTTCCTCAGCAAATATCCCCCCTAAGATGCATTAGGGACTCTGTTACTTGCATTGACATTTTTTGGTAAATCCCTGGCAGCACTTCAGGTCTTTCAGAGCCACACCTACACTTCTAGGCTCATATTCATTCTTTCTTCTTCTTTCTACCCAAGCATACTCCTGAGATTATCCCATACTTTTGGTCCTTTTTGATGTTTATTGTTCAGTCAGCTGTTCAGCTGGACAATTCCGTGTGTCTAATGTCAGGTGAGCTGAACTGGTTTCTCATAGAATCATAGAATGGCTTGGGTTGGAAGACTCTCTTAAAGAGCATCTGGCTCCAACCCCCCTGCCATGGGCAAGGATACCTTCCACTAGACCAGGTTGCTCAGAGCCCCATCCAGCCTGGCCTTGAACACTTCCCAGGATAAGGCATCCACAGCTTCTCTGAGCAACCTGTGCCAGTGCCTCACCACCCTCTGAGTAAAGAACTTATTTCCTAACACCTGATCTAAATCTCTCCTCTTTTAATTTAAAACCATTCCTCCTTGTTCTCTTTTATCTAGATTTACTGCCTGTTAGGGACCAAGCTCAGAGGAAGACCCTGTGCCTCAAACTAAAAAACTCATATTGAGTTCTCTCTCTCTCTCTCTTTTTTTATGTCCTTGCAGCACCTGCCTACACTGTGAAAGCTGCACAGTGCTCAGAAAAGAACCAGACCTAAGTATGCAGCCCTTAATTTGTTCTTTCATAAATATGAAGCAATGAAAATAAAATATAACAATTGAACACCATTTAAATAATGGGCCGATCTACCAGCTGGGCAAGAGAGAAACATGCTGCAAACAGCTCAGTACAATTGCTCACTGCTTATTTTTTGTATATTAATTAAGTAATTTAAAAACAAGAACCACGACAAAAACAAAGGAAAACAAATTGGATGATCTCACAGTCCCACAAGCTCTTGATCTTGCCTCGTCTCCAGGGCATCTTGGCTGACCCTTCACAACAGCTTGTTTCTCCTCCCCTCATTTTTATGTCTTCCTTCTGTTACTTGCAAAAGGGAAGGAGAGAAAAAATGCCTGACCAGCATTTAAAAATCCCATCTTTCCTGCTTGGAAGGATGGGATTAATTTTACCAGATGGAAATGTCTGTAAGAGAGAGACCTACATCTCAGCTAGTCACCTAAGCTTTTTCTGGCAAATGGAGAGAAACTGGCACTTTCAGGACACAATTAATCTCATCCCCATGTAGATATTTAAACTAGGTCATATGAATCATGCCTTAGAAGAGACAATTCCTCTCTACTGACACTAAAGGGAGCCTGAAATCACTAGATATAGATGTTTACATCAGTTATGTCTGAAGTTAGGTGAGCTGGATGCCACCTGAGCTCTTTAGATAGATTTCTTGCTTTAGAGGCAAAATGCCTTATATTCATCTTTTGGTTACACACGTGGCTAGAAATCAGCACGTGGTCTGTGTGTCACCATTTTTAATAGCCCAAGCACTACAAGAGATGTCTGAGGGTATCATGTGATTCACTACAAAAGCAGGTTTTCATAAGAAATTAATAACATCTCCAAAGCACATAGCACAGAGTGTATGAAAGTACTGATCAGCACTCACAACACCTTCTCAGCAAGAATTCATGTTCTTGACTTCACAGATCATCTAGTAAAAATGAAATCATCTTTCAAAGACTTAACATTTTCCTTTTCTAGAAGAATTATGCAGTGTGATTTAAGTTCTAAGAAAATCACGTTTCATATAATGTCCACTCAGTCAGTTGTTAGCTTATATCATAAAAATCTAAGGATATAAGGGAGACCAAAGGGCACTGAGTATTCAGAAGCACATCTGCTGCTTTTCAGCCACTGGAGATGGTGCAAATACAAGAAGCCATCTCTTCCATATCAGCTTTGTTTCGCTCAAAATGTATTCACTTTTCCATTTTAACCAGGAGATCCCTATTTTGTGGAGTACAGCCCTTCAAGACTTCCTTTTTCTTAGTGCTCAGCTAGACATAGATTCTAAATAGGAAATTAAACAAGGACTAGGTTTAAAGAGATTCATTCCTAACAATTTCTATTGTGCTAGTCATGACTAATTAGCCAAGCACTTAGCATGAAGCTCCTGGTAAAATACATTTATTTCTGAAGGAGAGAAATACACACAATCCCAAATCAATGGAAAACAGATCCTGTCAAGGTAAATACCATCATATCTTTTTTTCGGATTGGATAATAAATTTGGTTGACACTGGTAAAAATATTGGTATGATATGCTTAGACTTCTATAAATCTTTTAACCCAGTCCTTCATGGCATTTTATTAATGAAAAATAAAAAATGGCACATATTAATGGATAAAAAGTGTCTAACTGACAGAATTTAGGATGTGACTACAACTGGGACAGTTGATCACCTGGGTTTGGTGGGATCCTCAGGGACTGATCCTGGCCCTATATTTTTCAAATGCCGACCAATCTGGGAGAAAATTCAGTCACTTACTACTGTCCAGATTTAGCAATGACAGAAATAAGACATTGTGGTAAATGGTACAGAAGACAGGTCACTGCTACAGGTCAATGTAATTTTTAACACAGACAGCAATAAAGTCCTGACTCTGGGAATAAAGCAACTCCTCCTTACAGGCACTTTCCAGAGAGGTGCAGTGCGAAGCAGATGGCAATCCTGCTGGCTGTGGGGCAGAACGCGATCTCCCAATGCAGCCTCGCGGCTAAAGGAGCCAGCATAACCCTGGCCAGGCACACAGAAACTTTAGTGGGAGCCAGGACGTTTATTACTCCTGCCCTGGGCTGCAGCTGCTCTGAGGCTCCATGCAGCTGTGGACAGCACAGCTCAGGATTCCTGCTGGGAAACCAGGGAGAGCTCAAAGACTGGTCATGAGACAGATGACAGCTCTGACAATCATGCCTTGCAGTAAGAGATGCCAGGAGCTCAGCGTATTTACCTAATTAAAGAGATGATTAGATGATGTCTTTACTGTAGCCCAGAGTGGCTGAAAGGGGCACAACCCTTAGCAGTGGCTCCTCAGCCCAGTGGATTAAGAGGCAAAAAACTGAAAGCCACGCAAAAGCTGGGAGCTGAGACTAGATTAATTCAGACTAGAAACATGGCACATGCCTCTAACAGAGTAATTAACCCCTGGAATAATACATTTGTAAAGGTGTGATAGGTTCTGCTCATCAGAAATTATTCAACAGAAACAGAATGTTTTTCTAAAAGGTAGGGCAGGTGTCAAGAGATGGATCCTTCCTCCAACAGCTCATGTTAGTTAAACAGTCTGCTCTGACAAACTGGATTAGCTGTGATTGTTCTGCCCGACTTGACAACTTGGCCACTTGGTTTTATTTGCAAATGAAAACTGAAGTTTTGAAAACAAATTTGAGCAAGCTGAAAATCCTGTCCAAAATATCTGCAAATATGTGTGAAGTATCTACAATATTTCTCTTCATCTGTCCTGCAAATTGGATGAAAATGCTTTTCTGAATTTTACTTCTCCAGTCAATCTTCCTTTTCAAAAGTTTTCTTGGACCTCTGTGCTATCAAAGGCAGGAAAGCCTTTCTAATTACTTCCCTGCAGAGATTTCTGTTTGAAATTAGAGATGTTTGCTTCTTTGGTGAGCAAGAGACTAAAAAGAAATTTGCTTTATGAGATTTAGATTTTGTTTTACTTGTCTTTCTAGAAAAAGTCTGGAAGCTACTCAGCTATCAGTAGAATTTATACTACTTCAAACACTTAGATCTGTCTGGAGTTGCAAAGGGAAAAATCCTCTTCCTCCTCTTGTGAGAAGACAATGATAGCTTTAATAAGTTTTTTTCATTCTGTAACTTCTGTATTAGCTATTAATTTTTAGCTCTCACAGTATTTTGGCATGTGAGCACAGCTGGAATGCAGACTGCCTGCGCTGAATGTGTTTCAGAGTTCATTTCTTTGCTGTGAGTCCACAAGAGGAAAAAAAAAAATAATCAGTTCTCCTTTTGGAATCTTCTTTTGCAGATTTACTTTCAAAAGATACTTTCCACGTCTCCAACTGTCTGTAAGGATATCATGGAAGTAAAGGAATGGGGGCTTCCCCTTCTGAAAATGGATACAGGCATTTCATACATTCATCCCATACCAAAAATTTGGGACCAAAACCTCTCAGCATGTACAAAATATACATATACAGTCAGTAGCATCAAGTGAGGACACACCTGTGAGGGCTACCCTGGAAAACACAACCTGCCACTCAACCACACACTATCTTTATCCAGCTCAGTGCCAACAAATGGGACAGGAAAAACAGGTGGAGTTGGAAGGGAATGTCCATAGAAGATAACCATGAGAAATCTCTGCGCAACCTTTAATTGTGGCAAGTTACTGTCAACCTCATCCATCACCAACTAATGGTGTCTGTCCTGCACTTCTCCCCATCTGGATGATAGGAGTCACAGAGTTTCCCCCAGAAAAACCCTTACTTTTGCCTGGCTCCACTGCATTTTGTAGGCAACATTGCAATCAGGATTGTTGATCTAATTTCTATGCAATCTCATAAAAATCACATAAACACTGGCATCTTAAGCACATAGGGCAAGCCTATCAGCAGTGATTTAATGGCAGAGGATTTAACTTTTCATCATTTTTATGTAAACATAAAATTGTCACATATAGACATGGTATTATATTCTAGTTCCTTGCACATATTTAAAACCCAATAAATTTAAATACTTTTACAGTCCTCGATCTTTTCTGATTCTCCTCTAACAAAAAAGGCCAATTATATATCTCTGATAGGAACAGCTCATTAGATAATCTCTAATGAGCCCACATTAAAATGGGAGACACAAAATAGAACTGAAATATTTTTCTTGGTATCATTATCTATCCGGAATTTTTTGAATGAAGAAATCAGTGCCTAGCTTCTGCACCTTCCAACCACTATTTTTGTGACTAACTCTTCTAACTTTAGATAAGTGCCCCTTCTCCCCATAGCAAAATATTCATATTTGCTTAGTGTTCATAAAGAATTCTTAGTAGTGGATTTAATTCCTTACACTGTGCTTGTCATTTTAGCATCTCTGTACCTATTCACACATTTGTAATGGCCTTTAAGGGAATATTATTTTTGTCTATGGGTTAAATATAGTCCCAGTCTTATCGTATCTAGAAAACCAGAGCTACTGCTGTGTTATTAATCTACTCTAATTACCTCTTTCATTCACAACTTGTTATGGTCATGTATTCTAAATCAGCACTTGAAGCTGGGTGGAGTGGTAAAGTATATACTTAGGTATTATAAATGCTTACAAATCTTCCCAAGTTTGGTTTTAAAAGTGGAAAAATCCATCTTCAAGATTCAAACAATGTACTTCTACTCAAGACAGAGTTATTGTTTGAACAGTATGAGACTGGATTCAGATTTCCTGATGCATTCCTATTAATGTCGCTGGTGTGACTGCAAAAACCGGGCCATAAATAAGAACTTTACCTTTCTGTGAATCATAAGCACAGGTAGTACAGCAAGCTAGCAAAACAAAGAAATGCTGTGTTGGTAATGCCATAATTTTGAGGGACCTCTCTCTGTAGAAGCTGGTCCAAGAAACCACTAACTCATATTTTGCAATGAGTTATGACTTCCCTAAAATTCCATCTTTATCTAGTAGCTCAGCTGGCTGTAGCTCTTGAGGCTAGATCCCACAGGTGTTACACAAATCCCTTAGGAAGTTCAAGGTCTTGCTTACTTTACTGCCTAGGCAAACATTTTATAAGCAGATGAAAAGATATATAACAGAAATGCAACTGGATATTCACAACTTATATAGTATTATCCTTTTCCTTATTCTCAAACCTCTCAAGGTGGAAATGCCACACCAGCTTTGTTTGCTTTCTAGTACTAACCCACATTTTGCCTTGGTATCCTAAGGTAGCAGAGGAACTGTACTTTGACCTGCCACTTGTAGTTATGTCTCTGCAGTTAAGAGTAAAGTAAGTCAGACTGTCAGACATAATCAGAACTACAAAAAGGAGTAAACTGAAATAAAGTTGCTCATGAGTCAATTCTTAATTACATTAGGAAAAGTGAGAAACCAATCTTTCTTGCTTACTCCTTTTAAAATGCTACATCAAAGCCATTCCTGTGGCTTTTGAACTGTTCCTCACTTCATCGAGAAGTGCTAGATGATGATGCATGATTGAACATTTAAAGGAGGAAAATATACACAAGAAACCAAGGATCATGTTTGGAAGTCTGTGAGAGCTTGAAGTCCTTTTTCACTTCATCTCCCCCTGGCAAAGAATACCATAAGAGCACAGCAGGACATATTTTGGCAATACTCGTCCAAGTCTGAAAGATCTATTAGCTCTTTTCTTTTGGAAGACCAAAACAACTCTTGGTACAGGTGGCAAAATACAGGATATATATGGCTTAATTATGTAACTATATCATTAATATATACTGGCAGAGAGGAAGAATTACAGCTGTGTGTAAAAATGCCAGCAGAAGTCAGAAGTTCAGTTGTCATTTGTGATGCTTTACAGCCTTGGGTAATGAAACATTTTGCTGTTTGCTGTTATGATTCCTCTGCCTTTACTGTTAATCCTTAGTCCTTAAGCTGCAATTGGAAACTTCTAGGTTAAAATTATTATTTATATTTTTGCAATGCATGTGGAAAAAGAGGATGTACACAGAAGGCTAAAGTGATTAAAGGATTCCAGCTCCCAAAACCCTCCAGGGGCTCTGGCCATGCTCCACTCCTACCCCACCAGGTCCTCTCCATCGTCTGAGATCCTCAAAAAGTGACAATGCATAAGTCAACATTGCAATCATAAATCAGATAATGGTAACTGTTTGACACAGACATAATCTTTTAGCTCCATAGTTTTAGCTAACAAAGCCCACAGTTAGCAGTCATAACCAAAAAAAAGCTCTTAGTTAACCCAGTGCTCAGGCAGGAGCTCAGTTCTGAGGTGCCAAGTGTGCCCATTAACATGAAGACAGCCTTAAACTCCTGCTGAAGTAACTCTGAACCTCCTGGGAAGCCTTTGGCACTTCAAAGAGTCTGGATCTGAATTCATAATATTCTTTACATGAAGTTCTGATGACCCCAAAGCCAGTGCTGACTGCTGCTGAGAAGGAGATGTTTCAAGGTGAGAGAGCCCAATGCTCACATCTAGTTCTGTGCAAAAATACAAATGGAAGACTTCAGCTCTGCTGCCCAAATTCCCAGAAGCACCAGCTGTGCCTCCAGTAAGACCCTCAAAGTGTCAGCCAAAAATAGCAACCCAGATTCACAGTAAAATCTGTCAGAACTACACAAAGAGTTCATCAAGGCAAGGGGAAGACAAAACTCCTACAAACTTTTAAGAAAAGCCAGTCCGAATCCGTAACAGTTTTTAAAGCTTAGGTCAGACTATGGAGCCTAAATATTTGCAATGTTAGTCATGGTTTTACAAGAAATATTGCCAATACTGAGGGAATTTAAAATACTTGCCTAAACCAAGAACAGAAAGTTTTCAATGGCAACATCTAAAACTTTGTTGCATATGAATAAAGTATTTTCAATACACAGTGGACACAATTAAAACAACAAACAGTTGACACTAGGCAGCCCCCTGCCATAGTTAGCCTGTGGTCCAAAGATTTACTCATGCTGAAAATACAAAATATTTAACTACTGCATATAGCAAGAGTTCACTTTTTCAGGCACACTGCACATTTCCACAAGAGCACTTCTGATTTAGAAGGCCGTGCTTTTAGATTTTAATTCCCTGATTTCCCTGCTCATTTTTGGTTTCTTCCACTGCGGTTCAAAATTGTGCATACATGAGAGCAAGGAAGAGATCAGTCCAAAGTGGTGAATTTTAATAACACTGTATCTGGTAAACAGGCAGTAGTAAGCAATAGTTTTTGGTTTTTTCTTTTTTTAATATAATTCAAAATTTAGATCCAGAGAAACTCTGGCAGACAAAGATATTTTGTTCATAACTTCTCAGACATCTTTTTGCCTGTTTTAACCAGTGACTTTGTTCCTGCTCAGGCAGGAAGAAATAAGCATCCACATAGGCAGGTCCGTGTTCACAGTCAGTACTCTTCTTTAGTCAGCTGCAAAAAAAGGCTTTGATTAAGAATGCATGGAGTAGACCTCTCTTTCTTTCGTTAAGTCTGCACATGTCAACCAAGTTCACATGGGCAGTCTCATACAGGCTAGCAGTCAAGAAGTGAGAGTCCTACCTTGAACTTGAAAAATCTGCTTTCTCTAAAGCCATAACGTACAGCTGCCATCAGAAACCGACCCAATTGCTTTCCTTTTTCATTTTCCAGGCCAAGCAAATCTATTTCCTGTTACAGCCTGTACTTATAGTTTTATTCTATCTTATGACTTAAAGACTAAAATATTTGAGCACCACTAAGATTTTTCCACCCATAAAGGGGGAAAATGCAAAACGCAAAACAGATGTTTTATAATGTATTTCATTTATTTTGGCCACCCATAGAGCTGTGGCTTATGTTAGTGCCAACCAAGTTAAAAGCAACAGAGTTCTTCAGAAACACTATGTAACATATTGTACAATGACCAAGCAGAGGGAGCACCTTTCAATAAACTCCTATTTATTAAGCAAAGTTCAATGTGAGAAAAAGAGTTTCTGAAGGTGCAAGTGGTGCTGCCATACTTGAGCAGTTCCTGGGGGGATTTGCAAAGTTTGTGCTGCTTTCTTACATTATTGTAGCCTAATGCATAGCTTGGACAGTAGATGAACAAAGTATACATTGAAAGTGGATGAGTTTGCTGAAAGTAGAACATCTGGAGGTAACATCTTCAGAATAATATCATGTAAATAGCAGATAGACTATAATAAACAATTGTTTCAGAAATACTCAACAGTTGAAGAAGTTCCAACAAATTAAAACTGTCTTGTCTAAATAATTGTCAGACTTGTACTGGTACAAACCTCTCACTTTTTTCTGTGTCTATGAATGAGAACAAAGACATTTCAAAAGATAAACCCATGAGATTTCTAACAGTTGCTGAGGTACTTATTGACAAGGTATCTCATGGAAATTACAGTGAAAATAGTAATTGAAATTTTCCTTGTACCTATTCTTATTTAAACTGAGAGATCATATCTCAACAATAGCCCCACTTTAACAGATCTTCAGTACAGTACTGCAGGCTGAGGGACAAAATGAGCAATAAAGTATGATTTGTCTCAAAACATTTATATATTGACAATTTACTGCATAGATCACAGGGAATATAAAACAGATAAAATTTACTAACCTGCCAAAAACGTTATAGAAAAGCATAAGGAAAGGATAATGTAAGGAAGACAGAATAGCATTAAAAGTTTTAACTTGTATTTTTTTGCTTGTTATCCACAGATTTAAAGAATTCCTCCTTAGAAGTTGATCATAATTGCAAAAGTTAATTAGAAAGTAATAAAATGTGAAAGCTTAGCAATTTAGTTCAGCAAATAGCAATACAGACTTTGAGCAAAAACATGGGAGCAGGCTCTTAGAATGTGAACTTTTAATGCAAAATACTTTTTTAATCAAATGACAACAAACATTTTGACCTAATAAATAAATATAAAGTTTATTATTATCAAACCAAGTGCAAATACAGAAAACTCACTTTAATTCAGAGGCATGCTTAAAGCAGTTTGAAAGCAAAAAATCCTTTGCAATTATTTCTGCAGGTAAAACTGTTTTAACTATTATTATCTGTCATTTGCCAGTGCATTCCTCCCCAGACAGACACACTCATTCGAACTTGAAAAAGCCAGAATGCCAAAAGTGCCTCCCCAATATGTTGGCTAAAGACTGTAATTCATTTAAATTATGCAACTGGATTCCCACAGCTGGCCCACAGCTTGGCTGAGAGCTCAATTCAATGCCAGTGAACCTGTCTACTAATATTGTCCTACTTGCAGAGAAGGTAATATATCCAGCAACTTATATTGAAGTTCTGACTCTAATTAACAGAGCAAGCAAATGTTGACATTAGTGACAAATGCTGCTTAATAGTTACTGTGAGACCGCTGCAGCCAGCTGGCAGTTTCCTGTAGCATTTTGCAGTAATAATCTTTCCTTTATTTCTTAGACCATTGCTTATAATTTGTTTTTATGCATTTTGGTTCAAGTTAGAAACAAATCGGCACAAAAACCAACCCAGACAGCAGCAGCAAGACTCCCGGCTTTCAGACAAGTAATCAACAAGAAAGCATGCAAGCAGCATCCCTGGCAGGATGCATGGGGGACCCGACTATAGGAATTCTTATCCTATATAAAGCTATGTAGCCTTGCACAAACAGCCTTTGGCATCTTGTCTCTGGCCTACCTGGACAGTAGCAAAACATGTTTATCAGATCATACAAGCCCAGAACCTGAACTGCAAGCAGTTAAAAACTGAAGGTCGCTAAACTGCAAAATTCAAACATGCTTCTATGCTTTAGCCACACAGACAACGATAAAACAAAGCCTCCACAACCACCTGTAATAATATGCCTGTTCAGGCAGCAATTCCAAAGTACTCAGCAACACAAGGTAGACATTTTCTGCAGCTGGTTTTACATGTACATTCCTGCCGAATTGTTGTCTCGTCCCCTCTTACCTTCACATTAGTCCGGAGTGCACAGTAACATGCAAAAAACATTGCAGTAAACAAGGAGCATATGGACCAGTATTCAGCGTCTCTGCTCTGCACAAACGGTACACACACGATCCCGAGCATGTGCTACTAAGGAGCATCCGTTCCCTCTGTCAGTTTGAAAATGCATTGATCTCTGTTTTTCTGACTACAAAAAGACATGTCTTGAAGGCACTGAGTGAAAGCTACATATCTCTTCAGTGACTATATATAGAAATATGCCTAGTAATTTCAATTAGCAGAGAATTCAGCATCTGAAACTTGGACCTCAGTTGCTTTTTCTTCCAGCATTTTAAATTCAGGGGGGAAAAAGGAGGGGGAACTCACCCAGAGGGGAAAGGTGAGGAATTAAAACGTAAGCAGTGAGTTACTTATATTTCCCCCGGCTTTGATGTTTTCCGATTCAATATTTTACTAACGTTATACACAGAAAAATGAAGAAAGGTTTCTCTTCCAGGTCTCAAATTCACTGTAGATTCTGCACTGCTTCTGTCTGCTCTTGTTAAAGATGCAGCATCCCTTTTAACAAAGACAACGTCATCAATCATGACAGATTCAACATGTTCTACTTACAAATACAGTCTCTGATTAAGGACAATGGCTGGCTGGCTTATTAACGTTTCCTCAAATGTAAGTTCAATCCCCTGTGCTAATCTATTTTTAAATAAAAAGTCCCACCTACTCCTTCCCTCTCATTTAATAAAAATGCAACGGACTAGCTCTAAAGATCCTGAATTGCATTGTGCTCCCAGCTCAGGCACTGGACATTGCTTTCAAACTGTTCTCTTTCTTGCTGGGATTAGAAATACAGAGAAAAATTAAAATGAAAGCAGAAAAATCCTGGAAGAAGTCGGTGCCCTCACATTTGTAACTACATATTCTGAATTCGAAATGCTCCAATATCTTCCAGAAGGAGGGAACTCAGAACCTAGCCAGAAGGCAAAGCTTTAATTCACAAGCACAAAAATAAAATCAAACCACTTCTCTCACTCCTGTCAACCGCTGGGATGCTGCGAATTAACTGATTGTTTACTGGGCTGCAGGGACACAAAGTCAAAGACTCAGCTCTGTTTTTAGCACCGGAAACTACCGATATTAGTACTGAATTATGAAGCAATCTCCAGTAATAAAACCAGAAATGAACCTCTTTTTTTTTTTTTTTCCCCACTGCAGCAGATACTGTGGGAGGCAAAGAGTGGAAGAGGCTTTACTACCTCCTTCTCTATCAGCACAGAGCAATTTGCGTAGGATAAGCATAACTTAATAGAAATATCTGCAGTGACTTTTAGGATTTCTTTAAATGTTTTATGTAAACCCCCCTGGAAATCTGCAGAAACACTGAAGTCCTAACCAAGTCAGTGGGTATCCTTCTGTGGGCAATGGGGTGAAGAAGCTTAAACAGAAGGGCGTGCATTTAAAGAATAAGGGGGAGGGGAAAAAACAGAAAGGTTTTTTCCAACATCTTCCTAAAGACAAGCTCTCAGAAACTGTCGTCAACTCCAAGAGAACAGCTATTTTTAGCTTGTCATTGTTTGTGCCTTTTTTTAGGAACGAAAAAGGCAGTCGTGTTTAAAGCTAGATATTGCTCTACAATGTAGCCCAAGACAGCCACTTAATTTGATCCCAGCTCCATCTGTCATACAAATTAAGTAATTAGTAATCACAGCCTTCTTTGGCACAAACAATGACTTCCACAACAAAGGAGATGAACCCTGGTTTTAAATCTAATTCTGCTATTTTTGTTAGTAATGAAACTAGGGTCTAGATGCCATAGTTCAAAGGTCAGAGTATCCCAAACTTATGGTGGTTCAGACTTTGGCTGCAACAATATCATCAAATAAGCTAAAACATAGTAATGTGTTGCTCAGCAAAATCATGGGAGAATTAATTGATGCATTTTTTTGTCACTTTTCAAGTGAATAGAAAATGAAAGGAATCATGGTTTATTTTGCAGTACAGTACACTAAAAATTAAAATTAAGTATCTTAGTCATTGAAAAAATATCACAGATCTCAGGGAATTCTGATCCACAGAGAAATGCAATTCAAAAAGCAAAGATGAAAAGATGCCCAGTCTTGAGAAGTGAGGCAAGGTTCAGGCAAGCATGTAGCTGCATATGAAAATCAAATTCAAGCTTTCCCTCTGCCAAAGGAATTGCACAAGGTTTCAGTCAGCAAAGTCTTTGAAACAACTTTTTCTCAGTCCTAAAAAAGTTATGGGTTTGGGTTTGGGTTTAGGCAAACAAACCCAACATGGGGAAGATCTCACTAAAAGAAAACAAGGCTCCATAATGATACAATTCCTGAGCGATTACCTGGATAAAAAACTTCAGCCTCATTTAGGAAAATAAGAAGTAATGCACTCCCAAAGTCTTCACTCAGAAAAAACTCTCATGACACCTGAGCATCTAAGAGAAAAAGTTATCTAGGAAATTACAGATTGGCCCTCATAATATGGTAAGTGAAAAGGGAAGAGAGACCCCCATCCACATGGCAGCTGCCTCCTGTAAAAACTGTGGGGCATATAAGAATTTGCCAGAAAATTGAGAGCTCTGTACCAACCAACAAGGTATTACTCTGCTAGCAGACCAACCCAACACATTTATCAGGGGCTACTTCAGGTTACCTACACAAGCAGATCCCCGCAGGGCTTGTTCACCTCTGCCAAGACATTTCTTATCACAGCAGCCTAATTGTTAAAGAAAGCATTGTCATCAAGGACATACAGTATTTTATGATGTCTAACAGCTACTCAAAAGCATCACATATTGGTAATATTTACAGTTAAAGATACAGTCGATAAAAATGGGTGGGGAAAAAGCCCTGCCCAAGTCATCCAGACATGCCAAAAACAGCAGAGCACTTGAAGTGCTCAGGGGCTCTTTAGACAGGTGACAGTAGGGAAAAACCCCAGAGATGAAAGAAGGTATTCCATTTAAAAAAAATATAGGTTAAGTATAAAACCAGCAGAGAGACAATAGTCCAAAGGAGCCATACTACAGACCCTTTTTTTAAAGACACACAACTTGTGACCTGAATATCCTTAGATAACAGAAACTGGAGTCACTATCCTGAGCTGTGAAATTCCATTGTTACTTTTTGCTCCTGTGCCTTCAGAAGAGAAAAAGGGAGCACTCGGAAGGAAACCCTGGTTGTCTGTAGAGGTACAAAGAGAGCAGAGGAAGCATGCTGCCTTGGAAGACTTTGATCTCCAGAGGGCCTGAGGCCAGACTGCTTCAGAGGAGCAAGGAGAGCACAGCCCTTTGCAGCATCCATCACCACTGCCCAGAAGAAGAGCACCAGGAGCTAGTAGCAGTAACAGCAGTAACAATAGTAGTACCAGCAGTAGGAATGCCCTATGGCTGTTGTGTCCAGAAGCTGTGGTCAAGGACCTCCAGAGTGCCACGGCACTATACTAGCACAGAGCTGACAGTATCACAGAATCACAGCGTGGTTTGGGTTGGAAGGGATCTTAAAGATCATCTAGTTCCAACCCCCTGCCAGGGCAGGGATACCACCCACTAGACTAGGTTGCCCAAAACCCCATCTCATCTGGCCGTGAGCCCTGCCAAGGATGGAGCATCCATCACTTCTTTGGAGGGAACACTGGAATTATACTGCAGAATGACATTTTTCATCCTCAGCCACCCAAACGTTTTCAAGTTTGTGTTGTTTGTTTTATGCAGGCATGATGAAAAGGGTGGTATTTTAAAGGAGAGTATCAATAAAAACAATAGACTAAAAAGGCAGTAAAGAAACCGACGCTCTCCAGGATTTGCTTTACGACAGTGCAATGTGCCCCACTTTACTTAAGCGGCACATTTGTGGGTAAAAGTTGGCCTTAAAATGACTCACTGCAATGAGACAGATTTTGTGATCACCCTGTGACAATCACAAAGAAGGCAAAGATTAGCTAGGAAAAAACCAGAAATTAGAGGGGGAAAGGTCTGAAGAAGAGGGTGCATTGCTCTCTCAATGGACAGAGAGAGAAATTATGCTCCTGTCCTCCAAAAGAGGGAAGAGTGGATGTGTGTAGGAAATTGGGCATAATGGTGGAAGTTTGCAAGGCTATTTGTAGGCCACGCAATGTTTATTGGTATCAACACTGATAGTCTGCGTCACTGACTTTAAGTAGCCAGGGGTGCAATTCTTCCTCTTTTTACAAGTGGTACTGGCTTGTGCAGTCATGGCACTCTGGCTGCAGTCATGCTCCATCACTCCCTGTCTTTGCACACTGCAATGAGACAATCTACACAGCACCCTAGTCCTGCTTTGCCTAAATAACTCTGATTCAGCACAGAAGCTCGAAACTGAAATTATTTTCCCCATTTCTAAGATTTTAAACTTCTCCACATCTGCATGAATTTCCTTACACTGAAGATGTCCAGGTTGAGGGGTGGGATGTTGAAGGAAGTGTTAATATGGACTGCAGGTCTGGGGTGCTGTAGGACCTACAGTTTCCAGATGGCAAATATTGACTACAAACAGTGGATTGAATCTATGAGGCACCTGGAAACAATGACAGAAAAAAGATTGTGGAACAAAGCCCCAAAGATGTGAAGAAGTCTTTCTTAGGCTGTCCACTGCAGCAAAGCCTAGTAAGACATAACAGACAGAGGAACTACATCAGCAGTTTGAACTCAGAAAATCTTACTGTTTTCACAAAGAGAAAGGAAAAGGTTGATTAGATTATTTACAAACTCTCATTTCCAGTATTGTAAACAGCTCTCTGGTATCCTGGCATTCTGATGCATAAGTTGCTGTGTCAAATATTCTTCCTCACTTCCAGACCAGTAAACACAGAAGACTTTGCCCTGGGCTGATTTAACTTAAGCCACAGTTTTCCCTGAAAACTTTCTGTTCCCTTTTTCCTGCACAATCTTCTTAATACATTTGTTTGATTTTTGAGCATTTAACACTTTTCCTCTTAAAGTCCCAGCTCTCTGCTTTCTGTCTTGTGGGGTTGCATTCAGGAAGGTTTTGATCAGATATATAACAAAAACATATAATTTACGTAGAAAATAATTCCTTCTCAATATTAAAATTTATAAATATTACATGAACCAGGCTTTGCAGTTAGTATTTAATAATTTCAGCCATAAAGCTATTTATAATAAGCAAATTTAAAGAATAAATAAATAAAGGCCAAATGATAAACAGAAACTTAGTGAAGAATGGCCTCCTCATCTTGTGAGTCTTTTCTATGACCGTGAATTTTTCAGGAAAGGTTTTCTCACTGTTACTGATGACCCTAAAACAGAATAATGCAAAACAAGCAACAGAGGCTCAGACCAAAGGAATTGGATTAAGCTTCACCTTGAGTTATTCAAAACCTTAGTTTTCCACTCCAGTACCTGTAACCTGTGGATCAAGTTTATTTTATACCTCATCCTATACAACTGATTGAGATGATGAAACCCTTTCAATGCCTCAATTGAGACACTCAGGCTGCAAACACTTTTTCGACTCTGAAGATTCCCACCTGAATTTCCTGGATTTCACTCAAATTGCTTACTAACATGTCTCCAGAATCTGTGTTTCATTTTGTGACTTTGACAGAACACCTGACTTTCTCCTTGACCTGAATTCTCATGATAACTCCTCAAAAAGATATTTTCCTTCACAATCATATCAAAGGCCATGGCAACCTGGAACCCTAGGAGATTATCTAGGCTGTTTTTCTTGCTGTGGGAAGATTAGCCACACATAGAGTGTCCTTGGCAAATGGTTGTCGAACTTCAAAGTCTCTCATGAAGGAAAGCCGCCTTTGCTTCCATTGGTCCTTTATTCTTAATATGGAACTCATAGAATCACAGAATTGTTAAGGTTGGAAAAGACCTCTAAAATAACCAAGTCCAAGCATCCATGCAGCACCACCACCATGTTCACCACTAAACCATGTTCTTAAGTGCCACATCCACACGTGTTATGAAAAATTCCAGGCATGGTGATTCCATCACTTCCCTGGGCACCCTGTTCCAATGCTTGAAAACCATCTCAGTGAAGAAATTCTCCCTAATATATAAGCTAAACCTCCCATGGTACAATTTGAGGCCATTTCCTTTGGTCCTGTCACTTGTTACCAGACAGAAGAGCTTGACCCCACCACACTACAACCTCCTTTCAGGTAGTTGTAGAGAGAGATAAGGTCCCCTCTCAGCCTTCTTTTCTCCAGACTAAACTCCACCAACTCAATGTAAGACAAAAAGCTTAAATTAGAAGTCTTCAAATTATTAGAAGCCTATGCTTGTTTTCCACACACACAAAAAAAATGATTTACCACAATTGTTTGAAAAACTTGGGGAAAAATGAAACTTGGGGAAAATGATGCCTATCTTGTCATGATTGCCATCACTCCCCAATTATGAATTAACATTTTACTTTTATAATTTATGAACTATAATTTATGAACTAAGCTTATTCATTTAAGCATAAAATCCACATTTCCATGGTAACAGCATGAATGAAGAAGGAATGAACTTCCAAAGTTCAATTGCATTTATTACAGTACTTAAAAATAAACCTCCAGCAATTTTGACTGAGGAAATTGCTGTAGTCTTTTTGTATGGAAAAAAAATTAAAATTAAATATCTCACTGTAAACTTGTATAGGAACAACTGGATTTTACATTGCACTTGATAAAGACCTGTGTGTGTCAAAACACTTAGTATTTTATTCTTTGTATTGTGATTTTAGCTGACGAAACTATTTGAAGGGAATCTACGGTTAGATTAAGAAATATGATAAAAATTTCTAGCACTGGAAACAATCCAAGTTTTCAAGAAAATATATATGTAGGGGGTTTCCTTTAGATGTAGCCAGTGTTTTCATTAAACAAGCAAAGTGTTTGAATTTACAACAGAGCACATGTTGATGGATATTCATTGGCCATGCTCTATTCCTCTTCATTCCACTGATAACAGTTATTAGCTTAATACGTTCACAAACTTCAACTATAAATCTTATCAGTGAGAAAAACACCTTGTTTTAAAAATATGTTAAAATTTAGCAGGTTCTCAAAAAGTAATTTCAAACCTGCATAGCATTTGAAGGGAAAAGATAATTAATGAGGAGAACTATTTACAAGGCAATTAGTGTAATTTTCTATGTTTTACTGATTTCAAATTATGAACAAAAATGTTTCTAGCAGTCTTATGAGTTAAAAGCAAACTATTAGGCTCAGTAAAGAAAGATAGGTTAGAATAGGTCTAATTACTTTAATAATGTAGTAAATCTAGCAATCTATTTTTCTCTTAAAAAAAAAAAGAAAAGAATAATTAAAATAAGTATATTATAAACATGAAGGAAGAAAAAACCTTTTTCAGCAACCTATCTCTGTGAAAACTGGTAAACTGGTGATGAATCATACACCTGTATCTCCTCCGGGACCTGTGACTCCCAACATTTAAAGACACCTGGCCAACCTAGATACTTTTTATTCTAGTACAATCCAAACTGTAAAAACAGTTCTCAGATGAAGACTTTAAAAACATCCTAGCAGTAACAATAAACTCAGCAAAAAACCCTTCCCATGACTGACTGGGACTTTTCCTGTAGAGTTTTACCAATTATTTCATTTCTTACTTCAGCTCCTCTTTTACCCATCAAGTCAAAATATTTTCAGCAGTATGTACAAAAGTTCATGGGACTCAATGAGATGAATCCCATGGTCTTGAGAGAGCTGGCAGGTGTAGTTGATAGGCCACTCTCCATCATATTTGGAAACAGTCAGACAAAGTACCCAGTCACTGGAAAAAGGGAGATATCATACCAATTTTCAAAAATAATAAAAAGGAGGACCTCAGGAACTCCCAGCCAGTCAGCCTCACCTCTGTGTTTGGTAAGATAATGGAACAGATCCTCCTGGGAGCTATGTCAAGGCATATGAATGGCAGGAAGGTGATTCCACACAGCCAACACAGCTTTAGAATGGGCAAATCACCCCTAAATTATTTGCTGGCCTTCTACAATGAAGTGATGGAGTGGCTGTGATGCTGGATAAGGGAAGATAAACTGATATCATTTATCTTGACTTCAGTAAGGTCTTTGACAGGGTCCCACACAACATCTTTGTCTGTAAATTAGAGAGATATGGATTTGATGGATGGGCTATTTGATGGATAAGGAATCTGCTGGATGACCAGTTGCAGGCAATGGCTCAATGTCCGAATCGAGATCATTACCAAGTGGTATTCTGCAGAAGCCCATGCTGGGACCAGCCCTGTTCAGCATCTTTATTAATGACCTAGCCAGTGTGACTTTGAAAGGCTGCACATGACACCAAGCTGAGTGGTACAATTGATATGCTTAGAGGGAGAGGATGACAGAAAATCCTTGACAGGCTTGATGGAATGGAAATCTTGTGAAGATCAACAACGCCAGGTGCAAGATATCACACCCAGGTCAGGGCAATCACCAGCTTCAGGGATTGAGAGAAGCCCTGCAGAAAAGGATTTGGGAATACTGGTGGATAAAGAAATTAACATGAGCCAGCAATGTGCACTTGCAGCCCAGAAAGCCAACCTGGGCTGCATCAGAAGAAGCGTGACCAGCAAGCAGATTGAGGGATGTGATTTTGTACGCATCTACATTGCTCTCCTGAGACCCCACCCAGAGTGCTGCCTCCAGCTCTGGGGCCCAATATGAGAAGGATGAGGACCTGATGAAGACAAGAGGAGGCCATGAAGGTGTTTGGAGGGCTGGAGCGCCTCTCCTATGAAGACAGACTGAGAGAGCTGGGGGCGTTCAGCCTGGAGAAGACAAAGCTGTAGGAAGACCTTAGGGAAGCCCTTCAATACTCAAATTGCACCTATATGAAAGCTGTAGAGGGAATTGAGAATTTCACATGGTGCTCCTGAAAATCCTGTTGAGAAGCCAAATCTCAGCAGTTGGACCCCATCTCCTGAGGGGCTGTAATTAATGGCATCATGATAAAGAAGAGGTTTTGTGGGTGTTTTTTTATTTCTGATGGTGTAGTGATGTTCCACGTGTACTGACTGAACAACTATCATCACGTTTTGCTGTCCTAGGTCCAAGTGAATACCTCAAATGTTGTGGTCAAAGCATGGTTATTTCTGGAAATGATTCTTTTTAGTCACTTCAGTTGTGGAGAATTTGGCACATAAAGTTGGAATTTTAAAATGTCCTTAAGAGCCACAAAATATTTTCAACACATTTACATCTGAATAGAAACTTTTTACGCTGCTAATATCTAAGCACTTCTATTATTTAACAGCCGTTAAAGAACCCTTTTTAACCAATATTATTTAAGGAGTTCTGTTATTTCCAAGTAGTTAGAAGTTTCCTTTCAAAATACCATGCTTTGCACATTTCTTCCAAGCATGTCCTCTTCTCACTTCAATACTCCCTTGAGTCCCATGCAGTGGAGATCAGATAAATTCAGAGAATGTCTTCAGTGAAATATCTTGTAAAATGTAAATTACTGCTATAATCTGATGATATTTCACAAGGCAACTGACTTTAGCACTGCTTCCTCTGTAACTATTTATAAAAGCTAAAAATCTCTGCCAATCTTTCTGGCTATGGGACTGTCTTTAAACATTTCGTTAATACTTCTATATACAAAATTAGTCTCAGTGTAGTACACAGGGTCAGTATCTCTTTTGCATGGAGGGCAAGACTGAATGAGACATGCATGCTGACAGCAGAATACCAATTGACTACAGCCATATTTATCCAAGAGGAACATTTTCTGTTCTCTTAATACTTTATTTAAATAGTATTAGAAATTGCAGTCCCCTTGACCCAAAGAAGTTATAGCATGTCCCATTTCACACATTAACTAAAAATATCATCAAATCTCTTAGGAAAACAAAGCCAGAGCCTACTGTGAATCATAATACAAGTAACCTTTTTCATTTTAACAGGGTCATAAATATCTACAGTCCTCCAAAATATGAGAATCTTGCCCAAAGAATAAATAAAATCAGACTAAAGTATGATATATGCTGAATGAAAATCTACATGTACTAAAGCCAACAGTAAAACCGACCATCTTCTTAACTTCAAGGAATTTCACTGATATTCTTTAAGGTATAAAATAAATGTTAATGCATATGCCATAACAATCAGCTTGTCTGTAAACCTCAGTTATAAAGAGTTGGTGTTCCCTGTTATTATTTTGGCAGATTATCAGTTCTACTATAGCTGTTCTACAAAAGCAGAGTAATAAAGTCTGAAAATATCTTTTTCTATACCCTTTTCATCACCACCCTGAAACTGGAGTTCACATATTGAAATATGTGATCACCTTTAAGAGTTGTTTGTGAATATTTGTTCAGTCACAGTGACTGGGACACTGGATACACTGTAAGAGCACGATGCAATTATCAAAGAGTATTCTGAACACAAGAATACTGTCATCTGAACAACTTCATATACATTTGCAGTTATGGGGTAACTTGAATCCAAATGTTGTTTTCTGATTTGGGAAACTCCTGCATGGATTTTACGCCTAAAAACGCTGCAAAAATGATGGAAAGTATAGAAAGTGTGAGGGATTGCTCAGAAAGTGGGGGAGTCCTGATATAGAAGATAGAGATATTGTGTGGGTCTTCAGTGGAAGTACATTTGAATGGTAGGTGGGCAAGAGACATTTCCGATTGTATTTATCAATCAGAAACAAGGCTGCTAAGAGTTGTTACTGACTCAGTAGGACAAGTCAAACTGGACTATAAGAAGATTTTCCCCAGAAAGGAGGGTAGGAGAATCTGTTGTGAGAGGTGACTCATGCCTAGAAAACAAAAGAATGCAATTGGGTTAGTCTTTTGTGAGCTGGAGAGTTGTAATACAGCTCTTGGTGTTTTTTTTTTAAATCTGAGTCTGAAGGGAAAGAAGTCAGTGAAGTCAATTAAATAAACATACACCATAGGAAGGGCTTTTTTCCATCCTCCACCAAACCAGCACAGGAATGCAGCTCATCTCCCCAACCTTTGATGATGCCTGGTCCCTCACAAAACCTGTGATGCAATAAGGTAATGAGAATTAAATAATAATGGTAGACATAGATTGCATTTATGTGCTTGCCTAAGTTTACCTTTGTAATAAGAATGTACCTCTCTAAATACTCATCAGAAATCTGCTAATTAATGACTGCTGCTGCTGTATATGCTGCTCTGGAAAAACAAGCCAAACCACAAAATATGCTAAATGGGCAGATGATTGCTGTCTGCTGATTTCAGCGAAGTCCTGGCCAGTACATCAGGTTAGATGATGGCCAGGTTCTTCTGGACCTTATGCAGATGTATCTGCTAATTCACACACACAGAATACCCCACAAGACTGGAACAATCTGGAAGCACTCTCAACTCCACAGTTGTTACTGCCTGTTACAGAAAACTGTCATTTTGCACTTCTGCTTTGCATTGTTCTCTGCTTCTTCCCCTATGCTTTCTATAAAGAGTGGCATTTCATGTCAATTAATGAGATGAGTTTTTGAAAGAGATGTAGAAATTCCCAAGCTACAAGTGAAGCTGTTAAAACCCATAATGAAGCTATGCAATGCTCAAAAATATTGGCCACCCCGAAGAACTAAAACTTTTAAACATATCTCAGTACTTTGGATGCATTGGCTTTCTCTGTCATTTGACAGCCCTCTGCACTGAAATAGCTTGTTGAATATTTTAGAATCAACATCACAGTATTTCAGTGAAAGGATTATAATTAATTTTTCACAACTGCATAATTTCAGGGCATTGTGAAATACAACTTCAGTGGGTTTCTTCACGCAGCAGTGTCCCAGTGTCATATTGAACAGTTGTGTCTATGGCAACATGTTCCTATTATCACAGATCTCCTATATCTACCATCAGCTCTGAAATTTTTTTATATAATTAACACAGAATTCAATGCTAATTGTTAAAATCAGAATGAAAATAGAAGTTCATGCATAAAGCAGCTTCTGCCTACATATTGCTCTACACATCTTGGACAGATAAAACCTTTTTGCTTAAATAGAACTGGGAAACATTTGAGACCAAAAGGGATCACAATTTCCTTTCCATTCCCTGGCTCCTGCTACTACAAGAAAGATCTGTTTATTCACTATTACAGTATTGCATAACAAAGAGTGTGAAATAGAATGTTATTCTTCTACAGTAGAAGGCAAACTGGTAGCAGTCAGAGCCCAGACTGAGAGCCAGGACTCTCAGGATCTCTCTTTCAGTTTACCGGGTGTGGTAAACAGGTCTGCCCCTGACTTTACTCATCTGCAAACTGGTATATATGTTATCATTCCCAATAATCACTCTCAGAATGTCAGCGTTTTGTTACAACTCCCTGTCCTTGCTGCCCTGCAACTCCATATTACCTTTCAGTAAGGACACACTTCGGTCGGCAAAGCTTTGGATGACAAATACAAGTAAGAGCAGTTAATATTCTCAAGCCTTTTCTAGAGATTTATTTGAAATATTTGATTTCCTTAATCTGAGCAAACACATCTCCATGCTCACTGAATCTTTCAGCTCTACCACCCACGGTGCTCTAGCACCCAGTGCATTTCCCAAAGTATTTTTCCCTATGAGAATGCATTTATTTGTACCTTCTTCTCTCACAGGCAGCATGCTTGATTTCAGGAATGGAACTTGATATTTTTCACAACCTTCCCAGAATATACTGAAGACATCTCTAGGATGGCACCCCATATTTCTGGGGAAAAAAAAATTTACCAAGCTTCCAGCACTGCTATACTCTTAGCAAAATACTAAAATCAATGAGACGTCATTTATGAATATTTTTCTGGACTTCCCACTGGATTACACCATCAACATACTCATGTCTCTGTTTAAAAAAAATCGGCAAATTATTGTGTTAATGTTTTCCTGGCATGTGGTTTTACATTCCACTGAGCCATTATCATTAAAGGTAGCTATGCAGCACCCAGAACAGCCTTCAAAATCTTCAGCTTGCCTGTAAGAAGAATCTTTCACCGCCATACTCTTTCTTCTTTTACTATATTATCTTACATATGGTATTTTACTACATTATTTTCAGCTACTCTACAATCCCCACAGAAAACCAGTGAAAGGTGTGAGAGAGGAAGGGAATTTATGCCCTCCAGCCGAATTTTCTGAAGAAGCCTCTGACAGATTTATGCCTGATGCATAATTCAGAGATATGTAGGTAACATGTCAGAAGGTCCAGCTGCAGAAATAGGACACAGAAAGAAACTAGTAACGGAATAGACTTTAACTCCAAGAAAAAGAGGAACTGCATATGAAAAATCTTAGTGGAGCAGCAGTTGCTTGCTGCCCTTTTCAGGTCAGGAGCTCACTGGTTTGGGCAACAGCTCATGGCTCTTCAGGCTTGGTTTAAGCCCTTGCTTTGCTGTAGGCACAAATCAGTGAATAATGAGCAAGATGTTTAACCTACAAGATCTCAGGGTCTTATATATGAAGATTAGCTCATGAGCATAACTAAGTTTTTTAGCATTGTAGGATTATCAGATGCTATGAAAACAACCACAATAAAAGCAATGTTAAATCAAGCCTACCTAATCCCAAATAATTTGGGATATAGCCTAACACCAAAAACACATCTAAGGCCCCAGAATCACCCAGTATAACAGTTCTGCAGGTTTTCCTAAACTGTGAAAGCCTTTGCATGTCTAAATTAAATTATTTCTCTTACTTTAGTATAGAAATTACCTTTGTCTTTAACACATACTCAAAGCATATATTCTAATAAATTGGTAATTACATCCAACCTAAAACCATCTTGAAGCTCATCTATAGGGATACAGCCACTTAGACACTAACTAAATCCTTCCTTGACCTCTGTCTAATTATCTCCGAGAAGCATAAAATCTAGATTAAGTGAACACTGCTGTTAGCATCACAGTACTGGTGCAGCCCCAAAAATGATGCAATTTTTCACCTGAGATCCTTGTGTCTGGATAATTCACTTGGGACCACTTGGACCACTCACCATCATTTTCAGAGAAGGGCAGGATGCAGAGTGGATAGACTTTTTATAATGGTTCCCCATTACACACAAGCGAAAATAAATTTAGTTATGGCAAGCAGAGCTTGTAATTGTCTCTCTTCTCATGCAGATGTCAAAAATTTAACCAAGAGAGAGCCCAAGTTAAGTGCTGGAATTAGGTTGAATGCAACTGATGGAACCATGATAAGAAGTATTTACTGGTATGACACAAGTCACACATAACTGTATTACTAAGTCCAAAGACTGCAATCCAAAAATGTTTTCAGTTAATTAAACTAAATTTCAACAAATTAAATTCTTTCCAAAGAAACTAAACCAATCTACTTCCCATAGAAAGCCATCTGTTTGGTGTATGAATTTGAAGGAAAAAGGCTCTTTAACTATGCGGGGAAGGTTAATCAAAACTTCATCCCATCTCTACACACGCTCCCTGAAAATGTGATTAATCTCCTTGCTTTCCTCCCAGATAGCTACAAAAAATGGATGCAGGATTGAAGGAACTCCTTTCCATCAGTAATGCAAGAGCTCAGTCACCTCTCAGTACTCAGTGCAGAGCCTGAAATAGCCTAACCTTGAGAGGAAATAGCCAAGATTTTTAGATAAAGCAAGTGGAAGGACCAGAAAAGAAATGAATCTGTGTATGGGAAAGCCTGATAACCAGCCCTGTGATGAACTGACAGAGGCCAGAACTCAGCAGCTGGCCAAAAAAGAGTGGACAGCCTTGAGGAATGTCATGGGCACTCCTGCATCAGGCTTGAATAGAAGGATGTTACACAGTAAACTAAAGCCTAAGCATTAACCAGAGACCATATGCAAGGAGAGCTATTTGGGAACTCTTTAAGCCTATCATTCTCTCTTCAAAAGCCACAACAATAAAGGCTCTCCATGAACCAGAAAAAACTGAAACTGTCACCACATCAGTTCAGGAACCCAATAGCTGCTAGGTGAAAAAAGCAATCTTCAAAAAGGAAATTCAAACTTGTCTTCTCCAACAGCAGTAGGCGTCTCTTATCTCCTGGAAGCCAGAAATGTTCAAATCCCTTCAGCAAAACAACAGCCCAGACATCCAGCTGAATGTCTGGGATCTGGTCATTATGTAGATGCTACCACCCACCTATACTAATTCAGGACATGTACATATCCTTCCAATGTTAGTTGGCTTTGTACTTTGTCCATCTTTTTATTGCATAGCAAAAGTGGGAAAAGCATCATTTTTCATCTTGGTGCTGAATAAACTTTCATGTAATCTTCTTTTCTGGAACTGGGATTTTTTTTAAGATAATGTGCCCATTGTCTGGGATTAATGTATGCACAGCAGTTTTTCAATGCCATCTAACAGTATTACTCGGGCTCATGCCAGCTAAATACCTTTCAGTAGATTTCAGATCAGATTTCTGCAATGCAATCTCTTTGGTATTGCTTGCAGCAAACATTCGGAAACTTCAGTAGATGCACAACATGATTGCCCAGAGTATCTTAGAGTGCTTAACACAACCAGAACAAATGCAAGGGATAAAACAATTTTCTTGGGTCACACAGCTATCCCTAAACTTTGAATTTTCTATTGTGACTTCAAAGTACTCAATAGGATTGCCTGGGAGCTAGTTACTAGTGAAATTACAAGTGCATGTGGTAGCTAAAAACTCCAGAGGTCTGCAAATGCATGGTTTCAATGAGCTCCTCAGAGAACTTCACTGTTTTCAAGCAACTTGAAAAACCCCCAGTTTTCTGAGATTGTGCCCAGTATAACGTGGGAGGAAAGGAAAAAGTTGCCTTTCCACCATCTTTGCAACTTGCTGAATTTATCTATGCCTCTAGGCAGAATTGGCCTGGATATCACAAGAACATAATTGGCTACCATGAAAATATAGCCAATGGTCTCAATATATTAGGATTTACAAGGCTGGGCTCCACAAAAAGAGGTCAGGGTACAGTAACCCCTCTGTCAAGAGTGCTGTTCAGTGTAACTACTCTGCCCGTTCTCTGTGAGGCAAGGGAACAGGTAGCTACAATGCCACCACTTTGCAATGCAAAAGAAACTTCATCCTGGATGGCTTTTGTCAAAAACTTTCTCCTGTGGATGCATTACTGACAGATCCCAGAAGCCAGGCTGGATTGTTCACAGAAAAAAACCCCCATATACCTAGCAACAGCTTCCAGGTATAGTTGCAATAAATGTTGTATAAATTAATGAATAAATAAGAAATCTAAATAAATAAAATATTAAAAGCAAATCATCATCCTGGAAAGAGGCAACAAATGGTAATAGGGAGATTAAAAGTGATCACTTCAATTTCAAAAAGCTAATGTGATTGTAATTCCAATGATGATAGCTTTGATTTAAGTACCAGATCAGTGTACAGAACCAACTGATCTCTCTCAAGTGTTAAGCTAGATATGAACTAATCTATGTTTTGAGGTCATAAGCAATTAAAAGAACAGGTTTGACCCAGGTGTCTGATATAACACACTTTTTGGAAGCAATATCCACCAGTCTGCTGTAAGATTACTGTGATTCTAAAACTGCCTGGGAAAGGAAATCCACATGGTGAATTTATCCACAATAAAACTGCAAGGCAAATCTTGCCTCAGACAGTGAAGAAATAAAGAAATCAGTTTCTGTGGTCCAATGTCAAAATTCCTGCAGCAATATAAATATCTTGGTGGTTTGGTGTTCCCCTGACCCTTAACATACCTTCCTCTATTTATTCTTGTGTCTTCTCTTGGCTAGGTATTCCCAGAGGCAAGGGAAATCAATGACTTGCTTACACCGCAGTTTGGTAGGACTGCCATTCTCTTCCCACAAGCCCAGAGAGAACACAGTGAGACACCCACCCTCCAGCATGCCACGCTAACCCCCTTCCCACTTGATAGTGTGGGAATGAGGGAATGCAGTCCACAGCAATCAGCTCCCAGAAAAGCAGCACTTCTGCACCCATCTTGCTCCATAGGACCCAGCTGCCTTATTTCCCACTCCTTCATGTGGCAGAAGCTCACAGGTTTGGGGAGCAGGTTCCCATTTAAAGTATCCAGCCTTACTCCCAGTCTCACACACCCCTTTACATTTGCTGTGACCCAGCAGCCTGATTTCACAGAAATATTAGGAAGTGAATCATGCTTCTGCCAAAATGATCCTCAGACCTCACACTCCAGCATACATCGGTATTTCAGCCTGCAGAGTAGTGCATTGGTATCTGTTCCAGCTCTAAATAAGCTAGCTGAGACACTGGAATTAGTTAGAACAGCATGGTGTTGCCCACAGGTTAACTACTTCTTCCCAAGAGGATAAATCAGCCTACAGCAAACATATCCTTGACTGCAATCTACATGCAGAACTGTGCCTCCCTGCTGTCCAGCACGCTGTCAGAAAAGATTCCCTCAGAAACTGAAACAGAATAGTTCTGATCTCTGCAGCTCATTTCAGCCCTAACATGTCCCATACCAGAGGCAGAAAGTGGCAATAAGTAAATTCAGTATTGGCTGAGCTTCCCCCTCCCCTGAGACGACATTCTCCCTGAGGGTCTCCAACCAGCCAAGGCAACACGCAGCACAGAAGGGCATTAGACTGGACAAACTGTTCTGCTGTGTAATCAAGTGTTTAAATAGACCCTGTAAGTAGGCTACAGTGCACATGTGCACAGGCCCATAAATATTAATATACCTGTAAAATGATTAGGCAACATTTAGTCCTCAAAAGGATACCGTTGTTAGAACTAGGTTTTTCCATCGTTTTTGTAATGAGGAAGAAGCAAAACACAGAATAGGCCATATATGACAAATTCTGTAACATCATTTATTAATCTCACCTCCTTGGTGCAACATGGCAGATGGAACTAGAGATCAGTGATAAGTACACTAGATTTGAATCTCTGACCAATCTCAAGCCCTTCTAAAATTTTCCCAAGGCCTACAATTGCACACACAACCTCTTCCAAGCAGTAGCACATCTTCATGAGTTTTTTACCATAAGAGTAGCAGTGAATTCATTTCTGTCATGGATCTGCAGCAATTTGGTAGCATATAACTTATTTGATTAATTATCTCTTTTACTGAAAGTGCATACGCATTGCCTACATGCTCCTACAATTTGTTCTACACCAGTTACACAGTGTTTATTTGGTGCTGATATTTGTTTAACCTGTGAAGAGTCAGCAGTAGTTTATTGTGAATCTTTAAAATTTCACTTTTCAGCTACAGTAGTTAATTCTGTCTGGATATCACTTTCTCTTTACATGCAGAGTAGGTGTAACTCCTAGAATCAGCTCCCTAATGAGGAAGCTAACAACCTTCGAAAACCTACTGGATTTCTTAGGGATTCCTGCTAGTAAATATGGTTGCTAGAATCACTGGAAAAAAACCCATGAAATTGAAAAGCAAATAGGCAGAATCCATGGGGTTATTTGCCCAGTGAATATTCATAGGCAATGTAGACCTTCCACAATACTTTAGCTCTTCCAAATATACAATAAAACTGAATAAAAATCTGTAATTATAATCTACACATTTGAATTTCTTGTCCTGCTTGTTAAACTATATTAATTCAAAAAACCTTTTATCTCTAAAGAAGGTGGGTGAGACAGCACAGGAGAGAAGGTAGGAGTAAGTCTGTAAAGAAGAGGAAAAATACCAAACATATTCAATGAGAACAGGAGCAGAGAAGATGGGACAGGAAGCAATTAGAGGTGAATAAGGCAATTAAGTGTAGATTAAACTACTAGTGGTAATGAGCTACATCTCTTGAGTTTGCACTGGAAGCAAAATGGGAGAGTGGGAATGGCAACAGTGCCTCTTGCTCTCATCCTGAGTTCAAAGGGGCCTGCTTTTGCCCTGCTGTCCTGATGATCACCATTCTATAAATTCCACTCATTTTCACTTACAATATATGTATTATGTTTTTAAAGCTTCTAGACCAGGTATCTGTATTTGCACCTTCCCTTTCCAAAGTATCTTAGTTCAGCTATAAGGGAAGTTTTTAAAAACAGAATTCATAAAAAGTAACCCCATTAAGCTCATTGTTTAAGCAATAGTCTCAAGTCCAGCAATAATGTCATCTCAGTCGTCTACGTTTCAATCACATGATAAAAGAGCAGCAGGAACAAAACCAAACCTCATATAGTAAACCTAAAATCTTTATCCTGATAATGAATCACCAAGTTATCTTAAACATAAGTAACACATAGCCATGGGTGGGAACACAATTCTTGCACCTAAAATATTCATAAATTAATATATGCTGATACACATAGGAGAAAAATTAGATCCTCTGACATTTGAATTATATATGTATATTCGAAAAAAACTAACAACTTTTAAAAACAAGAAAAGAGTCCTGAGTCCTCCGGGAGGGAATACAAGACATCTTTGATCATGTCCCTCATGACTATCACTTGAGACATCAAACAGTGATGTCTCACTGGTCGACAGAAAGTTAAAATCCATGCTCCCTTATACCCCAGGCTGCAGCAAGGCTCTCTCAGCTACTGCATGTCATAGAATCATAGAATCATAGAATGGCTTGGGTTGGAGGGGGCCTTAAAGATCATCTAGTCCCAAACCCCTTTCCAGGGACAGGGACACGTTCTATTAGAACAGGTTGCTCAGAGTTCTCTCCAGTCTGGTCTGAAATGCTTGGGGGGGATCCACAACATCTCTCAGCAGCCTGTTCCAGTGCATCACCACCCTCACAGTAAAGAATTTCTTTCTAACATCTGACTTAAACTTACTCACTTTCAATTTGAAGCCATTGCCCCTTGTCCCGTCATGGGTCCTTGTCCCATGCTCTTGTGAAAAGTCCCTCTTCCGGCTTTCTTGTAGGCTTCCTTCATCTACTGGAAGGCCATAAAACCCTCTCTTTTCCAGAATGAATAAACCCAATTCTCTTAGCCTTTCTTTATGCCTTTCCTGCTCTGAGCAGTTCGTCCCCTGGATTGATATCAGGGGTTGCCCCAACCCAGATGCAGAACTTTGTACTTGCTTAAATCCCATGAGAGATTCCTATGGGCTTACTTCTCAAGCTTGTCCAGGTCCCTCTGGCTGGCGTGCCATCCATCAGCTGTGTCAACAGCACCACTCAGCTTGGTGCCATCTGCAAACTTGCTGAGGGTGCACTCAATTCCTCCATCCATGTCATTCATGAAGAAAACAGTAAACAACATTAATAATATTAAATAACACTGGTCTCAGTATGGACCCCTGAGGGACATTATTACTGATGTCCCTCAGGACTCTGAGCCATTGACCACCACCCTCTGGATGCACCCATCCAACCACTTTCTTCACCATCTAACAGTGAACTCATGAAATCCATCTCTGTCCAGTTTAGAGAGAAGGATATTGTGGGGGACCATGCCAAAGTCCAGATAAATGCCTACCCTTCCTTTGCTCACTGATGCAGTCACTCCAGAACAGTTTGTGCTGCAAGGACCCTTTAAAGGCTACCTCATCCACTCCCCCTGCAATAAACAGGAACATCTTCAACTAGATGAGGTTGTTTGGAGCCCCATTCAAGCTGACCTTGTGTCAATATGTAAATACATATGTCAAATACTTACAGGTCAAAGCAGATACTGCCCAATGGCATCTACTTTCCTGTAAAGAGGTGGACACTCACCTCTCTGCCTGTCATTCATACATCCAATTGTCTTGCCACTGCACATTGGTAATTACTGGTTATTTTCTAGCAGTAAACCCATTTGTGGGTCATTTAGCCTTCAAAAGTTAACAAAACTGGTAACATGCAGACACAGTAAAAAATTAATCATGCCTCCAGTTCCACCCAATCAGCCTACATACTCGTATTAACCAGGTTTACTAGTGAGCAGTAGTTGTCAGGGATAGTTAATTTTCCTCTTGGAAATGACCACATGCTTTTAAATGGAAATTTCTGTGTTATGTTGCTGCCAAATCTCCAGGCTGCCCATTAACAACTGATGCCCTGAGAACGTCCAAGGGTCGCAAAGTGTGCACAACACTCATATAATTGCAATTCCAGAAATGGATGTGAACCCACAAAGACATCCATATATACTAATTTTAAATGTATAAATGCAAGAAAAGAAAAGTAAATACTACAGATGCAGCTGGACAGTGTGTCACATACCACTCAGCATTTGTGAAGTACTGGCAATTTTTAAATCAATGCCAAGGAGGTGGATCAGGTGGGTGTAAAATGGATGTCAGCAAAGGAATTTGGGACTCAGCTCAAACTCTAATACACCACACAGGAGAAACTACAATGTATAAACTCAATGATATGATGAATGAGAAAGAAAGATGCAATCACAAAGCTCATTATTCAAGGCAACATATATTTATGCCAGATGAAAGTTCTTCCTAGGAACAATTTGTAATCCTGAACTCTTTCATAAAGATGACCACAAACTTCATTTAAGTTCCTTCATCTAGATTCCTTTATTTAAGTTCCTTCATTTAGCTTTGGAAACAATGAAGACATCTACTTTTAACCACATTGAGGATTGGATTTTCTATTCCACTCCCTCTGCCCTCCAAGTTCTTAAATTGAGTATGGCTAGAGACGTGCTGCTGTTTCACCTAAATTTCTATAATTTTCTTTCCATATTGTCTTATTGGAAATGTTAGGGAGCTCCCCTAAGTTAAACCGGTACATACCTGTATCTTCTGACTGCCTGCGATACATTAATAACATATTCATTTACTCACTGCCAGCTGCTGAAGTTGAAACTTTTAAAGAACTTCCAGACCAAAACAGCAAAAAATCTTTGCAAAGCCAATTAACAAACATATTAAACTAAGAAAAAAAGCTCATTTATGCACACTAATGATGTCACCAATTTAAACTTCAGTTTCTGAACAAATATTAATATCAATTAATAATGCATGCCACTTACAGACCTCTTTTCATCTTGAAAGAGAATTATAAACATTAACTAATTAAATTGCCTGATCTTTTTCATTGTAATTTTACATATGTGTATGTGTGTATATATATATATATATATATATATATATGTAAAATTGGGGTCCAAGAAGGGAAAGGCCATTAGGTGCCTAGAGACTTCAACACTACAAAGGCAAGAGCAGAAAATTGGTTTAATTTATGCATAATCTGCTGCTTCTTCCTAATGAATGTTTTTCATCTTCAAAGAAGCTCCCACTCAGGCCAAATGACCAGCAGAGGACACTCCCATTACAGCAAACTCTTTCCAAGGTTGTTCCAGTACATAAGACCAAATTTAGCCAGCTGGTACTATTTTTGTGCCATTTAAGGAACAGCCATCTTCTTTGCCCTGTGATCTCTCCAGGTTTTTGGGGTGTTTTTTGGATTTGGTTTGGGGTTTTTTGTGGGGGTGGGAGTCCTTTTCTTGTCTAATGAGGAGGATTTCCTAATTCATGTAAGTCATATTAGTAGCTGGACAAATACCCTGTATGGCTGTAATTATGCAAAATAATATCCCTTTTCTAAAGGTCAACACTGAAATATTTTAACTGAACATGCAATCACTTTTGCCTCTTTTTCATATATGGTCCAGCCTTGAAATACAACTCTTATGGGGCTACCAGGAAACTCCTGTAAACAGAACGCATGAATCTCTAAGGGAATATAGCATTTATCAGCTAAATTTTTGCTTTCTCAGTCTTGAGAAAAGAGCTTATAATTCATATATCAGTTAAATACTTTATGTAATTGAGTGGCTTTACATATATTTAGGCTAGAAAGTTGTTGAAATGCTTATGCAACCTTTTAAAGCATTTTTTTTTTTCATTGCCAGATAAAGGATTATCAGATGAATTATATATAACAATGATGGCACTGTAGGACAGGTTTTATCAAAGATCATTACAGTCACTAAAAATACCACAGAAATTCACATGCTTCATCTTTGTGTAAAGTTGTTAATCAAAATTAGAGATGTGAAGATGCATCAGTCTAATAAATATGAAATCGCAAATGTTTTTACACCCTCAGGAATGATTTCGCTAGATAACAACTTCCAGATAGGAATCATTATCTTACTGGCATTACCTGAAATGCAAATTCTATGAATTCTGCAAGAAATAAGTGTGACCTACTTACAACTATGGTGAAATACACCTTCACACTGAAATATAAAAGTTTGATGTATGGGAAAGACATGCTCTGGCATTTTTTTTCAGGATATTTTATTCTTATTTTTAATGCATTTTCAATAAATTTATTAGAATGAGTGATACACCTGTAGTTTGTGATAACATAGACATCATATCACAATTACTTGGAATTGGTGCCTTCATAAATGACAGGCCTAAATTTCAGAAATCATAATGCTTTGGATGGTTTATTAGTTTCTGCATATTTTTTATATAAACAGATTTATGAGCATGTTACATTTTAGTACTGCCATTAAGAAAATATAATTTTTATAGTTCTAGACGCTCTTGGAGTAACCCAACGTGCTTTACATATTTATGAGGGCTTCTTAGTTACAGTTTACTCATTAAGAGCTAGCATCCAAACCTAGACATTAATAAATGTTTTAATTAAGATGGGAATATCATCTGGGATGAAAAATATATTCCGTATTCTTCTCTAAGAGCTCCAGAAACATTAATATGATTATTATAACTAATAGTGCTGGTAATTCTTACGCCTGCAGCAGCTACAGTTCCCAACAACAGAACACAAGCCTTTGCATCAGGTGCTGTATAAACAAGTACCAATATGCAATAAAGATACAGTACTTATCATGGGACTTTTCCAGTATTTAATAAGAGACAAATTCAACCAAGGCAAGTGACACATTTTCATCTTCAACTGCTACAGAAGCAGATTGAGCAGAGGTTTCAGCGGGATATCTCACTGGAAAAATAGAATCAGAAGAATAATAGAATGGCTTGGGTTGGAAGGGACCTTGAAGATCATCTAGTCCATCCTCCCTGCCCATGGCCTTCAACTAGACCAGGTTGCTCAAAGACCCATTCAGCCTGATCTTGAACACTTCCCAGGGATGGGGCAGCTTCTCTGGGCAACTTGTGCAGGTGCCTCACCACTCTCACAGTAAAGAATTTCTTCCTTATATCTAATCTAAACTTACTGTCTTTCAGTTTAAAGCCATTGTCCCATGTCCTATCACTACATCTTGAGAAAACCCCCTCTCCAGCTTTCTTGTAGCACCTTTAGGCACTGGAAGGTGCTGTCTGTCTTCATAGGAGAGGTGGTCCAGCCCCCTAATCATCTTCATGGCCTCCTCAAGATTTACTCCAACAGGTGCATGTCCTTCTTACGATGGTGGCCCCAGAGTGGAACACTGTACTCTGGGTGGGGTCCCACAAGAACAGAGTAGAGGGGGAGAATCACCTCCCTTACCCTGCTGGTCATGCTGCTTCTGACATAGCCCAGGGTGTGGCTGGCTTTCTGGGCTGGCAGCACACACTGATGAGCTTTATCAAGCTTTATGTTGTGTTTTAGAGTCCTTTGCCATTGCTCCTGGATCTGTGTAATCCTTCTTGATACTCTTAGATGGCCCCTAACCTTTACGGTGGTGGTCCAGGAGTAGCTCCTCCACCTGAACAGGTCTGCTGCCTGTCCCTGTCCCAGGAGAAAGGTCCAAGCACTTCCTGCAGTTGGGGCCTGCACTACATCCTGACTCTTGAGCAGTTCCCTCTGGGTGGAGGCACTGGCCACTGCTGGGGTGGATGGTACCGATCCCCCCGATGGAGCAGCAACCTTTGCTCTCAGACAAGGTCCATCATTCTGCCCTAGGAGGCAGGTGGCATGACTGGCCTTAGCCTGTGCAAATGGTCACAGAATGGTGCCCAGTTGCTGGGTTATGTGGACTTTAAGTCTCCCCATTTGGCCAGTAGAGCATCCCAATCTGCACAACTCTCATATGCAAACCCCTGTGCCATGACCTGTTTGCCCATCGTGGTACAGTGTTCCTGTTGTTGCATCCTACAACATCCTGATGATGTATCCCACAGTATCATTATCACCCTACAAGATGCAGTATCCTACTGTCTCATTATCACCCTACAAGATGCAATATCCTACTGCATCATCGTCATCCAGAACTGCATTGGGGTGCACATACAATCAAACCTTGATGCAATACAGCAGCTGAGTGTCCTGACCTAGAGAAATGAGCACATATTACCATAGTAATGACTGAAGGTTGGCTATTGAAGTTCATACTAAAAAGACATCATTTTGAGCAACAATTTTTTTAAAGACATAACTAAAACAAATTGCAAACGGTTGAGTGCCGCTGTCAAAGACTGGGTTACAAAAAAGCTGCAGTGAAGGAAAAGAAAACTGCTAACATACAAAGGCAGAATGCCACTTTTAGATAATGAGAGATTTCAGCATCCTCCTGCTTTTTCTGTCTGTATCCTGGCACTAGTTTCAGAGCTTTTCTTCTTCTGTATCTCCTATATGTTCACATCAGTCTGTGAATACCATGGTAACATTTCCTCTGAATGCCACTGCATCACTGCCACCCCCAGAAAAATTCTCATTCACCATCCTTGACTGCTCAGCCTCCAGATTTCAACATATACTGATTCTGACTGCCTACTTCCAACACGGGAAGAAAAGTAATCTCACACCCAAATATCTGTCCCACCCACCAGCAGTTCCCTTAATTTCTGTATTTAAGGATTCAGTTCTCCATTACTGTCTTCCAAACTTAAACGTTATTGATGTTATTTTTCAGTGTGTTTGTTGTGGATAATATTGTATAACATTTAGTATAAGACAGCTTCAGTAGGTGTCAGAGGATTTTAGATAGGATAGCCTGCACATAAAAAAATATCATTACTGTTGATCACAATCCACTGACTTAAACAGGGACACATCTGCCCCAAAAGATTTTCAAAATCAAGCATCTAATGGCCATCACATTAGTTTCAGTATCTGATAACTCCCTGAAAAGCACACATTCCATGTAAGACCTTTTCCCTGGCCAACACAATAACCAGCTCAGTCTGCTGGGCTACGTCCCTTTACCTTTTTGAATTGAACAGGGAGAATGAATATTTCCAGCAACCAGAAGGAAGATACTGTGTAGGAGAGAACCTGCTCACCGATGTGAAATGATTCCATTGATTCCAGTGACACTTCTGCCTTTTACAGAAGCAGGAAATTTGGCCAAGACAGCCTTCAGCCATCTGAAAGGCACTGCACAAGTCACAGTTGTCCCCTGGGAGGAAGATCCCCTGTCTTTCATGTCAACCACTGCTTATTGAGTCAAATCAGCTTTCTGCCACACTTAACATTCAAAACATCAAAGGCAAGCTATCTTCTCCATACACATCAGTGTCTGGTTGACAAAGTCTCTAATATTGATTTTCTTACCAGAAATTGAAAACCTGTCACTCTGAACACTGACTCTCCCCTTGACTCCCAGCACAGCTCCAAGCAAGCTAAGGTGAAATCCACACAACCACTAAAGGCGGCAGCAGGACAAACACTCGCTTTCTGTTTTCACAGAATCACAGAATGTTCTGAGTTGGAAGGGACCTACAAGGATAATCGAGTCCAACTCTTGAGTGAATGGCCCATACAGGGAATTGAGCACACAGCCTTGGTGTTTTAAGCACCATGCTCTAACAACAACAGAGCTCATCTCTGAAAGAGCTGACTGAAAGAGTCTTCAGGGAAAATTACAATCCCTTCTGCTGAGAGGGAAGGGATTTTCTTCTTAAATCTTTATTGATTCCAGCTTGAAAAACACTTCGATTCCATGTTTAGGAAATTACACTGAGATGTTTACTATTGTAATGCACAAAAGGTTCTTTCAATATTTTAGGTTATCCATTTAAAAATTAAATGTGATCCTAATCTCATTTATTAAAGAAAAATAAAAATTCAAATCAAAGATAAACTGACATAGGCTATTAGGGTCTATTAGGGCTTTTGCAACTCTGGTAAAAAATTCAAAATCTGCATAGTTGTACTGGTTTTGGCTGGCAAAGAGTTAAATTTCTTCACAGCAGTTTGTATGGGAGTGTGTTTTGGATTTGTGCTGGAAATGGTGCTGATAACACAGGGAAATTTTAGTTACTGCTGAGCAGTGCTCACACAGAGCTGAGGCCTTTTCCATTCCTCACCCCACCCCACCAGCTTGGGGGCTGCGGGTACACAAGGAGCTGGGAGGGGACACAGACAGAATAGGTGACCCCAACTGACCACAGGGATGTTTCAGACCACATGGCATCATGTTCAGCAATGGAAGCGCCAGGAGGAAGAAGGAAGTGAGAAACATTTGAAGTGATGGTGTTTGTCTTCCCAGATCACTGCTAGACATGATGGAGCCCTGCTGTCCTGGAGGTGGCTGAACACCTGCCATGGGAAGTGGTAAATTAATTCCTTGTTCTATTTTGCTTGAAAAGCACCTTTTGTTTTTCCTATTAAACTATCTTTCCTGCCACCCACGAGTTTGCTCACTTTTACCCTTCTTATTCTTTCCTCCACACAACTGGAGGAGGAAAGACCAAGCAGCTGTGGGGCTCTGCTACCCAATAGGATTAACCCATGACAATATTAAATATGATCCAGAGAAATAAAACTTTGTCTGGAGCTGAAAATAAATCCATATGCAAATCGGGATGTTTCTTTGAGACTCTCCTTCCCATTTAAACCTTGTTCCTGTCCTTTACTCCCCATCAGTCTGGTGGAAATAGCAACATAGAAAGGGAAAACATACATAAAACAACAAAGATTGGACTCCAGAGAATTAGTGGCTGATATTCCTCTGGTAAGTTTGAAAGCTTTAGTCATTGACTTGTACTAAAAGAACCAAAAAAATTGGTTTCACACCACTTAACATCCCTACTGGTGGATCACAGATAGTATCATAGACATGTGACCTGTTAGTAGTTTCTGCAGCATGGGTACAGGGTAGCATCCCATGCTTGGGAGACAGATAGGATTGTCTAAAACCTGTGAAAAAGGGAAAAACGCTTGTGCAGGGAATGTCTATACAGGAATGACTCACAGTTTTGAGATCTAAACTATTAAAAATATGTTTGTATCAGGAATTAAAATGGGGCCCATGTCCACCCAAGTACATGCATACTGATCAAACATTAAATGAACCACCTTGTTCTGGCAAACCAGAATTCTCCCAAACACAGTCCCGGCATGATCGGGGAGTTAGTATGGATCACAGACCACTTCCAGCTTGGGCTGTCTGGACACAACTGTTGTCTCAGTATCTCAGGCTGGTAACAGACCTTTGCATCATAAATGCAAACCATGTTGTGGCAGGCTGGGTCAGGACCATTTTTATTTGTTTATTAGCATAACCTCTGAGCATCTGCTCATACCATGTGTATAGTGAGAAAGGAAATACTCCCTGATGTATTTGGCAGCACACATGAAAATATTCACCTTCAGAAATTTCTCTTGGTGCCCAGTTGTATGGCAAGGCATACAAAGATCCCAGCTGGGACCGCAGAGCCTCACACCAGTGAAGAGATAGAGTCCTCTCTTTCCTTAAAAGAGTGAGGAAATTCCTGGGTTTATATGTGAAGCAGAACACTAAGCTTTAAATCACATCCCTGTGACAACAAAGTCTTGAAACTCAGCTTATTCTCCATCCTGTTAGAGACCCTTGAGAGCCACTTATCTGCACCTCTCCAGACAAATCCCTGCAAACAATTTCTACCTCCATGGTTGGCATTGAGAGGTTTTGGGGTGTAATTTGTGACCCATGAGGATCAAGGGAAGTGCCATTCTGACTGGAACAGAAAGGCAGAAAAGATTGCTAGACGCATCAAGATATCACACTGTATATTACAAACTTGCGCTGCAGACAGAAATTAAAGGAAAGAGAGAAAGCTGTATGGCAACAGCAAGAGAAAATTCAGAGAAGATGCTGGGTTTCACAAGGATGCAGGTGAAAAAAACCAACTCCAGACACTGGATGAACTACAGCATTCCCTGTCTCTTCTGTAACAAGTCAGAGACACAGGACACAGTTTAGACACAAGTCTGAATTTTACTTAAAAACAGGTGGAAAGTTCAGGATTAATATTCTGATCCTGATCCAGAGCCACATTAATCATTAAAAAACAAAAGTCCCCAAGAGTAAGTGTATGAAAAATATAACCACTCAGAAGTATAAGATTTTTGACACTAAACAGATACGAAGTTCTAAGACTGTTTTCCACATTAATCCACCGGTGAGACCAGATCTGAAATGCCTCAGTGCCAAGTCTTTGCAGCAATGCCAAGTTGTACAGAGAAATTCAGCAGAGGCAAGTAGTCCTGTTTCAGTTGCTGCAAGTTCCAAAGTTGAAGTACTCAGATGATAAATTGTCAAAATCAAGTTTGTTTGCTCAGCATCATTTTGGGACTTCTATCTAAATGCCTAATGCCTGTCTCTCTGGCATGGTTCTGCTCTATCTTTTCACAGCATCAGCTTTTAAAAACTTGGAAATTTTAAAATTAAAAAATTACATTGCATGGTAACATCCTGGACTTCCTGCCCTCCCCAGTTCAGTAACACAGTTGGAGCTGTTAAAGCCACGCCAATATCCCCTGAACTGGGATGATGTGTATCAGCTGTGAGAGTGATGAAGACAAATACTTTTCCATAAGTGTTCGTGGCTACTTACTGTATAAAATAATAATCAGGTCTCTGCAGAGGAGTTTTTTCCTAGAGGCTCTCATCTGAATTCCCAGACACTTGTTACAGAGGCATAACATTAGCTAACAGTAATCTGAGAGATTTCTGATGCATGGATTTCATGAAAAGCTGTTTGGGCATGTGATCTTTGGACAACAAAAGGAGCAGATAACTTCTTACATATGGAGATAGCTTCCTGAAGAGACCAGAAAAGAAGCAGCTCCCACTAGAATTTGGGAAGGAGCTACTTGACCTAGAGAACAACATCAGATAATTCATCCCATTCTGACTTCTGTCAGAGGAAAAAGACCGACAGCTACTAGTTCATCATATCTGAAATGGCAACAAAAGAGTTCATCCTCAGTGTGTTAGCCAACACTCCCTATTGTTTGTCTTTAGTTCCACCGAACTCATTGCTTCATATACAGAACTTCCACAGGCTTTTTTTCCTACTTCCATGCCTTTGACCCTGCTTCTCATAGGCAAGTTTTTGACATACACATTGAAGCATGGCTTAATGAGAAAACAGAGTTGTCAATTAACAAAAAGTTCTTGTCTTTGAAGTCTTGTCAGCCCCTGAAGGACATGCTCTTACTTGGTGTTAAATGAACCTGTGGAAGCATTTTATGGACTGCAAACAAGATAGAATGTCTTTTAGGAAGCTGAAACCTTGCAGTCCCCAATAAATAAATCATGTGGACTCTATGAAGGTTCAAAGACTGAAGAAAATATTCTGATTTACTGTGAGGGTTTGGATAGTGACTAGACATTTGCATGAAATTCATCCTTTGAAACCAAAGTTGGAGCTATTCTGGGAAGTACTCTCTCATGAATAAAAAACAACAGAGTACAAAATACAGTCAACTAGTCAGCTGTATGCTCCCACTAACCCCATCACCACCGTAGTTATTTTTCTTTTGGTTACTTGATACAAAGAATCACACTGACAGGTAAAAGGTAAAATTGGGGAGACAATAAAAGTCTCAAAAAGTCTGTCTTCAAAAGCCTACTATGTCCAACGTGCTCAGCAAAGATTCTGGTAGCCAAAGCAGTTGGCAAAATGGGGTCTTCAAATTCAGCACTGGAAGTATAGACAAGGTCATGTGGGTGCAGTTGTGCTGGCCGTCCTACCCGGAAGGGTGGGGACAAGATGAACCAACTTGATGGTTTAATTCTGTCCAAAAGACAGAGAGAGCTTCATTTTCAGTTGGGCTTGCATATGCTCTGAGCTTGTCCCAGTCCTGAGCCCTGAATACTCCAGGAGACCTTCAGAAAGGTGCCTTGTCCTTCAGCACTACGTAGCAGAGCCATCACAAGGAGATTGGGGCTCATCCAATAAAATCAGCACTAACAGGCAAATGAAGATTCCATCTGTTGTTCCTAAGGTAAATTAAAATACTATTTTCCATACTCATTCTGAATCAAACCTTTGTTCTGGAGAACGCAGACCACAGCCTTCAAGTGCTGCCATGACAGCCGGGTAAAGGTCATTACATGGTTTTGTGGGATTCTCATTTCAAAAGGACTTGCTCCACTAAGTTACTATGTTTTCTAACATTAACACAGCTTTAGGTGAGTAAGAAAAAACAATTATAGCACAACATTCTCAACTTGGACTAAAAAGGAGGTATGTTTTTCCTTGCTCTCCGGTTATAGCAGCTCTTTAGTCTCTCTGTCAATTGTCCTTTACTACCATAATGACTTTTCTTTTATTTTTTTCCTTCTCACCAAGTTTGTTTGCCTTATTAGAAGACATTCTGCCCAGATTAGAGGCTTTTTTCCCCTGATGGCTAAAATAGTTTATTTATCAAGATACACATTCTCTGTCTCTTTTATGTTATTCTTCAGCCCTTCAACCTTAACAGTCCTTCATATTCCAAATCCACCTCCCATGACAGCTGAACTATTTGACTCAGGTTTGAGAAATGAGTTCTTGTTATTTTATTGTTCTAATTTATTATTATTTTATTCCATGTCATTTTGACTAACCTGTATTCAGAAGATAACTAATTACAAAGCAGGGATGGTTTTAAAGAGATAAGCAATTTAATTGTAAGCAATAAGGAAATTCAACTTTCTGGCTTTTTTGTCAAATAATACAATAGTAAATTTTCTAATTATCTTATAGGTTAGATCAGTCATTATTCTAAGGCATTATTATCTTCTTAGATTATGAGGTGAGAACCATAAGATTTAAAGATATTGACCAGGCCAAGGCTAGACTTAAAGTTATTGTTTACTGTATATACACATTCTCCCAGGAGCACCTGGAAGAATTACTTTTTCCAATAGTAATAAAGTAGAGAAGACACGAGTAAATAATTAGAGCTCTTGAATGCAATGTACCAGCTTTCCAGTCCGGAGCACATGATGGCTAATTATACCCGTGGCTGGAGCTGCAAACTGAAAACATTCTCACTGCTCTGAGTACAGAAGAGATTCCTACGAACAGAATGAAAAGGTTTGCTTTCAGCTCAGACCTGCTCCGATGACCTCCACATTTATGAACGACACTGGAGGGAGCTACTAACAATCTGAAACAGAGAGCTCAAAATACAGAACATTTTGCAGAAGTATTGCTTTGGGCATTTATCTACCTTCAGCGCTTGGTATGATACCGAGAACACAAAAACGAGAACCGATGTGAGACAATGCAAACAACATATCCAAAAGCCAGCATGGGAGGTGTTATGACAGTTCTATGCACCATGAGTGCTTTTTAGTCAATCTTTTGTAGTTTTTCAGGGGATGGATGATGAAAAAGAAAAAGCTGATGAAAGACAGAAAGAAAGTGTTATTCCTGTAAAGCACAGACCAAATTTCTAGAATTTAAAAAAAACTTCTTAAAATCTTTCCTGACAATTCATTAAAGCAAGATAAAAATGACAGCTTGATTGTAAGGAATTCACCAGAAGATCCTAGCCACAGAAAATGTTACTTCATACTTAAAGAAAGAAAAAAAGTTTGCCAGTAATAATGGGGGAAATGTTCATTGCTTACATGTTTTTCTACCCCCTAAAAAATCTTCTGGGCTGTAGAAGCTACCAAAAAAGGTCTAATCAGTGGTATAAGCTTTCTGAGCATTTAATTTAAAAAGTCAGCCCTTAACAGGAAACATACTGTAAAATTACATATCTGTTCATAATAAAGACCTAACTATGCAGTTATAATCTCTCTGATATCTAAGCAGCTATTGAACCATGTAAATACAAAAAGATTGAAAATAAAAAAGTATTTTCTATTTTTCCTTGCTCTTTTATATTTGTCTATGCCTCTTCCATAAGGAGGGCAAAAAACCCTTCAATCCTCTCTTCTTTTCTAAGGAAAAGATCAACAAATCTAAGTGAAGCAACAATATCTACCCTAATTCTCTTCTTATCTTTGTGGAAGGGAGGAAGAAAAGAGGTAAGAAGTGAAGGACTATCTCATTGTAACAATGCTTACTTAGCTCTTTGTAAGTCAAATCAAATTCAATTCAAATTCAATCAAATATGAACACAACTTTAAAATCATGCTGGATAAAAGTGCTGGATAAACACTAGTTAAAGCTCTTATAGAAGAGTTTTTAAATATAAGTGACCTTGATTTTCTTCCTTTCCAAGAGCATAGCCCTTCCAAATGAGATCCATTTCCTTATGTCTTTACTTCCTGTATAATATTTAGACTGAATAACTATATTTAATGAGTTTTGTAAATGTAGGGAAAAGGTAGGTGGGAACTGTAAGAAAGGATGAACTCACAGTATCAGAGGAAGCAGTCAACACATTAAATAATATTTTTCATTCAACAATTTCTAAATAAAATTCATAGTCTCAGTAATAGACTGCAGAAAGATAACAAAGAAGCAATGGGAATTGTTTGTGCAGGTGACTTCTTCCTCTTTCTCTCGATCCAACAGCAGCAACCCTGTTCTATTTCATATCCATCAAAACAGAACAAAACCCTCCTAGAGTATGAAGTAAACAGAAGTTCACCATCCTAGGAAAACTCAGATGATCTCTGCTTGTGTCTCTTGGTGATTAGGTATGGGTTATTAGCTTAGTTATAGCTCAGACAAGCCCTGCAGTGCATCACTTGGAAAAGTGCTCCAGGTGACTCGCAACCCATCTGTCATTCACTTGCTCCTTTCTCTGCTCCTGTTAATTTACTACTCCTGCTGTTCCCTTCCCACCTACACTGTCCCTTCTATTAATCATTTACAAAACCTATTAAAAAAATAATGTCCTCAGAATTTAACACAATTTCTTTATTCCACTGCTAATAATTGTTTTACATAACAACTAAAATTTATTTGAACCTCTGCACTGCCTGCTCTGTCCAGAGACTAACCTTCCAATTAGTTACAATAAGTAATAAAGCAAAGTAGCTACTAGTTAAAAATTACCAAATGTTTTTCATTTATGATGCGAATAACAAAGTAACTTACACTGTCAGAAAGAAAACAAGGTGAACCTATCAAAGTAACTGACACTAGTGCTCCCTTTATATCACTCAGATGCATTTTTTTTCTTCAGCCACCCTAGCCTAAATGATACACAGCACTTTCTTTTCGGCAAAGAAAGCAGGAGCTATAACTACCATAAAACTAGTTCCATAGTTACAGAAATGCCAAAAGTACAATGGGAGTAGATGAAAAGACGCCAAGGAAAACATAACAAGAAAAAAAGTTGGTAACTAAACCCTTACAGTGACACTGCTTGCTGAGTTAACATATGTTTTTGTCTTTATGTGGAATACACTGTACAATTAAAGCCATTCTCGGGGGTTTTTTACTTTTTTTAATTTTTTTTTTTTTTTTTTTTTGTAATCAGTGTAAATTGAAAAGACTTGTAACCTCATAAATCACTGACTGTGATTTTCTTTTACTGCAATACAACTATGGCAATCTGGTAGAGATAGCGTATTATGCCATCAACTCATCAGCTTCTCTCTTTCTCTAGCCCTGGAACAGAACTAATAGAATTCTGAGAATCATAAGGAAAAGCTATACTGGTGCATTAGAAGTCACATTTTTGTGTTATTATAATTCTAAAGCTGAATACTAGGAAAATAGGCTCATAGTCCTTACGGGAAAACAAATAGCCCTACCCTTCCATATTGTAGGAGTAAAATAGCAGTATAGAGTTTCAGTTCAGATTGTTTAACCAAAGCTCCATTTGAATCTCCACATTTACTAAAATTACCCGTGAATATCCCTCAATCTTCACGAGTCTCTGTAAACATCATTAAGTGCATTTCTTCTTCCATGTCCACCTAAACTTACTTCATCTGAGTAGACAGCTGTACTTATGGTAATCAGTATTTCAGAGTCCAAATATTTTTGAGAGTAATGCTGCAATATATAATAATAAAAATAATTTTCAAGTAAAAATTTTGGGTCATATTATTCCATCATTTTAAAGAGAGCTTGTAATTGATCGTCCTTGGAAAATCATTTTACCTGACTTCCTAGACTTACTGAAATTCACTGTCTTTACCTATTTTTAGTTTAATTTCTATGTGAACTCCTGGCTACTGCAGCATCCTCTTCTCTGACCTCATATTTTATCCTCCGGGTCTCAGAAATGCATCTGCTACTATCACTTTTTTTTCTTATTGCTTTAATTATGCCACTCATTCCCTCGAGTTTCTCCCTTAACTCCTTACATTCATCTCCTTCAAAGCCCTGTGGAGTTCTGTTCTTATTTATCTCCCCCCAGCTGTCTTTGTTTTTCTCTCCATGCCAGTCTTGACCAGCCAGTTTGCCAGCAGAGAATATAGAGACCTTTTGGTTTCCCGACTCACTCTTTTGACTGCAAATTCTGTCACAAGATTTGTGCCACCTCTCTGATTAAGATCTCCCTGAAGGCTCATTTCTGCTGGGCTGCCTGTGGGTAATCTCTAGCTAATAGCGACATAAATGTTTAACTGAAACCTTATTCCTAAAAGCAATTGTCCACACTGTTTGTATGCTCCCCATCCCTAATCTATTTTAATGTGCCTATCGTGAACTGCCCAGGAAATCACATGCCAGAAGTCTTATCAAGGAGGAGCACACATCACAGGAGGCAATTCATCCACCATCACTACCCCCTAAAGGTAACAATTTCTACTCAGTTTTAATAGAATTTTGAGGATCTGAAGTGGAAAATGACTACCAAATGACTTACCCTGTCTCAGAGAAGTGACTTGGTCAAGCTCCTCAGGGTGCAACAAAATGGGATGTCCAGTCTCTTGTTAAAACTATCCAGGGAAGTACCCTCTCTATTTCCAGCTCCTTTATATTTCTTTTAGCTTGGGGATTGCCTTTCCCCGGCTTCCTTTATTTATTGCTATTTTATGCATACTTACAGAGCACATTTTTTACAGTAAATAATGGAACTACAATCTATTCATTCATAATTGATAAGTTTGGTATTCCTGCAGCCTGAGTACATTTTATGAAGAACCAGTGATACATAGTTTCTTTTGGAATATAGTCCATGATCTGTATTTTTTCTCATGAGTCATTTCTGAAATCCCACTAAGTCATAACAAGAAGAGAGCTGTGGTGCCTTAACCAGAAGGTCCATCCAGACCCAATCCTGCAAACTCATGGGCACCAGGCCTAGAGCAAATATCTGAGGTAGAAAACAGGAGCAGCAGGTAAGTGGGGGTGCTATAACAATATGAAAATTTTTGGTTTAGTCATGGAACTCTATCCATTTCAGTCCAAAGCAGGTGGTTCTTACGTTACTTCTTAATATACCGTATTTATCTATTTTATCTATTTATCTTTTCTTATTTCTCTATCATGATTTTATGTCTTTCCAATGCTTTTAAGACAAAGTTTGTATTATGCCTCTTAGCGCTCTCTTCCACAGGACAGTTCTCCCTTTAATTTTTAGAACTCCTTTAGGAACAGATACACTTTCGGTCTGTCTCTTTTTATGCATCCTTGAATTTTATCTAAATTTATCTCTGTTTCCTACTTGTAGTCAATGTCCTATCTTTTTAGAGTATGCCTGTCCCCAAATAGCCATCCTGCCTGAAAATTTATGATGATGAGGTCCCAAGCATGGGCCATTTTCTTTTATTATTTCCCACAGAATCTTCCTATGTTTATTTCTCTCCATCAGCACGAAGGCTGTTCGGATGCAGCAGTCCAAGCACCAGGTGACCTATAAAAGTCTTATGGATGAACTTTTCTGCATGACTGGGTTGCTGCAGGGAGCTGAGGAAGCTGCGGTGGTAAGATCACCTGGGAGAGCCATAGATGCCCTATACACCAGGAGGAGCTCACAGGATTACCATACACTAAACTGGGAATTTCCACCTCTTCCCTCAGTCCTGCTGAATTCCTTTCTACCTCATATTTTATTTCCAGACTTTTTGAGGGGATGGAAGCAAGCATATTTGGCTATCACTGTTACAGAGTGGTAACTCAGTGCTTCATTTTGTTGGTTTTCCTTTTACTAAGTTTTGTTCTCTATTTGTTCTTTGTTTTTAGAGTTTGGAAAAGAGATTAAGGATTTCTGCATCTTCCCACTGCCTCCCTCCACTTTCAGATTCTGCTCACTTGAGATTCCCAGCCAAAGAAGGCATTATGTTAAGTGCTGCACTATCAGCAACAGTCAAAGACACTTTAAAAAAAAAACAAAACCCTAGTGATACTGCAAAAAACCACAACTCCAGTAGATTGTGGGGAGGGCAGGTCTGTAGTGGACAGTACAGAGATGCTGAGTTAGCAGACATTGAGCTAAGTTGGAATGAGAAGTAATAGAATTATGTCAGTGCAGAGATCTCTAGACCAGAGCTGTGCTGGTGCAGTGCTGCCTCCTCTGCCAGGCTATGCCTCACCCAGCTACTCAGATTTGGGAGACAAACCTCCCTTGTCTGCATGGCCAGTTTGCACCAGGAAGCTCAGAAACCTCTGTACCTCATTCCACTCTGCAATGCTCATTACCTTAATGCATCCTGAAGTGTGACACTGACGTGTGTGTGTGTCTGTGTGCAGTGCGTGTCAATGGCATCTGGGGCACTTACATCTGGTGCTAAAAGATGTAATTATGCCAATAAATGTTGTTGACTGATCAAGACTCCTGGTCAGACAAACCACCACCACCCCACTGGTAAAAGGCATTACAAATCAGTTGAAGAAAAGCAGTATTTAAAAATCAAATGAGTCTGTGAGAGTGGTGGCTGACCCAGCCCTGGGCGATGGTGAGGGAAGGACTTCAGCGAGGTAACTGAGCTTTACCTGCAGTTCTGCACTCACCACCTCATATGTGAGGTGCTCCATCTCCACAGAGCTTCTGATACTGATCCCCAGAGCCACACTTGAGTCTGTACCTAACAAAGACTCAAGTTAACAAATGTAATGGCTGGTTGATATGAATTTCTGAGCTGGTTACATTCCAACTGAGATATTTTTTTGCCTGCCTTAGCTTATAAATCTGAGAAAACAGGCAATACATAGAATCACAAAAATTATTTAGGTTGGAAGGGACCTTAAAGACCAGATAGTTTCACACTCCTGCCTTGGGTAGGGACATCTTCCACTAGACCAGGTTGCTCAAGCTCCCATCCAACCTGGCCTTGAACACTTTCAGAAATCTGTCATCTACAGCTTCTCTGGGCAATCTGTGCCACTGCCTCGCCACCCCAATAGTAAAGAATTACTTCCTGATAGCCAGTCTAAACCTGCTCTCTGTCAGTTCAAAACCATTACCTATTGCTCCTTCACTACATGGTCTCATCAAAAGTCCATCTCCAGCCCTCCTGTAGCCTCTTTTGGTGCTGGAAGGTGCTAAAAGGTCTCACTGGTGCCTTTTTTTCTCCAGACTGAACAAACCCAACTCTCTTAGTGCTACCATGTACCCTGAATACTGACACTTCAGACAACGTTTGACTGTTGTGAATATCCCAGAGCTATGGAAAGCGTTTTCCAGGATGAAATGAACAGCTTTAACTTTCAGTTTATTATTTTTTTATGTAACTTCTCTCCCTGTACCGCATTTTTATGTGAGGTTATTCAGGAAACTGGACATTACTTAGGAGGCTCTTCATTTAAAGAAATTATACATTTTGTAGATTATGATACTGTTCTAGGAATGCCAATTAGTTTAAAAATCACGGAAGGAGAAGGCCAAAGATTTGATCTGCTCTAGCTGTAGCACACTGTTATCCATTGATGTTGGGTGATTATTGAAAATCACTTCTCAATAGTGAAGACCAAATTGTGAATGGCAACCAGATTGTGAGACATTTCAAAAATGTATGTGAAGCTCAGAGAAGGGATAAAACAGAAACTAGTGCTAAAAAGCAGCATAAAGGTTTTTTCAATAATGCATAAGAGTGGGACAGCTTAGCATATTCAGAGAAGACTTTTGCTTTAAAAAAACTAAGTATTCTCTCTGATCCCAAGATGATCTGGCACACTATCATTTATTTTCTAGCTAATGGGCCAGGTTCACACAGAAAATGGCTTACATTCAGCAACACCAAATTAGGCTTCCTGGTGCACCCACCCACCTTGCTGTGCCTTCACAAGTGCTCGTGTACCTGAGCAGCCAGGGTGGCTGGCCACAAATCTGGCCGGAAAGGAAAAAATAAAACCCAAAAAGTAAATTTTCCTCCCAGCTCAGTTCACAAGGCTGACTGCCTGTGCAGCTGCACAACAGCGGGGCCAGGTCAAGGGATGAAGGGGGCGTCAGTCCTCTGGCGTGACAGCCACCATGCAACAGTTCATTTCTACCATGGCTCAAGCTGATTTAGGGTGCTGGGAATGACACCTTCTAGGATGAGCTGATCTGAGTGCATGGGCCAGTTCTACTGGTGCTTCTGAGCCACTTGACTGTTTTCAGTAGTTTCTGGCAGCAGATCAAGCAGAGGGTGCTGCCTCTCTCTGATTGCAGCCAACCTACTTTGCAGACAGAGCCAACACTCTCAATTGCTGCTCAGTGTTTCCCCCACCATATCCTCCCTGTGTTCACAGGCAGCCTGGGCTGACTGTAATAGGGTATATTTTTGGTGGAAAGTGTGATTCTCTGTAATCTCTTTCTAAGTGGAGTCAATGTGATGCCCTCCCTAACCTAGAATTTCATCTATGGTTTGCGTGATGGTAGACAAGGACAGAGGGGGGCACAGAGTGGCCTTTAATCCTGCCCATAATGACTATTATCAGTGCTGCTGCTAGTCCCTAACCCAAGATGTGATGGGAATTCCCTCTGAGGCTGTGAACAGATCAAGGATAGCTGCTTTGTTAAAGCTGGGAAAAATACACCTCTCTGCATGGTGTCAACAGCAAGGTTCAACCTCCAAACCACGAGCAGTCGCACCGAGGCAGCTCAGGAGCAGCTGATGGCCAGAGTCCTGCCACGCTGGCTGTGCTGGCACAGCTGTGCAGGTAGTGCAGGTACCCCAGCAGCAATGGAAGGAAGGCTTCATTTGCACTGACATCCCCCTAAAAATAATGGCACACCTAACCCAGCTTGGCTGAGCAGTGGAATGTCAGGACATGTGGGTCCCGTAATCTTCCCTCCATCCCACCCTCCTTCTTCCTCCCAGAGCATTCAGTGCATCCTGTGACTCTTGTCCCTGTTAAAATTTGGCAGTCAGTGTCGGTGATTTGAACATAGGGTTGGTCTCAATAGAAGACAGATAAAAATGAATTTAAAATTAGCTAGATTTTCAAATGCAATTGACCTTTTCCCCTCAGATGAAATGTCTTTGATCTTAGCATTAAAAAACTGTAATTTCTAGGGACCATGAAAATGTAGCTACTCATAAAAATTATTGTAACACTGCATAATGTTTAGAAGGTAAACTATTTCTTGGTGTTTGTGATAAAGTTACAAGTAAAGAGCTAACATAAAATGTTCTGAATAGGTATGCTGAACCTACCTGAAGAGCTGGAATGCAAACTAGCAGGGGGTGTGTTTGAATCTGATTTTGTGAGGTTTTATTCAAAGGACTTTGTTTAAAAGAATCAGAAGAGGCCCTCAGTTATCAGTCACTGGCAGAGCAGTACTGTAGCTTATTGTAGCTCTAAGAAAAAAAAGTTTGATCTTGGTACAGAACATGAAACTTGTAAGCACTGCAGAGAGACGCAGAATGCCACAGGTAATTCAGTCAAAACTAGGTTTATTGGCAAAATCTAAAGCAGTTAATGTTATACTCACTCTCCAGGAATGTCACAGTCTCATAGACTTGGAGAACATGAACAACTGTAATTTGTTTCTCTTTTAAAAATCAAAGCATGAAACCCACTAATGCTGCTATATGTCGCTACCAGAATTTTCTAAATCATTGAAAAAGGAAGGCACCACTATAAAGTGATGGTGATTGTTTTGGAGACTGGAGGTCTCCAAGAGCATCTTCTTGCTCTGCTGGCATGATGGCAAATCCATAGAAACACAAAGATAACTTACCTGAAAAGCCTGAGACTTCAAAGAATGTAAATGAATCTCTTAAACACAAAATGCAATAAATTACTAAAGTATAAACTAAAATAATGTATATGAAAAATGTATAAATATGTACTAAAATATTTATGAAATTGGTGGCTATGAATACAGCAAGAAGAATTCCTAATCCTTCTTGTCAGTAACCAAAGTTGCAGATAATCACAAATCACTCTTACAGGTGGATCTGACTGACTTTTCAGAGAGATAATTCAAAACGGGTCTTGTTACACCTGCAGATGGAGAGCTCAGAGTGAACAAAACCCTCTGGGCAAAATGCTCCTCTTATTACTTTAACACTATTATAATATCGTCTTAATCTCTTTGCATGATTCCAGGAGTTAACTTAGGAGGAAGCACTTGTGTTAAACTGTGCCAAGTCCTAGTATAGCTTAAGAGACTTTAGTAAGAAAAGAAAATCTACAGTACAGCCAAAATATCAATCAGAAAGTTGGTGCAGGAGAAAGGGCAGTACCACATCAGATTCTTTGTGCTAGAGTTTTTACTCAGTACTGCAATGCTTGAATTTCAAAAGTTCCAGGCAAAGAGTTACTTCAAAGTGAAGGTGGTCCCAAAATGTGATCAATATCAAGTACACCTACCCAAGAGATTGGTTTGCTCCCTGATACATATTTGGATCTTGGTCCCAGATCGCAGTCCGACACTACACCCGGGCTGCTGCTCTCACTGGCTCCCTTTCAGATGAGCCCACTTGATACCTTCAAAATTATATTTCTGAGAACTGCTTATTGCACTGAAAAATCACATGAACTTAAGGTCAGAAAATGCCAGCAGCAGGTGTAGAAAGCGCACAAAGCTTTGCACAACGGCTTAGCTCTCCCAAAAACGTCTGACAGAAGCAAGAAAAAGAGGTTGGCACAGATGGAAAAAATAAACATCTAGCGATATATTTGACTTATTTGTGATTTTTCTCTTACTAAATAAGTTTCCAGGCTTATAAATTAAGGTTGAGAAATGGGAAAAAATGGCAAATAAGTACAAGATTCTAGATACTCTAGGTTTGATACTGCAAACTGCTTTACACCTTCAGACCTTACTGAAGTGTTGAGAAACAAGGCTTCTCACAGTGAAGGGGAGTGAATATCTGGCAAGATCAGATTGTTGGCACTGCCTCCAGGGAGCATACATTTCCAGAGCAAGAAATAATCTCTCTTATCTCTGTTTTTATTCCCAACTTCCATTTTGTTTAAGGACTAGGCACGTTAAAAAAAAAAACCAAAACCTTACTCATTTCCATAGTACTATATAAAAATGAGGCAAATGAATAATGGAACTGCTCACCCATCTCTTCAAGGCTGTGATGGATAGCACATATCCATTTAGGAGATGGGAGTTGTCAAAGAAACAGACACAGGGAAAAACATGATAAAAAGATTGATCACCTTTGAAATACACCTGCTGGCTTTGCCCGCAAATAAAGTAGAAAAACAAAGACTGTTTCACCCTTGTCTGTAAAAACGAGACACCAGGAATACTGAAACATTTCAGGTGGTTCTCCCAGCTGCCACACTGGGACAGACAGGAATGGGCTGCTGCTCTCCCATTCGCCTGAATGGAATGAGTGTGCGTTTAAAGCTGGGTCTGGGTCTCTTGCTCTGCACAGGAGCAGTTCTCATGAACTTCAATGGGGATTACTCATCCTCTTGTATTTCTCTTCTACACACAGATCTTTTTTTCCAAATTCTCCCACGTTTCAGACCAGGTTTTCAAGAGTCTGCAGCACCCAGCAGCTCTTGCTGTACAATATATGGCAGGGTGGAAAGCCACAGCAGGGAAGCTGAAGCTGCTTATACAGGATCCAGTTGCAGGTGCTGACTTAATTTGAACACCAGACTCCACATACACATAATTCCAATTGTAAAATAAACCACACATTCCATGAAGAGGACAGTATAAAGTTGATATATCAAGTCAATCCGATTAAAATCCCATTAGTTCTTGTGATGGTTCATTACATAAATATGTTTATATCTACCATGAGCATGACTATTTATTACTTCTTTGAAGCATACTTCACAGTGGGACTTCTAGCACTGATTTCAGTGTGTTCAGGATGCAGACCAATGTCTCTGAGATGCAATGAATAGAACCTTAAAGTCTGTTGTTCTGTTTAAATTAACAGTCTGTGTCAACAAAGGGCGCAGCATTTTTTTTTATTTATTTTTTGCAGGTAAAAAAATGCAGCGGGTTTTTTTTTCTTTTACTTCAGCTAAAGATTTTTCAAGATATAATAATCTGTCTTCTCACTCCAGTGAAACACTATTTTGATAGAATTAATTTTAAATGAGCTCCCAGCCTTTCATAGTTCAGTGCACTAATTACATCCACACAACACAAACTCAAGATGACGCCTCTCATACATGGGTTCGTTGGGATGCTGGAGCCAGGGATACACAGACACCAGAGCAGAGACACAGCATGAGATTTGTTCATCTTATTTTACACACAGAGCTACAAAAGCACATTCCAGCTAAATGCTGAAATTCTACATAAGGATATAAACCTGCAGGAATGAGATACAGGTAACTAAGGATCTTTTGTTCTTTTCATGTTGGAGCACAGAAGAATTGCAGAACTGCCTCATACTGTTAGCCAAGAATGTTCTTAAGAGCTAGCAGTGGGCCAACACTGCTAAAATTGTCTGAAATATATGTAGGTGATCTTTTTTTTCTGACTAACAATAAAGAGAATCAAGACAATATCTAAGGTTTGGGCTTCTTTAAAAAAGCTTTTTTCATTACAAAAAAAAAAAAGCAAAAACCATTTAATGAAAAAACTTTTTAAAATACATCATTAGTTCATTAGATATGAGAAATTATCAAAGATTTCTTCATAATTTAATTTTCTACAATTCAATGTATATTTTTAAAAATTATTATTTAAATAGATTTCAATTCTGTTCAAGCCACAGGCTGGAAATGACAGAATGAGGAGGAAATAATTTATAAATATTTTTAAAATAAATATTTGGAGAAAAGTCAGTATTGGATCCTATATACATCCATATTTTTCTTCAATTTTACTTCCTCCCTAGCCTCAGGGAAGGCAACAGCTGAGAAGGAGGGCTGCATCTCAGTCAGAAGGCTCTTGAATCACAGTGCTAAGATTTAAATGCTGCAGTGTTCTGTACATTAACTATTGTAAATGTTAGCTGGCAAATCCTCTACAAGCCCTTACTAACTCCTTATGTTAATTTCAACATTTTGCCTGATAAGCACATATAAATTAGCTCCCAAATTCCCATCCCTAGCCATGTAAAAAGGCTATTTAATAGATTACTATGCTTAGTATACATACCAACTACATAGAAGGAGGATTAAATCAGCTAACATGATCTCCAGCCTCAATTTAGATTAATCTGTTACTAACTTGCCCTGCAACACCTTTCTCTGCTGCTTTAAAAAGTTTTACTTCTCTTGGGAAAGCTTGGTTTGGTAGAGAACTCATCTAGATTTTAGTATCTAAAAGTTAGCACTCTCATGTAAAGCCAAGTCCCAGGCTTCCTCTATATTAATAGAAAGACAGGCTCCCTTGGTCAGTTTTGTATGGTTTTAACAATCCTTTGGAAGCAGCTTTCCCTTTGCACCATCATTTGAAGGAATTGCAAATGTGGAATAAGTGCTCTGAAGATTGAAGGCAAAAGTCAGGTCAGCTGAATCTGGGTCATTGGCTCCATGATCAAGTACAAACTCCCTGTAATTACTTAACACCTTTCAGAAAGGGAACCATTAGGACCCAGATTTACAGTCAGCTGGGTGAGAGAGATCAAATGCCTTTAAGTGGTGGCAGGAGAGAAGGCAGGGCATGCTCTCTAGTAGTACGAATTTTGAAAAACAAACTTTTACTAAAAGAAAGAGAAATGGAAAGATCCCCCAAATATCAGGCAAATAGAATACTCAGTCTGAACACTGCAGACCAGTGTTTACAGCTTGCTCTGCATGATTTGGATGAACTAAAAAGAAATTTCTACCTTAATGGCATAGGTTTTTCTCTTTATCTTGGACTGGAAATTTCATCTTGGACTTGCATAATTTCTTTTTTAATAGGTATACTACATTTCAAAGAAAACTTTCCCAAATTGCCATAGTCCTAGCAAGTTCTCATGAGGATACTCCCTATTCCTGCTCTATGTGAGCTAATCCAAACCACAGCCTCACACTGCGCTCCTGCTGAGCTGTTCCACACCAAAGATCCTAGCTGGTCAACCAAATAATGGGATGTGCACTTCAACTCCTTAAAGAGGGAAGACAGGGATGTTCCTCTGCAGAGCAGCACACAACTGTATGGATTCCCTGCAGGCTTTTCTACTCCCTTCTTGTTCTGAGCTAAATGCTATTAACACTGTCTCATGCTAAATAAATAAAAGCTTTTGCACTTTACACATAAGGATGTCCTGGCCTGAAGCATCTTTTACAATTTAGATATTGGACTCTAAGCAAATAACTCTGCATCAAGACATGCTCTCAAAGATGAACCAAAGGAATATTTCCCATGGGCTAGGACAAAGCCTAAACCTGGTGCTATCTCACATCTGAAAATTGCCCAGCAATGCACGTGCACATCTGACTGGTGGAAAGATTATCACACAAACAATCCCAAATCCGTGGATGATGGAAATTCCTTTAATATCCATGAAAGATATGCACATTGATTTTCATACAGTCACTTTTAGTTGTATGTTTGAGTAGTTACCTATAAAACTATGTGGAAGGAAAACCATTTGCGGCTGCTAGGAAAGTAACCTCACAAAAAAAAACAGGTAAAATCCTGCCTTTATTTTCCTTCTCAAACCACAGAGACATTTAAGCAAAGCTTTCCATCTTCATTCTTTTCAGGATGGAGTTCTTACACTTTGATGCTTCAACCAAATAAAAATGTTTTATCAAATGTATTGACCTCTTTCATGCTTTCAACAAAAAAATGAACAAATAGTATGATATTAAAAGTGTAAAGGCATCATTTCAATTTCTTTTGACCTTTGGAAAAATATCAAAGCCTTCCTTATTATGTTAATCTATATAATTATATTACAAATGACAAAACAAGGTGCTTGGATGAAAGTTTCTTGTTATTTCCAGAACTGTATGCTTTGCAAAAATATTTTAATGGGAAACTGCAAAATTTGGCATTCTTCCTTTGGTTGACACACAAGTGTCAGAGTTCCCCTAGAGCAGGAATTCTGGATGCCACTAAGCTAAACTGAGCAGTGCCACCCTTCCGCTAGGGCAGAGTCAGCACTCTGTGGGCTCCAGTATAGACTTCAGTGCACATAAATCTTTTTGATCTGCAGTTTAGCCAAGGGGCTCTGCCCAGCCATTCCTACTAGCACTGGAAGCTATGGGAAGTACTTTTAAATTACTGTTAAAAATTACACAGCATACAGTAGAATATGGAACAATGAGGGGGAAGAAAAGGTCTATCAAAGAATGGGTGCTGCTGTGTCTGCTTTTCCTTGCCGTCATGGAAGAGAACTGAAAATCACAGCATCCATTTCAATGACCAGATTACTAGAACTTTGGAGCTCCTCCTCACATTGCAATATGAAAGTTTTCAGAGGTCTCGGTCAGGGATTCCACTAGAAAGGGCATATATTAAATAGAAGACCAATAAGAAAATAAACAGGTTGTCAGAATGACTTCAGAGCAGAAAAATCAGTAGCCAAAAAATCCACAAATAACTGAAATTCTCACTCCATAAATCTTGAATTAGGTTCGATTATGGTGAACTGCATTGTCTTCTGGCACTAAGCCCTGCTAATTACTTCAATCCTCACTCAGGGAGTGGTGAGATTTAATATTACCATCAAAGTACATCCAGTCAGTCCTGCATCAGCCATACAGAAGCCACAACTAAATCAGACACTGAAACTAAGCTCTTTGTTCCCTTTTATACTGCTGGAGTCCTTGTCAACTTAAATTACATGTGAATCCACACAAAGTCTTAAAGACATAGCCACCAGTGAAAACTTTTCAGCATGAGAGGGATTAATCACAGAAAGCAATTAACATTCTAAGAATTAAATGCAACTATAAAATTACATAAATTCTAATAAACAAACTCATTAGTGCTTATTTTCTTTCTGCTATAAAGATTAATCAAGGGTCATAACACTGGAGGTGACAGGATTCCTGTGATTACAACTCCATTATCCAGCTAACTCACCATAACATTGATTCCCCTTTTCCCATAAACTTCCATATGGCCCTTAAGGAAGAATGGACAATGTCAAATGCTTTTTTTTTTCAATGTCAGAGTGATATCCAAGAGCAGAACTCTGTAAAATCTACACAAAATGAAACTGATCATTAAAGTGAAATCCCAAATTCTGAAGTTTTTTCCACTTAAAATACAACAAAACAAAACAACAATCTTATCTTGAAATCACAGAAAGGGTCAGGTTAGAAGGGACAACAGTGGGTCATCTGCTTAACCTCCCTGCTTAAGCAGAGCCATCCTAGAGCATGTGGCACGGGATTGAATCCAGATGGGTTTTGAGTATCTCCAGTGAGGGAGACTCCACAGCCTCTCTCAGCAGAGAGACAATACTTAATGCAATCTGCCCTTGATCACAGCTGGGTCTATTTTCTGTACTAGAAGTGCGTGGAGATGTACCCAGGACAATTTCAATCTTCTGCCTTTATGGCCAGCGAAATGCAATCTGAAAATACCTAAGCTGTTTCCAAGGAAGTCAGCTCAGTCCTTGACCTGTACAGGTGGCTCAGGTAGGATGCCACATAAAAAAATGTGAAATAGCTTCCAGAACCAAGCTGGTTATCCCCGTGCAGCACTGACCTGCACCTTTGCACCATCTGGACTGTCTGCTCAGGTCAGTGCCAGCTCAGAGCTCTCTGTGCCCAGCAAGGTTATAGACCTTTCTTTTCTCCATTACCTCCTCCTGGCTGGCTCCGACAGCCTCTTTTGTCAATGTTCTGCATGAGCTACGATTTTGCTTTCTTTCACATGATTCTGTCCTCCCATTTGGGCAGGAGGCACTACTTTCTTCCATTAATCTTAAATTAGGTTGTAAGTTGGATACATTTTCCCTGTGAAACTCACCATGTGCTGGCACATGGAGTCAGGTGGCACCAGGAAGAGAGACAATACAGAAGCAGTTCCTGGTACAGGGAGCCCACGCTGTGGTATCAGACAAATTATATGGAATTTGCTCCTGGCTGAGGGCTAAATAGCATTTCAAATCTTTTTCAGAAACCACTTACAAAGCTTCTGGGCATGACACTGTCCTAATACAGCCAAACACTGATTCACCAGCAGCTTACAAATGGACAGCAGCATACACATGAGCATACAGACATGCCCTAACACCCACATTAACATCCCTTCCCTGCAATCTGGTGACAGAGTGAATGCGAAAAGCAACCAGTTGAGGGTGGAAAATATCTCCAGTTAATGACAGTGAGGAATGGTCTGTTCTTCCTGAAACCACTGTCTATACCGAAAGGCCTCTCTGACATGGTCTTGACATTTCTCTGCACTTGTAATGCCTGAAGCAAGATACACATTGAAAATCTCTATTTTTATCTTTCAAAGGATCTGGGCACCCATCTTCTTTTGCTAACCTGAGGAGACTCTACTTTTCTCCCCCTGAAGATCCTATTCATTAAGGAAAAAACCTTCAACTATTTCCCTTATTGATAATAAATTATAAGAGAGCTGCACTTGGCAACTCGGCTAGCAGAGATGGAGGAAAATTGCCTTTTTTAGAAGGTGAAAGGAGATGACTCCTGAGGTTGTGGCCAAATGAATAAAATTCTGAATCTTTTGTGGTACAGTTTCCCTATCAAATGCTGGATAATGAACAAAAGAAAAGAAAACAAAGAGAAATGGGAGAAAGCCAATTATGCCCTGGGCTGCATCAAAAGCAGTGTGACCAGCAGGTCAAGGGAGGGAATTCTCCCTCTCTACTCCATTCTCATGACACCCCACCTAGATTAGAGCATCCAGCTTTGGGGTCCTCATCACAGGAAAGATATGGACCTGTTAGGAGAGGGTCCATGAAAATGATGAGACAGCTGGAGCACCTCTCCGAAGAAGATAGGCTGAGAGAGTTGGGATTGTTCAGCCTGGGGAAGAGAAGGCTCCAGTCAGACCTTGCAGTGGCATTTCAATACTTAAAGGGGGCTTATAAGAAAGATGGGGACAAACATTTTAACAGAGGCTGTTGCAATGGGACAAGAGGCAATAATTTTAAACTGAAAGAGAGTAGCTTTAGAAAAGTTATGAAGAAGATATTTTTTTTCTGATGAGGCTGGTAAAAACATTGAAATAAGTTGCCTAGAGGTGTAGATGCCCCATCCCTGGAAACGTGTTTTCCATGGATTGGTATCATGATGTGCCATCCTATGGAGCTGTGAGTTCAGTATTTAAGACTCTGTCCTGGTCAGTCACAGACCAAGGAGCAATTCACATGACAAGCCACTCTGTCCCCACGTATGAATGCAGACATTCCTTTGGAACTGAAACCATCGTGATGCGCTTTAATTGCTGCAGGCTAAGAACAAAACTCAACATGTGCATAGAGGCACATGATTATAATGTTTCCCAGACTGGATTTCTAGGTCCAAGCACAGTAACTGTTTCATAACACAGAGTTGGTCAATTTTACCATCCAGAAATCATCTGTTCAAGCAAATTTACTGTCTAACAAGAAGCTTCCAGACACTGACTCATGGTCACTGGAATCACTAACATTTCCACACGGTTTCAGCAATACTGTTGAAACGAGAAACTTGTTTTACCTAACTCTGAGAAATGTTTTCCTATTAGGTACTCCTCATACTAAAATACAGTCCACACAACCAAATTCAGGGTATTAACTCTGGAATCAAACTACTGAAAGGCAATTCTTGTATATCTACAAGGTAAAATAGCAATGGATCTAAAAGTCTTTTGGAGGTAGAAAAATTGGGATTTCTTACAATACTTTCAAAAACGTTCACAAGTCCAATGTAGAATTCTGAAGAATTATGAATAGTTAAACCACTGATTCTTAGCCTTACTATCTTCCTATATTCAAGAATCCTTTGGAATCAAAGGGTCTCACTAACACAAAGTTACGGGGCAAGGAAAAGGCCATAAAACATATAATGCCATCCTGGGAAGCATCCCTCATGCAGGAAGCCTTTATCCCACCCACAAATCATCTGGGAACCTCCAGCAGATGGAAGAAGGCAGAGGTTTGAATGAACATCAGTGCCTCAGAAGTGAGAAGCTGCTTACACAAAAATAGAACTCTGTCCTATGCAGCAGCCTGTGAGGATGTGCAAACTCTGCTGCTGCTGTAATTCCAAAGCCCTTGAAGCTCATTCGCACACATACATTCACATACATTCTTTACACCCCCTAAACAAGAAAGGGCACAGCTAGACACAGTAGACTGTACGTAATCTGAAGATAACTCATTTTTATTAATATGCAAATTAGCAAGTTGTTATCTATGTACCTAATTTATTAGGCACAAACATATATGGAAAATTGCATTTGGAGTCTCAAGGCTAAGTCTAAGTAACATGTTTCCTAGTGGAACATCTAATTTTTTCACATGGCTGCTGAAAGGGGCCACGAAGCATGCAAAACAGGCACTTAATAAGGACCTAAGTTATTATTTCAGCTCTGAGTACTCAATTTATATGTCCTAGTTGGCAAATTGTTCTTCCAGCATGCTTCTCCTATTTAAAAGAGTATATATTCCTAAATAAGGCATATTGTAATGTCTCCTAGTATAAGCGCTGGGACTCAACACACCTCTGTTTAGCACCTTAACAGGACTGCTCTGCTGTCCTGGCAACTGACAGAAAGACGAAGAATTTCCACAGCTTGTACTTCTCTCCCTTTTTCGTGTCTGAGGGATCTGTGCTCTTAACTTGATGTCAGCTCAGTGACCAAAGTCAACCAGGAGAAACCCAGATCTATGTCTCTTGGGAACAAGCTATATTTGGATAAATATTTATTACTTCAGGAAGGTCTTTTAATCATAATGAAAATCAAGTCAGTCTCAATTTGTCAACAAATGTGTTTGATATTCAGTTTTAGTATTTTATAGCAGAAATGCCTCAGGCATATACCTGTCCTCACAACTCTGGCCAAGTGCCACAGATATTCCTGCATTCACACAGGCAGGGAGAATTTTCTATCATTTACCCCATATTCTATTCTTTCTTACATACTCTACTTTTAGATGTGATAATGAGTCACATAAGAAAGAAGAAGCAGCTAGAAAGATGTGTTATCAAACTGATAGCATGTCACAGAATTTACTGCTCTCATTTTTTAACATAGGATTGATTTTAAAAATATTCCACATCGAGAATGAGGGGTTAAAAATGCTGCCCTACTGACAGAAAAAGAAGTTGCTGCATGAGGTTCACAAAAGCATGTGTGTAATGGGACTAGAAGGGACCTTGTTATCTACTTACTTTTAATTTGTAAGTATTGTTTCATCTAACATCCTGTATAAAAATGAAAGACAGTGGGTTCATCTCAGAACACTTGTCAGCTCTTGAGAAGTAGGTTATTGTACTGTAAGAAAGCAACTTGTCTGACTTTTACTAGCTAAACCAGCAATATAAATTAGAAATAAAATTTTAGTTTCATGGTAATTTTCTTCCAATGTTGCTGACAGTGTGCTGGTGTGCTTAAAAAGAAATCATGATTTTGGACAAAGATAACATGGGTTGCACTCCCTCAGAAAGGGACAGAAAGAGAAAGAATGTGTGGGAGAAAGAATGAAATTGAATTCATGGTGGAACAGGGAGTATATGTATCTCAAAGGATTCCTACTGCTGATAGTCATAATGATACCACTTGCAAGGACTGAAGTGCTGCTCTCTTTTCATACTCAGCTGCTGAGAAGGGGAGATTGGCCTAGATAAGGCTCTGAACCATATCTGAGAACAACCACTTGTGATACCAAAGAAGGTGAAAAGAGGATGAGAGGAGAAAGGAGATAAAGAGTATCTTCCAGTAAAGGAGATTAGGGAAACAATAACCAGATTGATACCATTTTTCCCTAAAGGAAAAAAAAAAGCCACACAGCGCTTCTCGAAGAAGTACTTGGAGACAGATCATGTTTAGGTATTGACTGCAACTTCCTAAGGATAGTCATGAACATGTTTAAATTGAGTTGTGACCTTTTCTTAAAAAATCAGATTTCTGAGTCGTTTCAAGCTCTTCATCACCTCTGAAATTAATTTAATAAAAGGTTCAAATAAATCCTTTTCCATGCAAAGTCATTGCATGGAAATGGAGAGGAGGAGCAGGCATCAACCCTACACAGTGGCACTGGCAGCCACAGAGCTCAGACTGTGCATCAATATGTGAGCCTTTTCCCACCACCAGGGCAAGCTGCCTGCTTGGCTTTGCAATGGGGAAGGAGGAGGAATGCAGAGCAGTAGTCAAGAGAAACCAAGAGATGGTTTAACGAATTGCTCCTCAGTTCCCATCAGCCTGAATTTCTTTATGACTCACTATAATTCCACCCCCTCAGCAGCATATGGGAAGAAACTTAGGTTGATCCAAGAGGATTAGACATTCTTTTGACTTCAGCTCCAAATGATTTCAAGACCCAATACCTGGACTCATATAAACCTGGCTTTAAGTTTAGAAGTGAAAGATACTAATTGATTTTCAGATAAAAACAGAAAAGATCAGAGAGCAGGAGACTGGTCACCCAAGGTTATACGAAGGTTTATAAATCACAGAATAGCAAAGAAGCACATACAATGTCTACGATGAAAATGTGCTTTTGGAGGTCTGAAACACTCTGTGTCTGCAGATATTTTGGGTAAATGTCATCAGAACTTTTGTGGGCTGGTCTATAGGTGATCTCTACATACACAGTGCAGATATATACACAGCACAGAGCATATGTAATGCAAGTCAAGCTTCACGTAATTAAAAAAAAAATCAGTGCATACAGGGGCATATCCAATACACATACTTTCTTTGTGAAGCCATGTGGCCTCATTCTGTTCTCAGTTATGAGGGTTCAGCAAACCAGCACCATCTGAGACAGGCAGAGCAGACACTTGGCAAGTGTCACTAATACAAACAGAAATGCTGAACCCAAATGTGAAAAGCTGTTGCAATATTAGTGGCATGCGGCAGGCACACATGAGACCTGCCCTGCGCTTGCTTTTCAGCTATGATGTGTCACCAGCCAGCCTGGCACAGCTGCAGTACAGATGTGCTGTATGCCATGCTGATGGCTTACACTTCCCACGGTAAGACACTATATTCTCTGTCACTCAGCTCAGATTCCAGCAAGATAAATGGCGGGGTAAAGGGGACAGGTGCTTTTATTGCCCTGGTCAATGGAAAATAGAGTTGAAACTGTTCATCTTCTCTGGGTGGCAGCACCTGACCTCTCCACTAGTGCATGGACACAAGCTGGCCATCAGCCTGTGAACACCTCCTGGATTAATTGCAGCAGAAATGCTTTAATGCCTGGCAAAAAAATCAAAACAACTCATTCTCTGCTGCCACCCTTCAGAAAAAAAAGAAACAGGTTTTACTAGATGTGATGGTGACAGAACAAGCTATTTACTAAATACTTTGTTAATCATTTTGCATTCAGTTTACATAGAGAAATTTCACATTTGGGGTTGTGCACATACTGCTCAATTTAACTGCTTGTTGGGCACTTGCTATTCACAGCCTGTAGCTGTTCACACCAGGCACAGGGTGTTCTTCCCCCTTGCCTTGCAAGATTTCTGGAGCATTTCAGACAGATTTTGTAGATTTTTCTCAGACTAGAAGGGTGCCTTTATTTAGCTTCACCTTATGCATAGCACTGTCCAGAGCTGACAGAATGCCTTGTCCACATGCAAATATGAGTATTCATACGAATAGCAAAATGCAGTGCGGACAAAACCCCTCTTGCTTTACAAATATTAATGAAATTAATAAGATTGCATCAGGAAGCTGTTCATAGTCTGAATGAGCAGTGCTTGAGACATGCATTATTCAAGCTGCTCTCTCTCAGACAGGATAGTTCAGCCTTTTCAATGGCCTGTTCCCAGATGCTAAATGCATCAGGCCACGGGTAGTCAGTTGTAAAATAAACTGAACTCTCCAACTACAACCCAAACAATGCACTTCTTCTATGTCAATGTGGTTGTGGATGATGGACCCAAGCATGTGGAGTTGCATGGATGAAACAGAAGGCATTCAACACACGTCTGTGTCTTCCTACAAGCACAAAAATATTTCAAAAGAATCAGAGAATTGCCACATGGGCTGGTTTTGGCTGCCAGGGGAATATGTGTCATTCTATGTAACTTATTTATACTCAAAATAATACTTGGGGACTAACAACTGCAAAATTATTCTTTGAGCACAAAATTTGGAACAAGATAGATGCATAATTGACTTGAAAATGTAAATACCCTGATCATCTCTTAACATGAAACCCAGGAAACAAAGTTGCCTTGAAATTCAGTAAGACTTTGGGCTCTACATGCTTACAGATAGTGCTGCAGATAATTCTGCTGATAGAGAGGGAGATATTCACAAACATTAACTTGAGCCCAGGGAAACAAGCCATTGGAGGGCCGCCTACAGAAACATGCATTTTCCTGCTGATAATAGAGGGAGCCTGGGGATATCAGATTTAATAGATAACCAACCCCCACAGTGCCATTCAAGATATTGGCCCTGGTTCGCTCTTGCCATTCAGATGTAATTTCATAATGAAACGATAACAAAAAAGGGTCTGTAACACTCCTTTGCAATGGCAAAATGAAACAGACGCATACCCTCTGCCAGGTGCTTGTTGGACCCTGTTGGAAGGGGTCCAAATAATTAGCTACTCACCAGATGGGTAGCAAAGCACTAACAATCTAATATGTCTTTTGGGTACAGACAACTCTGACTCTCAGTGATGTAATAACATTAACATGTGACAGCATTTAAGTTGTCAGCAATTTGAGAACTTAATTTTGTAGTTTGCAATCTGAAATGCTTTTATTTTCATTAACCAAACACCTACAGAAAGGAAACCAAAAATACAGCTGGCAGAGGGAGAAATTTGGCTTCCCAGTGGGACATAGAGACTTTGCTTCATTGCCAGTAAAGGACCTGAGACACTAAAAAACAAACTGGAAAACATTACAAACATGTATGGAAGCTATTTTTAGCATTTTTAGTAATTTGTGAGATTTTCAATGTCCATGACTAATTCAAAAACAAGACTGGGAAATTTTATCCTCCACTCCAAAAAAACATGTGAAATACACAGCACACCAGACATGGGTATTGTTTTATAGTTTGCAAGCAATCACTGAAATAACCTTCAAAACTCACCTCTGAGCTTCATTGGCACCCAAAGCATGACCTGACTGAGACAACTGAGGCTTTCCAAAGAATTACTTCTGGGTGCTTATTTTTCAGCCTTAGGCCTCCCACATTTGCTAGGATGAGGAAGTGGGAAGGTTTTTGGTCCAGTGTAAAGACATATTTGAGATTAACAAGAAGAGTCTCCATAGCTGCTTTTTCTTAAATAAATAATGTGAAGACTTCTGCCAGCTGTCTGTACATTCAAATGGAAGTGGCATCTATTTTACTTAGACCAAAAACTGTTGAGTCTTGAAGTTTATAATTCACCTGAGCAACATTGCCAAATCTTGAAATTTCCTCATGGTATTAGGTGTTTTTCCCCATAAGCCCAGACCTTTGAGTCATGGATTATATGAGAATTTTAACTTCCCTCATAATGAATAAATAAAAGCAATTTTACAGCTTTTTGGAATATTTGGAAAACACAAATGTGGCAGCCCAAAAGGCTTCAAAACCAGAAGACAAACAAGGAATGTACCATCTCATAAAATGCATAAAGAATATTAAGTCACTGCATTATCCCTGGAACTTAATACTTAGTTTCTGAGGACCTGCTGCTGGCAAAACTGTCTGTGTAAAATCAAAATCCCACCCAGATTAATCCCACTGCCTGCCCTGCCCAGTTCTCTCTGCAATTTTAGGTCTCTAGAGTTTGCTGGCCCAACTGAATTCTCCATTTGAATGATCCCATTTATCGTTATGGAAATAGTTGCTGTTACACAGTAAATTGGGATTTGAGACAAAGACTCAGCAAAGATCTTGGTTTATTTTATTTCAATACGGTTTCTTCTGTGATAAACCAGGAAAACACTGACAGGCAAGATCAGTACTAAGCACAACCAGATTTGTTCATTATTTTCTAAGCTGTGC